>JAEIFT010000243.1:0-395000 GCA_018904225.1 Lordiphosa mommai | reverse complement strand
TGGAAGGCAGCGCGAGTCTACGGCAATAATTTATTTTTGTTTCAAAGTTTGCGTTTTCGCTGATTTTTTTTCAAATATAATGTATTAGAGTTAACCTAAAAAAATCATAATTAAAATATTTTTTAGCACGGCATTATTAAATTTTAATTACCCAAGAAAAAATATACGCCTTTATGTAAAGACGAAAAAGAAATTAAAAGAGAGCTATTGATTTATCGTTCATATATAGTTAAGAACGAATTCCAAGTTAAGGAGATCTCACTATCCATTTAAATTTTCATAAAAATTTTCCACAGAAATTGGGACTAGCCGGCTCGAGGTCATGTAAATGTTATGTTTCCATAACATTTGAAACAACAAGTGCACCAACAACACCAAAGTGAGCATGGTTCCTCGTACAGCTGTTTCGGAAATCACCAGATTTCCTCATCAGCGAGGTTTAGCTGCCATCTCCAGAGTTTCAGTGGTCTCTCCATGCAATACGTCCTACATGCAGGCTTTGCTTGCTTTTATCAAACTGCAAATCGAAGTAGGTTAGAGTTAACCCCTTTAATGAAGAATAAATGTATATTCTGCAGGTACATATGCGAATTTATGGGTGCTCCTTTTCCATTGACCTGCCGTATATTTTAATGCCCTGGTGTTTTGCTATTGACCTATCTTAATATATACACATTTATCCTTCATTAAAGGGGTTAACTCTTACCTACTTTGATTTCCAATTTGATCATTGGTCAGCAGGTCATTGCGAAAACAGCAGAGTGTCAAATTTTATGGCCCTCATAAAAAAGGGACGACGATCGTGACTCGTCTTGACGTATTCTATTTTTTCCACCACCGTTGACGGCCGCGCACAAGCGACTCTCACATACACACCATTACAAATGCAACGATAAAAAAATCAGAAATTCACATTATTTCTCACATGGGCGTGAAAAATTTTGTGGCAAGTATCTTTTCTTATTATACACTTGAAAAGTGTATATTAATTTTGCCCAGAAGTTTGTAACGCATAGAAATATTCATTTCCGACCCCATAAACTATATATATTCTTGATCAGGACGACGAGCCGAGTTCATTTCCGCTTGTCCGTCCGTCCGTCTGTCTGTCCGTCTGTCTGTCCGTCTGTCTGTTTCTACGCAAACTAGTCTCTCAGTTTTAAAGCTATCGAGCTGAAATTTTGCACAGAGTCTTCTTTTTACTGCACGCAACTAATATGTCGGAACCGGCCGGATCGGATGACTATATCATATAGCTGCCATAGGAACGATCGGTCTAAGAACTAGTTCTAGTGAGAAAAACTTTTTTGTTTTCCATCGTAGCGTCACTAATCTTGGTATATGTTAGTTTTATATGCTTCCACATAATTCTGGAAAAATGTATCAAAATCGGATCACTATAGCATATAGCTGCCATAGGAACGATCGGTCGAAAAATAAGTCTTTGTGAGAAAAACTTTTTTGATTTCCATCGTAGCGTCTTCAATCGTAGAATATATATCTGTTTTATATGTTTCCACACAATTCTGGAGAAATTTATCAAAATCGGATGACTATAGCATATAGCTGCCATATAAACGGACGGTCAAAAAACTACTTCTAGTGAGAAAAACTTTTTTGTTTTCCATCGTAGCGTCACATATCTTGGTATATGTTAGTTTTATATGCTTTCACATAATTCTGGAAAAATGTATCAAAATCGGATCACTATAGCATATAGCTGCCATAAAAACGGTCGGTCAAAAAACTAGTTCTAGTGAGAAAAACTTTTTTCTTTTCCATCGTAGCGTCAATAATCTTGGTATATGTTAGTTTTATATGCTTTCACATAATTCTGGAAAAATTTATCAAAATCGGATGACTATAGCATATAGCTGCCATAGGACCAATCGGTCAGAAAATGTGATTTACTAAGAAAAGTTTTTTTTTATGGTATCAAATTTTTATTATCAATGATTTTAAAATTTTAAATATCTGATATCTATATCCTATATATATTTTACCGGTTAAATCAGTTGGAGTAAAGTTTTTCAAGTGTATTAAAACTTCGGCACAGTCGAAGTTAGCTTTGCCTTCTCGTTATACACTTGAAAAGTGTATATTAATTTTGCCCAGAAGTTTGTAACGCATAGAAATATTCATCTCCGACCCCATAAACTATATATATTCTTGATCACGACGACGAGCCGAGTTCATTTCCGCTTGTCCGTCCGTCCGTCTGTCCGTCTGTCTGTCTGTCCGTCTGTCTGTCTGTCCGTCTGTCTGTTTCTACGCGAACTAGTCTCTCAGTTTTAAAGCTATCGAGAAATTTTGCACAGAGTCTTCTTTTTACTGCACGCAACTAATATGTCGAAACCGGGCGGATCGGATGACTATATCATATAGCTGCCATAGGAACGATCGGTCTAAGAACTAGTTCTAGTGAGAAAAACTTTTTTGTTTTCCATCGTAGCGTCACTAATCTTGGTATATGTTAGTTTTATATGCTTCCACATAATTCTGGAAAAATGTATCAAAATCGGATCACTATAGCATATAGCTGCCATAGGAACGATCGGTCGAAAAATAAGTCTTTGTGAGAAAAACTTTTTTGATTTCCATCGTAGCGTCTTCAATCGTAGTATATATCTGTTTTATATGTTTCCACACAATTCTGGAGAAATTTATCAAAATCGGATGACTATAGCATATAGCTGCCATATAAACGGACGGTCAAAAAACTACTTCTAGTGAGAAAAACTTTTTGTTTTCCATCGTAGCGTCACTAATCTTGGTATATGTTAGTTTTATATGCTTTCACATAATTCTGGAAAAATGTATCAAAATCGGATCACTATAGCATATAGCTGCCATAAAAAACGGTCGGTCAAAAAACTAGTTCTAGTGAGAAAAACTTTTTTTCTTTTCCATCGTAGCGTCACTAATCTTGGTATATGTTAGTTTTATATGCTTTCACATAATTCTGGAAAAATTTATCAAAATCGGATGACTATAGCATATAGCTGCCATAGGACCAATCGGTCAGAAAATGTGATTTACTAAGAAAAGTTTTTTTTTATGGTATCAAATTTTTATTATCAATGATTTTAAAATTTTAAATATCTGATATCTATATCCTATATATATTTTACCGGTTAAATCAGTTGGAGTAAAGTTTTTCAAGTGTATTAAAACTTCGGCACAGTCGAAGTTAGCTTTGCCTTTCTCGTTATACACTTGAAAAGTGTATATTAATTTTGCCCAGAAGTTTGTAACGCATAGAAATATTCATTTCCGACCCCATAAACTATATATATTCTTGATCACGACGACGAGCCGAGTTCATTTCCGCTTGTCCGTCCGTCCGTCTGTCCGTCTGTCTGTCTGTCCGTCTGTCTGTCTGTCCGTCTGTCTGTTTCTACGCGAACTAGTCTCTCAGTTTTAAAGCTATCGAGAAATTTTGCACAGAGTCTTCTTTTTACTGCACGCAACTAATATGTCGAAACCGGCCGGATCGGATGACTATATCATATAGCTGCCATAGGAACGATCGGTCGGAAAATAAGTCTTAGTGAAAAAAACTTTTTATTTTCTATTGTAGCGTCACCAATCTTGGTATTAATTAGTTTTAGATGATTTTACATATTTGTGGAAAAATTTATTAAAATCGGATGAATATAGCATATAGCTGCCATATAAACGGTCTGTCAAAAAACTACTTCTAGTGAGAAAAACTTTTTTGTTGGTATATATTAGTTTTATATGATTTAACATAATTTTGAAAAAATTTATCAAAATCGGATGACTATAGCATATAGCTGCCATAGGAACGATCGGTCTAAAAACTAGTTTTAGTGAGAAAAACTTTTTTGTTTTTCATCGTAGCGTCACTAATCTTGGTATATGTTAGTTTTATATGTTTCCACATAATTCTGGAAATATGTATCAAAATCGGATCACTATAGCATATAGGTGCCATAGGAACGATCGGTCGAAAAATAAGTCGTTGTGAGAAAAACTTTTTTGATTTCCATCGTAGCGTCTCCAATCGTAGTATATATTAGTATATATGTTTCCACACAATTCTGAAAAAATTGATAAAAATCGGATGACTATAGCATATAGCTGGCATATAAAAGGTCGGTCAAAAAACAACTTCTAGTGAGAAAAACTTTTTTGTTTTTTATCGTAGCTTCCCCAATCTTGGTATATATTAGTTTTATATGCTTTTAAATAATTTTGAAAAAATTTATCAAAATCGGATGACTATAGCATATAGCTGCCATAGGAACGATCGGTCGTAATATGTGATTTACTAAGAAAAGTTTTTTTTTATGGTATCAATTTTAAATATTTGATATCTATATCCTATATATATTTTACCGGTTAAATCAGTTGGAGTAAACTTTTTCAAGTGTATTAAAACTTCGGCACAGTCGAAGTTAGCTTTGCCTTCTCGTTTTTTGCTTACATTTGGCAGAAAAAATAATTCACACACAAGTATAATACAGGCGTGGCAAAAATGCGCGTGTTAGTTACATGAATAAAATAATTTTTGCCATATGTAAATTATTTTATTTTCGTGTCTGAAAATTATTATTTTTTTCAGCTTGTATATTTTACTTTAGTGTTAATATCATGCATGTAAAGAAAAATGAGTGTTATTTTACGAACCCTGAAGAAAGGTCACGTTGGAGTACATTTACGTACAATATTCCCAGTTATACACGCTAAGTTTCCCTTTCTACCACTGACTGCAAAAAATTGCAGTCGATGCCGAACCAAGGCTTCAAGCTACGTCAAGCCATCATCTGGCCCCACTTGGTTCCTCAATAACAAACAACTTCCATGTGGAAAATCTGTTCCGGAGCTGTCAATTCCTAAAACCGAAGGACACTCGTTCTTGGACTCATGCCCAGATATCATGGACTGTTCTTTGCGATCAGGTCGATCATATCACCTTCACAATAGTTCAATTTTCGACAAATCTCAAGATCTAGATGAATTTTAGAGCTCTGCCATGGATGAAGATTTGTAGAGTAATCAAAGCGACACACATCAGCCGTCATTAAAACGGTCGCGGTCTGAAAGAGAGTTGGAATTGGAAGAGTTGTTGGATGGTTTGAAGTCAAAATTCCACGAGTTGCAGACATATTCCGAGCGCCTGCAGATTTTGAGAGTTGCCCCGCGCTCATGGAGTGCAAGAAAGATCGCTTCCGAGTTTGAAACGTCGAGATACATGGCTTTTAAAGCAATACGCTTGAGAAAAATGAAAGAAGTGTTTGCTTCGCCAACTGCCAAAGCGGGCCGTTCACTATCAAGTGAGACTGTGGGAAAAGTACGCAGCTTCTACCTGGAGAACAGCCGAATAATGCCAGGGTTCAAAGACAAAATATCTATAAGGATAAATGGAGAAAGAAGGGTGGAACAAAAACACATGGTTCTTGATAATTTAAAGGACCTTCACCGAAAGGTTAGGGCTGCACATCCAGAAGCTGCGGTTGGTTTCAGTAAGTTTGCCGAATTGCGACCAAAACAATGCGTACTAGCAGGAATGAGTGAGACCCATACGGTGTGTGTTTGCACGTACCATCAAAATTGCAAATTAATGTTAGATGCGATTAATATTTCGATATTAACGAGAGATTCGCCATGTCCTTTCAAAGACTATAAAACGTGTCTAAATAGGTTGATGTGTTCCAATCCAACAGTACCATGCCATTTGGATGAATGTCCAAATTGTCCTGGGGTCGAACCACTGTCAGTTGAGCTAAAAATGCTCCTGTTGAATGCAGTGATTGAGACAGTGAAATTTCGAAAGTGGCAGAGTACGGACAAATGCACCTTGCAGACACAAATACTTCCGCTTAATGAGTTCGCTGATCTACTTTGCAAACGATTGAAGGAATTGAAGCTTCACCATTTTATCGCTAAAGAACAGTCAGCTTATGTCAAACAAAGGAAGGAAAATTTGGATGAAGGAGAAGTGCTGGTGCACTGTGATTTTTTAGAAAATTATGCATTTGTTGCTCAAGATGCTGCTCAATCATTTCACTACAATAACGATCAGTGCACAGTCCATCCAGTAGTCTATTATTATCGTGAGCAAAATGAGATCCTGCATAAAAGTTTAGTCGTTCTGTCTGATAGTCTTGTTCACGATACGGCTGCTTTTCACTTAATACAAAGAATTATCGTGGATCAGGTGAAAAAGATATACAATAGCGTAAAGAAAATAATCTATGTCACTAACGGGGCTGCAGAACATTATAAAAACCGTTTTCTATTGGCTAATCTCCTTAATCATAAAAGTGATTTCGGCTTGGATGCTGAGGCACATTATTATGCAACTGCCAACGGTAAAGGAGCATGTGATGGAGTGGGAGCAATTTTGAAAAGAGAAACCAGACGTAAAAGCCTCCAAATCACCAATGCTGAACCTATTCTCACACCAGATGCTTTGTTTCGAATGTCAAAGGATCATTTTCAAGGCATTGATATTTTTTTCTTCACAAAAGAAGAGCTCGAGATTGTCAAAGAAATTTAAAGACAAGATTTTATAATGCCAAATCCATTCATGGTATTCAGAAGCAACATTGCTTTATTCCAGAAATGGAAAATCAATTGCGATTCGAACGATTTTCGGCTGCAGTTGATGAGGAAATGTTTCCGAAGGAAAAACAGCAGAAGCTACGAAAGATTCCTGGACACTTATTGAGTACAGTGCTTCCAAAGAAAACAAATAAAAGCGCATGGTTTTTTCATCTTTTAAAAAATATACAATCATATTTGATCAATATCAATAGCTCTTTTTTAATTTATATATACATAACGGCTTATATTTTTCCTTGGGTAATTAAAATTTAATAATGCAGTGCTAAAAAATATTTTAATTATAAATTTTTTAGAATAACTCTAATACATTATATTTGAAAAAAATCAGCGAAAACGCAAACTTCGAAACAAAAATAAATTATTGCCGTGGACTCTCGCTGTCTTTCATCTTGGAACAAATTTTTCAAGTTACTTACATATATTCTGAATCTGAAAAAAATATTTGGATCGGATATCGAATGGCCCTTTCCAAGAAAATGAATAAAACTTTTTTTTTTCAAAAATCCGGCTTAAGATAACTCCAAAAGTTATATTATATTTTTTTTTCCGAAAAGCGAATGTCAAATTGATTGAAAAAACAGCGAAAACGCAAAATTTGAAACAAAAAAATTATTCCCGTGGACTCGCGCTGTCTTCCATCTTGAAACAAGTTTTTTTTAGTTAAATACCCATATTCTGAATCTGAAAAAAAATATTCTGATCGAATATCGATTGGCCCTTTCCAAAAAAAGAATAAAAACGGATTTTTTCTTTAAATAACCGTCTTTAGATAACTTTAGAGTTGTCCCATATTTTTTTCCGAAAAGTTAACGCGAAATGACAAAAATTTGTCTTTGGATCGTTTTAATCCGATGTTCCGTTCAAAAGTAATGATTTTTTTTTTAAATTTCAAGTCTTTTCGCATTATCTTGAGAACTATCGACGGTGGGGGAAAATCGTTTTAAGGTATTCTCATGTATAATTAATATACATACAAAATTAATATACACTTTGCAAGTGTATAAATATCAATTGATATCATTTAAATTTCTTCAGATTTCAGATGACGGAAATGCAGATGACCCGTGTGTTGACTTTATGGAAGCCCATAATAGATCAAATTGAAAAGGCCTGTCGATGCGCATGTCGGATCACAGTGAGCTTAAGTTGTACCTTAGCTTGCCGCAAACATCATGGTTTTTATATAATCCCATAATATTCTGGAATTCGCTTAAGGCGGCTATGCCGGGACTGTCTCAACTTGCTCTATGGTATCTAATTACACCTGGGAGTTCAGTGCCTTCAGAGCGACTTGTATCCGCTATAAAATGCGTTATTTGCGCAGTCGAATGACGGATTTACATATAATGTAACGCGTATTTTTAAAGTCTGTGAAAGCCAAATATTGGCAGTAAAAATACTGAATATGTATTACACATACAAAACTCGAGTCTAAACAAAAACTCATATTAAATACTAATATAAGTTAGGTAAAATAGTTGTTTTGGATTTCCGATTTACGCACTGGTTTGTAGACGACGGTTTATTTTGAAAAATTTTATATAAATTGAGAGAAAATTATCTTCAAGGTAAAATTTAGTCACTTTCGGGTTTGCTGCTGCGGCTCGATTGATTTTTTATGGCTGCATTGATGTATGTAGTGTCGCATAAAACTTATAAACCTACAAATTTGTGCTTGGTATGACCCCCATAATTTTCCATAAGCTAAAAAAATGAAAAATGGATTTTCCGCGATTTCTGGAAAGCAAGAGTTGATAGAGAAAAACCGTGATCAGTTTTGGAATCAGTTTTGGAGAGGGCTACAAAAGTGGTCATTTTGTTAGCCTGTGTTATTTATGTATGCTTAATATATTCATGTAAAATGGAATCTTAAGAATTATATTGTTATGTTTGATTAATATAGACTATCTCTTTTTATTGTGGGGCAAAGTACTACTTTTTTTTAGGGAAAAAGGGGGAAAAATAAAAAATACCGATATTTAAAAGCGATATATTTAATATCATTTTGATATTTTTTAAAACGGAAAATATTGTTGATACGATTTTTTGTTTAAATATTCGACATCCTATATTTATTCAAACCTTATTTGGTGTCTTTCGCTGACGTCTGTCTGTGGCGAGCGTGGCCGACAGAAATGTCCGTCAAGATAGCGACGGTCGGAACGATGGAATATGGAACACGGGAGCAATTTTTATTTTTCTATTTTCCCTTTATTTAGCAACAAAATCAAAAATCTGTAAATGCAAAATTGTTAAGGCTGGGATGACACGTTCAATTTTTACAGACAATTTCTAGCTGCAATTTTTCTCTTATGGGAATCGTAATGCGTGTGAGCGAGAAAGGAGCTAGTTGAATTCGCCGCGCAATTCGTTGCAGCTGGGGGCAGCGCAGCAGGCAGAATTGAATTTGCTAGAAACAACTATTGTCGCAACCCATCTGATTACTGAGACAGCTGTGTTTGTTATATCTTCGATCAGAATGGATGTCGTAAATTTAGCTTTGTGCACCCAACAATTAAATTATTTAATTATTGCAGCTATTAAAATGAAGTTAAAAAAAAAAAAAAATGGTCTTCAAGATGGCTTCTGCAGAGGGAGAGTGAAGGTAATTTTGATTAAAATACATATACAGCAGATTAAAAATACAATTGGTTTCACAGGTTTTAGCCACAAGCTTCTGCGTGAAATCCATGATGAGGACTATAACTTATAGGTGCGCACTCTGAGAATGACTCCAGCCCAATTTGCGAGACTTTTGGAAAAGGTGCAACCCTTGATCCAAAAACAAGATACGGATATGCGAAACTGCATTGGGCCGGCGGAGCGCCTCCAGGTGACGTTACGTTACCTAGCAACAGGTATGCATATAATTGACCAATATGTGAAAATATGTTTGAATATATTGACAATATCTGTTTATTTTAGGAGAAACCCAATATAGTCTACAGCTCATTTTTAGAATTCACCAGTCGACTATCTCCAAAATATTGAAAGAGACTATTCCAGCCATATATAACGTCTTAAGGGAAGAGTGTTTGAAGTTCCCGCAAAACTCTGCGGATTGGGAAAATATCTCGAAAGATTTTTATTCAGTTTGGGGTTTTCCAAATTGTATAGGTGCAATTGATGGTAATGCATTTGGCTTTCACATATTTTATAAATTTGTATAATTTGTGAATCTCATTTCAGGAAAGCATTGCAAAATCCGAGCATGAAGTCTGCTGGATCGTCGTATTTTAATTATAAGGGCGACCACTCCATCATTTTAATGGCGACGCACATTATCGATTTATATATGTAGATGTCGGTGTAAATGGTCGAGTTGGAGATGCAGGGGTATGGCTACATTCAGACCTGAAATACGCCATCGAAGACAACAAGGTGAACGTGCCAACGCCCTGTAAGCTTTCAGAATCGGACCGTGTTTCACCATACACATTTATTGCCGACGATGCCTTTGCTCTGACGGACTATATGCTTAAGCCCTACTCCCATACAAACCTTTCTAGGGCAGAGCTTACCTACAACTATAAGTTTAAGTATAAGTTGTCAAGAAATCGGAGAGTTGTAGAAAGCGCTTTCGGCATTTTAGCAAACCGATTTCAAGTGCTTTTTTCTCCCATATTTCGTACACCTGCACAAGTAGCTAAAGTGGTACTGGCATGTGTAGCTATTCACAATTTCCTCCGTACCGATGCTACTAATTCCGACCCTGATATCGGCGCATGCTCGTGGAATGAACTTGACCGCATTGTTCAAGTCAACTATGACAACATCGAAGTGGATGCTCGGCATATCAGATCGAGAAGAAGTGGCGAGAGTGTACGCGAAGGGATTAAGGAGTATTTTGAAGAGAAGGAAAATGAATAATGTTAAACACATATATAAAATAATAAACAAATATTAAATTTTAAAGTTGTATCTTTAATTAAAATTTTCGCAATACATATATTTAAGATTTATTATAAATGAATTATTTGCGCAAGTATTGTTCTTTTTGATACTTGGTTAAAACTGAGTCAATGGACTCTCTTGCCTGCAAATACAGATCCCCATCTAAGTTTTCAAGGCAGCGACAGACATACATGCTATAGTGGTAGTATTCCGATTCTTTCTGTTTTCCTTCGGTCATTCGCTGTGTGATTGCAGTGGTCAAATGATTTGCTTGCTCAACCATATTACTCATTAATTCATTATCCGAATTGTACTGTTTACGCTTGTTTTTTGCATATGAGGTGTTGAACTTTTAAATAAAGTCGCAGCAACCGCTGAATTTGACGAATCACGCTCAAAGTCAGCAAGACCATCCACAGAGCCAACCAATGACGATTCGGTATCGCTTGTTAGCGAAGAAATTGGCTCATTCAAAACAATGGGATAACTGGCAATCATTTCCGAATCGTCCGACAATGTTGGTGAGCTTGTAGTGTCATCAAATACCTAAAAATAAGAAATTTACTGTGCAATCTGCGAAGCAATTTAAACATTACCACTTACAGCGATATCAGTATTGTTGAATGTATTTACTGATATTTTTGGCAGCATGCAACCAACCAGGAAGTTCATTTTTGACGAATATTTCCATGCTCCTGCCACATTTTCAACTTCGTCTGCGCCAGCACCACTCTTCTTAGCTTTAATGGCCTTATTGTTTTCAGAGTGAAAATAGGTTCGAAGGTTTGTCCACTTCTTTATACAATCATCTAAAATAAATGTTACTATATCTACCATCTGCAATATAATTAATACACAAAATTTTGGTCTTACCTCGAGTGAATTTGTTCGCCGGATTACAAGCTGAATTGATTTTGTCTGCAGCGGATGCCCAGAAGAGATATTTTTTTTGTTTCTTTTTATAGTCCACAGACGATGAGTCCCAGACAAACCGACAGTTTTTGACGGTGTCAATCAGGCAATTGATGTCCTCATCTCTCCAAAAAACCATTATTGCCAACTTTTTAATTGTACGTTTAAAAATATTTGTTTACCACAAACAGCTGTCACGTACATTGAGTGTGACCCTGTCAGTTCCAAAATACCAAAGAAAATAACCAAAATACTAGATTTTGAACACTGTTCCTCGCGTTTTAAGGATTTTTTCATAATTTTTTTTAGTCTGCGCCGAATTCGCCGTTTTCGCACAACAATAAATTGAGGCTAGAAATTGAACGTGTCATCCCAGCCTAAGAAATACATAATCTATTGATTTAATTTAATTGGGGGTGCATTTATGTATTGCAGGTATTAATAAAATCAAGTTGAAAAATCGCCTTCCCACATTTTCATTAATATCTCTGCTTACAGAGTTGGGCCCGACATGTACGGAATATCAGATTTAAGGCCACATATTCAAGAACAAATCCTGAAAAGGAGATCAAAATCTATCCCTACGTTTTAAAGAAAATCGCTTATCAGTAAACCAAGATGGAAATTTCTCCATACGAAAGAGCGCGAATATATCATGTATGCAAAACATACTTAATTACTTTAATCCAAGAGTTGGGCCCAACATGCACGGTATACAACCTTAAAGGACACATATTCAAGAACGTATCCTGAAAGTTTGAGCGCAATCTATCCCTACGTTTATGAGAAACTTGCTAGTCAGTTTGCACACCTTTTCTTATACATCCAACTGATAAGGCCGGTGCGCTGGTTCCGCTGCTGGAACTAGTAAAAGGAACTAGCCATATTGCAGTATGACCATGCACAATCGTCGCTATCTTTTTTGAGTTGGGCCCTACATACCTGGTGTTTCGAGGAGATACTATTTTGTATCACCTTTTGCCAGCTTTAATTAATTAAATTTTAATAAAAAGGCAGAGACTAAAGTTTTGTGTTTGTTTTATAATGGATTCAAAGTTAGAGTAAGTGGTGATGGTACAATAGATCGATACATTCGTGCGAAACTATCGCTATCGTAAACAGTGATAGAGATGCTCACTGAGAGTGATCACAAAAAGCTAAATAGTGACTTTACGTTATGATAGATTTTAAGTGACTTCAAACAATATTTCAAACTATTTACAAGTGGATATTTTGGTTACAATAAATAAAAATCAATTAGTATTAAGTAGCGTTCTGCTGCGAACACCTGGTATGCCACAAGATAAATAAGATTTATATTCATATTCCTGTGTAGTTTTATCAAAATCTATCCCTACGTTTTCGAGAAAATTACATTTTATATATTCATATTCCTGTGAAGTTTTATCAAAATCTATCCCTACTTTTCGAAAAAATTGCATTTTTACATATTAACTACTTCTATCGATACGCTGCAATGCCATTGCAGTATGACCATACAAAATCGTAGCCCAGGTCTAATTTTGTCGACAGTATGGCAACTTTGCCAACCTCCGTTATTTCAAGAACCCACTCAAAGAAAAACTACTAACATTTATAGGCAATTAAAAAGAAATGTCGTTTATTTCAATTAATAATTCGGTATGTTTGACAAATAAAGCTTATACATATTCTTTTATACATATATGTTTAGACCATCATCTTCAAGACTGACGAGGAGCAGCAGCCGCCCCGCAAGATGGGCATCAAACTGGTTCCAAAGAAATTTGGTGAATGTTTTAAAGTGACTAACCAGCACTGGATCACATTTTGAAGTCATTTAGATGTACAGGGTTGCCCATATTCGACGGACCCATCTGGCAACGCCATAACTTTTGACAGAGATGTCAGATCGCTTAATGACATACCGCGTTTGAAGCGTCAGTCCAAGCAGACTTTTACCATGGAACAATACACGCCACGCGAGCGCTCTGAAATAGTTGAAATTTACATTTAACAGAACAAGTCAATTGTGAAAACTCAACGTGCTTTTTAAAAATAAAAAAATGTGAAAAGTGCGCCTTCTAAGAACACCATTAAGCGTTTATACGAAAAATTTTCGACTGGTGAGGCTCTTTCTAATCCGAAGAGGCCAAATAAAAGTCGACCAGTGTTGAGAGGTCCCCAAGAACATCCCAAAAACGCCGTTCTCAGCAGTTGGGCATGGCTCGGTCCACTTTACAACGGATTATTCGCGTTGATTTGCATTTGTTCCCGTACAAAATTCAATTGACGCAAAGATTGTTGCCTGCGGACAAGCCTCGTCGATTGGAATGGGCCCAAAGAGTCATCGAAATGGCCGAAGATGACGAGCAATTTTGGAACAAAATTATCATGTCCGATGAAGCCCATTTCACATTGAATGGGACCGTAAATAAGCAAAATTGCCGTATTTACGCCACTGAAAATCCTCAGGAGATTCAAGAAGTGCCTCTTCATGACAAAAAAAGTCACAGTTTGGTGCGGCGTTAGTGCGAAAACGGTCATTGGGCCGTTTTTCTTCCAAAATGAAAATGGCCATGCTGTTACCATCAACCAGGAGCGTTATCGCGACATGATGACCAATTTTGTGATGCCAATTATTCGTCGAAAGCGTATGAGGCAGTTCTGGTTTCAACAAGACGGCTCTCCACCGCACACAAGTCGCATAACAATCGATTTTCTGAAGAAATTGTTTCCGGGCCGTTTGATGTCGAAAAGTGGTGATTTGGACTGGCCACCGCGTTCGCCCGATTTGACGCCGCCTGACTTCTTCTTGTGGGGATATTTGAAGTCAAAGGTTTACGTTAACAAGCCAAGGACCGTAGAAGAGCTCAAGGACAACATTCGTGAAGAAATAGCCGCTATTCCGGCCGAAATGTTGGCGAAAACGATGGAAAATGCTGCAAAAAGGGCACAATACGCCATCAACGCCAGAGGCGGCCATTTGAGAGATATCATATTCAAAAATTGATGTAAGCAAATCTACTTGGAACAAATTAAATGATTAAGATTGCCAACCGCCAAATTTTTATTTTTTTCTTTGATTTAAAAAAAACAAAAACATGGGTCCGTCGAATATGGGCAACCCTGTACTAGGGACGGATTCCTCATAAACGATGACAGAACATTATTTGCCTTTCATAGGCATGCTTCTCTACTTCTCTAGCTGAAAAGAGTAATGAAACGATCAATCCCAGTACTTTTTGATTGTAAAATAATACTTACACATCATGATGCTCCAAAAATGGCAGTTCCACGCACAAACAATTGTCAAACTTAATAAAAGTTAACTGTTTAGAGATTTAGTTAGTCTTGCCCTACTGTCGACAAAATTAGACCTGGGCTACGATTTTGTATGGTCATACTGCAATGGCATTGCAGCGTATCGATAGAAGTAGTTAATATGTAAAAATGCAATTTTCTCGAAAACGTAGGGATAGATTTTGATAAAACTTCACAGGAATATGAATATATATCCTATTTATCTTGTGGCACACCAGGTATGTCGCGCCCAACTCAAAAAAGATAGCGACGATTATGCATGGTCATACTGCAATGGCATGGCGTCTGTATAGACGTAGTTAATATGTAAAATGCAATTTTCTCGAAAACGTAGGGATAGATTTTGATAAAACTTCACAGGAATATGAATATATATCTTATTTATCTTGTGGCATACCAGGTATGTAGGGCCCAACTCAAAAAAGATAGCGACGATTGTGCATGGTCATATTGCAATATGGTTAGTTCCTTTTACTAGTTCCAGCAGCGGAACCAGCGCACCGGCCTTATCAGTTGGATGTATAAGAAAAGGTGTGCAAACTGATTAGCAAGTTTCTCATAAACGTAGGGATAGATTGCGCTCAAACTTTCAGGATACGTTCTTGAATATGTGTCCTTTAAGGTTTTATACCGTGCATGTTGGGCCCAACTCTTGGATTAAAGTAATTAAGTATGTTTTGCATACATGATATATTCGCGCTCTTTTGTATGGAGAAATTTCCATCTTGGTTTACTGATAAGCGATTTTCTTTAAAACGTAGGGATAGATTTTGATCTCCTTTTCAGGATTTGTTCTTGAATATGTGGCCTTAAATCTGATATTCCGTACATGTCGGGCCCAACTCTGTAAGCAGAGATATTAATGAAAATGTGGGAAGGCGATTTTTCAACTTGATTTTATTAATACCTGCAATACATAAATGCACCCCCAATTAAATTAAATCAATAGATTATGTATTTCTTAACAATTTTGCATTTACAGATTTTTGATTTTGTTGCTAAATAAAGGGAAAATAGAAAAATAAAAATTGCTCCCGTGTTCCATATTCCATCGTTCCGATTCGTCGCTAACCGACAGTCGCTATCTTGACGGACATCCGACTGAATGCCTCGTTTTGGACCGTGGCGTCAGGCTCCTCAGCTTCCCATGTGGTATTTTTTAGTATATTGCTGACGCGTTACGCGGGATGTTTTTCACTTCTACCGGAGTTACATAGGGCCGATCATTGTCGAAGATTCGAAAAAATAATGCAGGCGTTTAGACCGCAGCCTCATCATTGAAACAGCTGTTTGCCATGCCACACGTAAACAAACCGTGTTAGTAAGAAGAAGAGAACAAATGTAATTTATTGAAATAGAGACAATTATGAGCGATAATATTTTAAATGCGGCACGCGGTGTATTTGGCAACGGCACTGCGTTCACACAAATGAAAATAGAGCTTGTTTATGCGGATCATTTATTTTTTTAAACTACGCGGTCCAATTATGTTGTTGTTGCTTGTCGAAATTCGATGGCAGAATCAGCTGCTCGCTTTCGACGCTGTGAAACAATACTCGATACTCCTCAATATACGGTCTCTCTTTGCGCATCATTGCCGCATCATTAAACATGCGGCTCTTCTTCTATCCACAGGTTTCTTATGGGAAACAATTCCGCACCTTCCGTTTAACGGAAAATTTCAATGATGCGTCCGATCTAAACGGCGTATTACGTAACAATTTAATAGGCATAGGTTCAAGTTAACACCTCTAATATTAATTTGATACGTTTTTATACACTTGAAAAGTGTATATTAATTTTGCCCAGAAGTTTGTAACGCATAGAAATATTCATTTCCGACCCCATAAACTATATATATTCTTGATCAGGATGACTAGCCGAGTTCATTTCCGCTTGTCCGTCCGTCCGTCTGTCTGTCCGTCTGTCTGTCCGTCTGTCCGTCTGTCTGTCCGTCTGTCCGTCTGTCTGTTTCTACGCGAACTAGTCCCTCAGTTTTAAAGCTATCGAGCTGAAATTTTGCACAGAGTCTTCTTTTTTCTGCACGCAACTAATATGTCGGAACCGGCCGGATCGGATGACTATATCTTATAGCTGCCATAGGAACGATCGGTCGGAAAATAAGTCTTAGTGAGAAAAACTTTTTTATTTTGTATTGTAGCGTCACCAATCTTGGTATATATTAGTTTTAGATGATTCTACATATTTGTGGAAAAATTTATCAAAATCGGATGATTATAGCATATAGCTGCCATATAAACGGTCAGTCAAAAAACTAGTTCTAGTGGGAAAAACTTTTTTATTTTCCATCGTAGCGTCACCAATCTTGGTATATATTAGTTTTATATGCGTTAACACAATTCTGGAAGATTTTAAGAAAATCGGATGACTATAGCATACAGCTGCCATAGGACCGATCGGTCGAAAAAATGTGTTTTACTAAGAAAAAGTTTTTTTTATGGTATCAAATTTTTATTATCAGTGATTTAAAAATTTAAAATATCTGATATCAATATCCTCTATATATTTTACCGGTTAAATTAGCTGGAGTAAAGTTTTTCAAGTGTATTAAAACTTCGGCACAGTCGAAGTTAGCTTTGCCTTCTCGTTTAATTATATTGATACAAAAACGAGAAGGCAAAGCTAACTTCGACTGTGCCGAAGTTTTAAAACACTTGAAAAACTTTACTCCAACTGATTTAACCAGTAAAATATATATAGGATATAGATATCAGATATTTAAAATTTGTAAATCATTGATAATTATAATTTGATAACATAAAAAAAACTTTTCTTAGTAAAACACATTTTCCGACCGATCGGTCCTATGACAGCTATATGCTATAGTCATCCGACTTTGATCAATTTTTTCAAAATTATGTGAAAGCATATAAAACTAATATATATCAAGAAAACAAAAAGTTTTTCTCTATATAATATAGTCATCCGATTCTGATAAATTTTTCCAGTAAGAGAGCATATAAAATTAACATAAACCATGATTAGTGACGCTACGATGGAAAACAAAAAAAACAAAAGGTTTTTCTTACTAGAAGTAGTTTTTCGACCGACCGTTTCTATGGCATTGATTGATAAATTTTTCCATAAATGTGTAGAAGCATATAAAACTAACATAAACCAAGATTAGTAACGCTACGATGGAAAACAAAAAAGTTTTTCTTACTAGAACTAGTTTTTCAACCGACCGTTTCTATGGCAGCTATATGCTATAGTGATCCGATTTTGATAAATTTTTCCATAAATGTGTGGAAGCACATAAAACTAACATATACCAAGTTTAGTGACGCCACAATGGAAAACAAAAAAGTTTTTCTCATTAGAACTAGTTTTTAGACCGATCGTTCCTATGGCAGCTATATGATATAGTCATCCGATCCGGCCGGTTCCGACATATTAGTTGCGTGCAGTGAAAAGAAGACTCTGTGCAAAATTTCAGCTCGATAGCTTTAAAACTGAGGAACTAGTAGAAACAGACGGACGGACGGAATTGAACTCAGCTCGTCGTCCTAATCAAGAATATATATAGCTTATGTGGTCGGAAATGAATATTTCTATGCGTTACAAACTTCTGGGCAAAATTAATATACACTTTTCAAGTGTATAACGAGAGCGAAAGTTGAAGTCGGCCCTGCTCGACTTCGATATACCCGTTACCCAGGGTAAGGTTGCCCAAATTGTGGGAGATATGAGGAATTTTTCAAATTGCGGGGGCGGGAACTTTTCAATCGTTCAACTGATCGAAAAATGATGTATGGCGGATCGATAGGTAATAATGATTAAAATATATGTTTAGAAGGTTCGAACAATCTAGCATCTTCGACCCCATAAAGTATATATATTCTTGATCAGCATCAATAGCCGAGTCGATATAGACATGTCCGTCTGTCTGTCTGTCCGTCCGTCTGTATGAACACCTAGATCTCAGAGACTGTAAGAGCTAGGCTACTATTTTTTCAGTGTAGACTTGCATTGTCTGCACGCAGATCAAGTTTATTTCAAATTTTTGCCACGCCCCCTCCCGCCCCGCAATATAAAAAAAACCTTCTATCTCTTAGCTTGTTCGGACCTTCTAGAGAATTATTCCACTCATTATTACTTATCGACCCACCACATCCAGAGAAATCTAGCACGATTAGGCAAGACAGAAATTGGCTTCAATTTAGTTTTTTTTTCTTGAATTTTCAAGAAGAAATCTGCTTGAAATCGAGAAGGCTTGTGCGCTCAATTTTGAGTTAGTAGCAAGGGAGGTGAGGCGTTCGCATTGCGGAGAGCAATCGAAAAACGAGAGCATTTCGTTCTCTCGCTCTCTGGCAACTTTGTTCTAAAATGCTTACTTTCAAGAAGATCTATTCTTGAATTCGAGAATAAATCATGCTTGATATGAAGCCGACTAAATTTAAAACCGAGCAGATCGAGCTTAAAAATTCATGCTTGATTTCAGTATTTTTTTTTTTTGGATCCAAGAGGCTTCTGTCTTGCCGAACTTCTGACACGAAATCTGCTTGATATCAAGCACGATCTGCTCGCTTTTTTCTGTGAGTGCATTGATAATTTTTCGATCAGATGAACGATAGAAAAGTTACCGCTCCCGCAATTTGGAAAAAACCTCATATCTCCCAAATGTTGAAAATAGATTGTTCGCACCTTCTAGACATATATTTTAGTCATCATTACCTATCGATCCGCAGTACATCATTTCCTGAACAGATGAACGATAGAAACATTTCCGCCCCAGCCATTTGAAAAATACCTCATATCTTCCACAATTTTAAACAAGTAAGAAAGTCGGTCAAGCCCGACTGTAATATACTCTGTACCTGTTTGTATGTAACTGATAACTTTAAAGTGTGAGGTTTTTTCAAAATCTGGGGGTGGCAACTCTTTCGACTATCGTTCATCTGGTTGAAAAACAATGTACGGGCTCGATAAGTAATGATGGGTAGAATTACCCTAGTACTTAACTCGTAAAATTATAAAATTTGTGATTTCTGACCGCAGGCCATCTCAATTGCATCGCTCCTCCCATACTCGGTCTTTGCCTACTTACACAAATATCTATTGGAAAGAAGGGAGGGGGCAACTGAAAGCGGCGCAGTCCAGTAAGCTATTGCCCTCTCGCTCTCTCTTTCTCGTAAGTGAGTGCGGTGTTGTTGTTGTCGTTGCATTCAAATTTCTTTTACATATAGCGCCACTATTGTTCATCTGATCGGAAAACGATGTATGGGTGCTTGATAAGAAATGATGAGTAGAATATATGTCTAAAAGGTTCGAACAACCTAACTCCAAAATTGTGGAAGATATTCAGTTTTTTTTAATTTGCGGGGGAGGCAGGGGGCGTGGCAAAAATCAAAACTAAACTTGATCTGCCTGCAAGTAGAAGAAATATATGTTCCATACACTTCAAACCTCTATCTCTTACCATCTCTGAGATCTCTTCGTTCATACGGACAGACGGACAGACGGACATGGCTATATCGACTCGGCTGTTGATGCTGATCAAGAATATATATACTTTATGGGGTCGGAGATGCTTCCTTCTGTCTGTTACATACATTTGCACAAACCCAATATACTCTGTGTACCTTCGGTACAGAGTATAAAAACGAGAGCGTAAGTTGAAGTCGGCCCTGCTCGACTTCGATATACCCGTTACTCAGGGTAAGGTTTATTTCAGAATATTTTATTAGATCACAACATGCCCAAATTGTGGTTTTTTCCAAATTGCGGGGGTGGCAACTCTACTATAACTCATCTGATCGGGAAATTATGTATGGCGGATCGATAAGTAATGATGATTTAAATACATGTCTAAAAGGTTTGATTAATCTATTTTCGAAATTGTGGGAGATATGAGGAATTTTTCAAATTGCGTGGGCGGGAACTTTTCTATCGTTCATCTGATCAGGAAATGATGTATGGCGGATCGATAGGTAATACTGATTAAAATATATGTCTAGAAGGTTCGAACAATCTATTTTCAAAATTGTTAGAGGTATGAGGATTTTTTTAAAATGCGGGGGCGGGAACTTTTCTATCGTTCATCTGAACACGAAATGATGTATGGCGGATCGATAGGTAATGATGAATAAAGTTTATTTCTAGAAGGTTCGAACAATCTATTTTGAAAATTGTGGGAGATATGAGGTTTTTTTCATATTGCGGGGGCGGGAGGGGGCGTGGCAAAAATTTGAAGCAAACTTGATATGCGTGCAGACAATACAAGTCTACACTGAAAAAATGGTAGCTCTAGCTTTTACAGTCTCTGAGATCTAGGTGTTCATACAGACGGACGGACGGACGGACAGACAGACAGACGGACATGTCTACATCGATTCGGCTATTGATGCTGATCAAGAATATATATACTTTATGGGGTCGGAGATGCTTCCTTCTGCCTGTTACATACATTTGCACGAACTTAGTATACCCTTTTTACTCTACGAGTAACGGGTATAAAAACCTCATATCTCCCAAAATTTGGGCATGTTGTGATCTAATAAAATAATCTTAAATAAAACCTTACCCTGAGTAATGGGTATATCGAAGTCGAGCAGGGCCGACTTCAACTTACGCTCTCGTTTTGTAATAGGAGTATGGCAAAATCGTAATCTATGGACACTTCTAAAAACATTTTCCCAAGGAACCATCGGTGCAAAATAAAAACGAGAGCGTAAGTTGAAGTCGGCCCTGCTCGACTTCGATATACCCGTTACTCAGGGTAAGGTTGCCCAAATTGTGGGAGATATGGCGAATTTTTCAAATTGCGGGGGCGGGAACTTTTCTATTGTTCATCTGATCGAAAAATGATGTATGGCGGATCGATAGGTAATGATGATTTAAATATATGTCTGGAAGGTTCGAACAATCTATTTTCAAAATTGTGGGAGATATGACGTTTTTTCATATTGCGGGGGCGGGAGGGGGCGTGGCAAAAATTTGAAACAAACTTGATCTGCGTGCAGAAGATACAAGTCTACACTGAAAAAATGGTAGCTCTAGCTCTTATAGTTCCTGAGATCTAGGTGTTCATACAGACGGACAGACAGACAGACAGACAGACGGACAGACGGACATGTCTATATCGACTCGGCTATTGATGCTGATCAAGAATATATATACTTTATGGGGTCGGAAACGCTTCCTTCTGCCTGTTACATACATTTGCACGAACTTAGTATACCCTTTTTACTCTACGAGTAACGGGTATAACTAGCCGCCGTCAATCAACGTTTAGGTTTTAAAATATTACTATAAATCGTGAATAGTCTGACTTTAAAGTTCAATTCTGACCTTTTCGGCTATAAATATTGTTAATTGCAGGGCTCCAAACCTAAAAAATTTTTGCGGAGCTCCGGTTAGCGGGTTCGAACCAAAATTTACTAATGGTTAATGTTCGGAATTTTAAGGTTCAAGGTTTTTGAGCTAGGTTTTCGGTTCGAACCTTGGTTCAGCCCACGTTTTTCCCAATTTTAATACAAAAACAATTAATTTAACAAGTATGCAAAACAATTTATAGAATTTCTTTATTCTAATCATATAAATATTAGATTTCATTTTAATTTAAGTTTATCAGTAGTATATCTTCAAGAAATTGCTTGTCTATGCTACTTCTTTGGTCAGACAAAATAAACTTTAAGGTCGAAAAGGCCCGTTCAACTGAGACTTGAGTTGATGGCACTGATAAGACAGTAAGAGCAGCCGCTTTATGCTGTTTACAGTGATGAGATCTCGAAAACTTAACGAGAAGGCAAAGCTAACTTCGACTGTGCCGAAGTTTTAATACACTTGAAAAACTTAACTCCAACAGATTTAACTGGAAAAATATATATAGGATATAGATATCAGATATTTAAAATTTTTAAATCATTGATAATAAAAATTTGATACCATAAAAAAAACTTTTCTTAGTAAAACACATTTTCCGACCGATCGGTCCTATGGCAGCTATATGCTATAGTCATCCAATTTTGATCATTTTTTTCATAATTATGTGAAAGCATATAAAACTAATATATACCAAGATTGGGGACGCTACGATAAAAAACAAAAAAGTTTTTTTCACTAGAAGTAGTTGTTTGTCCGACCGTTTATATGGCAGCTATATGCTATGGTCATCCGATTTTAAAAATTTTTTTCAGAATTGTGTGGAAACATATAAAACAAATATATACTACGATTGGAGACGCTACAATATAAATATATTTATTTATTTATTTATAGTTTGACAAAGTGCTGTCTAACATTGAACGATTAAAATAAGACAATAAATTATTTCTTACATCTAACATAGAAGAGTGAGCAGAGAATAGATGGTAGTACATATTATAGTTCAGACATAAGTTCCGGAAAGGTTCATAATGAGCATAATTTGTAAGGCATGGCTGTAGATAGATCGGAAAGAAGTTCCTGGTGAGACGGAAAGGAATAGCAAGATTTATTTGGCTAAGCAGAGCACTAGAGTCAATCTCACCTGATAGGAGTTTATGAATGAAAAGCACACAATTGCAAGTCCGGCGGTTCTTAAGTGAAGGAAGATCGAAGAGGAACCCCTGAAGATACATTAATGGATTTGGAAAGTGCCGAATTGAAACGGACTCGTTGGACACGATCATTCAAATAAGCCTTAATCCAATTAAGAAGATTCGGAGGAAACCCCAGCAAGGACAGTTTGTGCAAGAGGAGCTTGTGATTCACGAAGTCAAAAGCCTTGCTGAAGTCTGGATAAATTACATCAGTTTGGTGTTTCTGAATAAAGCCCCTATTCACAACCGAGGTAAACTCTAGCAAATTTGTCGAAACTGATCGTTTTTTCATAAAGCCATGTTGTGCCTGGGTAATAATAGATCGGCAGAAGTGTTGAATTTGAGAAGTAATAAGCATCTCAAAGAGTTTAGGAATATCAGAAAGTTTGGAGATACCCCTATAATTTGATATTTTCGATTTGGATCCCTTTTTGTGGATAGGAATGACGAACGATTCCTTCCAGTAGCTGGGAAACTCACCAAGTTGAAGAGATAAATTGAACAGTTTTAAAAGAGGGTCGCATAAGGAACTAGCACAATTCTTCAATACGCAGCTGGGGACATTATCTGGTCCGGGGCTATATGATGTGGTAAGAGATCGTAAGCCAATAAGCAGACTTTCTAAGTCTAAGACCGGTGGAAAAATGCTATTGGATTGGGTAATAGGATAAGGATACGGATTCAAGTTGCTGAAATTCGAATCTGATACCGAATAGCAACGTTGAAAAAAAGATGCAAATAAATCGGCGATATCGGCATGATTATTAGCAGTAATATTGTCCAACGAAAGTGAAGGTGGAAACTGGGAAGATTTGCGTTTGGAGTTAACAAACTTATAGAATGTTTTAGGGTCACGCTGAAAATTTAATTTACAGTTTAGCAAGTATTTATTGTAGCACTCGGTATTATGCAGCATAAAGTTAGAGCGAGCCACTGAATATTTGGAGTAATCCATCTGGGAGCCAGATTTTTTAAACTTCTTATGCAGACGCGACTTGACATTTTTGAGATTAGATAATCTTTTTGTGTACCAAGGGGATGACCGCGATTGAAAGGTAGAAGAACAGACGGGGACATGATCTTTTAAGACTTCATGAATAACATCGTAGAATGTCTTGGTAGCTTCCTCAATACTTTGAAACGTATTAAGAAAGTTCCAATCCGACAAAGACAGCGCCTCATTTAGGGATCTGAAATTTACATTTCGAAAACAATATGATTGAGTTCCTTGGGAAAGAGGTATGGAGATGCTTGGTGTATCAAGGTCAAATTTAATTTCAATTGTAGGGTGATAAACATCCTCTGGGAATGAAAGGGGTGGGACTCTCGTAACAACAGTATTAGAAATGTCGCTAACAAAAACCAGGTCAAGGACCCTGCACAAACTATTTTTAATAGAATTAATAATTATATAAGAACATGTTAGAAATAAGCAGGGTTCGTAAAATAACACTCATTTTTTTAACACGCATTATATTAACACTAAAGTAAAATATATAAGCTGAAAAAAATAATAATTTTCAGACACGAAAATAAAATAATTTACATATGGCAAAAATTGTTTTATTCATGTAACTAACACGCGCATTTTTGACTATCTGCTGTTTTCGCAATGACCTGCAGACTAGCTATCAAACTGCAAATCGAAGTAGGTTAGAGTTAACCCCTTTAAGTTTGAGTCGTGTGTTTGAATTTTTGCAGCAACAAATTCAATGCTTTGAGATAAGTCGCAAGGAATCAGCTGGGATGGCCAAATCGCATCAACTGCAATTAGGACGCCCCCACCGCGGCGATTAGGACGGTCACATCTATAGATAACGTAATTATCTGACATGATCTCAAAATTTGAAATTTCAGCATAAAGAGAGGTCTCACTAAAAGCAATAACGTCATATACAAAAGATACACTATTGGTAAACAGCGTGCTGAGCTTACCGCGCAAGCTATTTACATTTTGATAGGCAAGTGAGAAAGAAGATATTAGTTTTTTGTAGGAAGTTGTGCAACATGTGCCGAAGGGCTATTGGATTCATTAAATATATGTAGAATTGTAAACTCCGGCCAGATAGATGGCTGCAGTGCTTTTTCAACAAATATGTCAGGCAGCGAAATTTTAAATGTGGAAAATTCCTCTTATTCCTAAAGCGGAATTTTCTGACATAGACTTGAGAAATTTCGGAAATATTAAGATGGGAACAAACATGACGTCTCACCAGGTCTTCTGTAGCCGATGCCAGGAGATACAGCAGTTAAAGTAGTGGTGAGAGTAGATTCTCTAGATGGTCTCGGTTGCACGGCGGTTAGAACCAGCTGGGCATCAGGAGCAGTAGGAGCACGAATGACAGGTTGCAGCGGTGGCACTGCGGTTAAACCAAGCTGGGCAACCGATTGCATCAAAACGGCCGTGTCGGATGAACCAGCTGCTGGAACGGCGACAAAAGCTGCGTCTGGTGCTATAGCAGTAGCGGCAGCAGCGGTCGTAGGTTGGACGACAACAGGTTGGTCAATTTCCATTACAGCAGGGGAGGCCAAAGGAGCTGATTCGGTAGGAGCAGAAGAAGTGGATGCTGTAGCCTGAGCTTCTCCAACAACTATTGGGCAAGGCATCGATACGGCAGTACCAGTGTCAGCAGTCGGGAGAACAGGATACGGGTTAGCAGCCATTCCAGTGGGCGTTAAAAACGATTCCGGTGGATAAGCAGGTGAGCCAGGCTGTGGAACATGCAAAAGTTTGGAACTGTTCTGAGGGTCGCACTTTTTTCGTTTTGGGGACTCGCTTAAAATTTTAAGTCCAAGGAATTGAGATTCCAAAGCCAGAAATTTTTCACCTAATTTGTTGAATTCGGTGTGGACCTCCTTGAAGCCAATACGCGTTTGCCGCATAAACGTGCGCATTTCATCTTCAATTTCCCGGCAATCCACGCAGGACCAGGTCAAGCCAATCCGCTTAGACACTTGGTCGTTCAAACGGCCAGTCAAGCCGGCACATTTAATATGCGCACTGTTGGTGCACAGCCAGCATATTAGGTACATGTCACCTACAATACTGCCACGAAATTCGCATTTTTTCATGGTGCATGGTATACTCATGATGGCCAGTTGAAAGAGTATTCCCAAAATGTGTGTGTCCAAATGAAAAGAATGGCAAGCGGGGGAGGCAACAGCAGAAGAACTTAAGAGAAGGCTGTAAGTGCAGTCGTCGTCAATGCACTCGATCGAAGACAGGGAGAAGCACACAGCTAAATTACTGTATTATCGCTGGGCCACAGCAGCAACAATTATTGTGAGCGAGAGAGTTGGATTAATAGGCTTAATAGAAACGTTGGATGCAGGGCGCACAACAACAATTAGCCAGCAAGGGTGAACGCACAAAGCAAAACCAAAACAAAAGTGAAACGTTTGTTTGTTTGCAATATTAATCACTTTGAGGGTTTTTATTGTTTATAATGACATTAAGTCTCAGTTAGATTGAGATTTAGTAGCACTAAGTCAATAGATCACGTTTGCTAAGATTTAGATCATAAGCTACGGAGTAAGCTTTACAAAAACGTAAAATTGCAGGAGCACAGAGAAAACACGACTGGCTATGTAATTTTTACAAATAAATTTAATTGCAAAACTATTGTTTGCAATAACAAAAGGTTGGACCTGGCGAAAAGGCGAAAGATTATAGGTGGCTGCTGCGCTTGACAAAAATAGAAAAGCCGTCCTTCTCCAATCGTTACAAATTTTTGACTATTTATTGGCGGCAAAGCAAAGCGCTAGGCTGCTGACATTAAATGCTAACTTAGATGCTAATATAGTTAGAGAGAGAAAGAGAGTGGGATGAGAAACTTAACATAGATAATTTACAGTGGTACAATTCATGTTATTTCGACTTCAATTCTTGACACTTAATTCTATCTTAACTTAATTGATCCAACATTCCGGTCACGTTGGAGGACCACACTTGGACCTTCAAAAAATTGGTAAAACCGCTAGCTTTTGAATTGGGCGTTTAATAATACCCGTTGCCGTTTTGACGCTTGCCACGCGAATTTTTCCATCCGCTCCGGTTACTCCTTCCACGATCCTGCCTATTATCCAGCGCTGAGGTGGAGTGTTGTCCTCGCGTATCACGACCAGCATTCCTTCCTCCAGATTGGTTTGAGGTGCCTGCCACTTGGTGCGCATTTGGAGTGTGTGGATGTAATCCTTGGACCACGCTTGCCAGAACCGCTGTCTGAGCGTGGACAGCAGCTGCCACCTGCGCATATATGTAATTGCGCTGCCTGATTTGTCCGGCTCGGATCCTTGCGGCAGCGAACGAAGGGGCTGGCCTATTAGGAGATGGCCTGGAGTTAGGGCTTCGCCATCGTTCGGATCGGCGCTGAGTGGAGTTAGCGGCCGAGAGTTGAGGATTGCCTCGACCTCTGCCAGATGACCTCTGACCTCGCTTTCCACCAGCGACGCGTTTGCGATTTGACGCACCAGCAAATGCTTGACCGATTTTACGGCGGCCTCCCATAGGCCTCCGAAATGAGGTGCTCGGGGAGGTATAAAGTTCCACTCCATCCCTTGTTCCGCTGCGAACGACTGCAGACTGGCTTGCTGCTTGTTGAACTCCGCCTGGAGCTCTTTCAGCAAGTTGTTGGTCCCGACGAAATTGGTTGCGTTGTCCGAATACATCCGTTCGGGGACGCCACGTCTTGCGATGAAGCTTTTAAGAGTAAGAATGAAACAATTAGTGGATAGGTCTGCAACAAGTTCCAAATGAACTGCTTTTGAAGCAAAGCACACAAACACAGCAATATACATTTTAACCGGAGGACGACCTCGGATCAGCAAAGATACATTAATGGGCCCGCAAAAATCTACTCCACAAATTAGAAATGGTCGCATGGCCGTCACGCGATCAGCAGGTAGATTTCCCATTACTTGTTCCATAAGCATGGGTCGGTATCGAAAGCAATGCACGCATCTGCGAACAACTTGGGTGCATTCTCTTCTAGCATTTACGAGCCAAATTCGCTGTCTAAGCAATGCTATCATAGTCTTAACACCTGCGTGACAATTCCTAATATGCAAATCTCGCAAATACATGCCCACAAAATGAGAATTTTTTGGCATCAAAACAGGAAACTTAGCGTCGTATTCTAATGGAGCATTTGATAGTCGGCCTCCTACACGAATCAGTGAAACGTCTCTGCCACATTCCGAGAATTTTTGAATGAATGGGGTCAGCGACTGCAAACTTGATTGGAGTATCTGTCCCTTTTTGAGCCTTGCGAATTCCTCTCTGAACCCCGAACGCTGAACAATTTCTAAAATTTTAAGGAACGCAAAGTTTAGTTCTTGTGGACTCAATTCAGCCGTACGTTCTTGACGTTTCGAATGGTTAATAAACCTGTACACATATGCAAAAATTCGAGTTAATTTGCGATATGACGAAAATCGAGAAATGAAAGTGGATAGAAAATCTGGACTGGCAGCTAAACAAACTTGAGCACACTTTTTTGACTCACTGTTGATAATGTCTGCTGGTAAAACAAAATGAGGATTTTGGGGCCAGTTCATATTGTCTTCCTGTAAAAATTTTGGTCCTTCTAGCCAAATTGATTGTATGAGCTCTTGAACGTCGCAGCCTCGTGATGCAATGTCTGCGGGGTTCATCAACGAAGGCACATGTCGCCAAGTTGCATCTTGGGACATTTCTTGGATTCCCGCAACTCTGTTCGCTACGAACGTTGTGAGCATTGAAGGCGACATGTTTATCCAATGTAGTGTGACTTCAGAATCTGTCCAGTAATGCACACTCTCGATTCGACATTTTTGAAGTACCTGTTTGACATGTGACCACAATTGGGCCAACAGGTGTGCTGCGCATAATTCGAGCCTAGGAATCGACTTAGTTTTTAATGGTGCAACCTTTGCTTTTGCAGTTAGCAAACGGCAGAAAACCTCGTTGTCGTGTTCGGCTCGAATATATATACAACAGCCATATGCTTGACTGGACGCATCAGCAAATCCATGTATTTGTATGTTTGAGCACCCGCTGGCATGTGCATATCTAGGAATTGAGATCAGGTGAAGCTCCAACAAATTTTGTTTGAATATTTCCCACCTAGTATGCAAAGACATTGGAATTGTTTCATCCCATGCCAGCTGAATTTTCCATAATTCCTGCAATAGGATTTTGGCTTTTATGCCAATGGGACTTAACAGCCCAAGTGGATCAAACATACGTGCGGTAACTGATAAAATATTGCGTTTCGTGGGGCTAAGTTCTGTGAAGCTATTGTCCAACAAATATCGATACACATCTGTAGTTGGAGTCCACCGCATGCCTAATGTCTTAGTCGAATCGGAATCATTAAAGTTAAGAACCTTTTCGGATTCACTTTCCTACGCCAAATTTAGGTGGTTTGAAAACCATTTTGCCAGCTGGAAACCTGCTGTGCTTAAAATTTTAGACACTTCATCGCAAATAACTTTTAATTTGGCAGTATCGTCTGCTCCAGTGAGCATATCGTCGACATAAAAGTCGTTGCACACTACTTCAGCGCCAACCGGGTGGGTTTCTTTATGACGAACACCTACTTCATGCAGGCATCGTATTGCCAGAAAGGGTGCGGAAGCTGTGCCATATGTGACCGTATTCAAGCGAAAGACTTGTAGCTCATCTGAAGGCTTTTCTCGCCAAACGATGAGTTGAAAACATCGGTCATTTTCAGCAATCACCACTTGGCGATACATCTTCGTTATATCTGCCGTGAGGGCAAAACGGTTTATGCGAAAACGAATTAGCGATAAGAATAATTCCCTCTGAATAGTTGGTCCCACCATGAGAATATCGTTAAGAGATTGTGATGAAGTCGTTTTGCAGGAAGCATCAAAAACGGCTCGAAGCTTGGTGGTACTACTATCAGGCCTCAGGACGCACTGATGAGGTATGAAATAATATGGTCCTGGTGGAATTTTAGTGTCTATGGCTGACATGTGTCCGAGTTCCATATATTCCTGCATAAATTTAATATACATATCAGCTAGAATAGGATCTTTTGATAGTCTGCGTTCAAGAGCGAGAAAACGACGTTTAGCTACATCAAAAGATGAGCCTAATACTTGAGGGTCAGTCTTGAAGGGTAACTTGACTTCAAATCGACCTGAAGGTAAGATGCGTACCCTATTTCCAAAGTCTTGTTCACAGGCCAGTTGCTCAGCTGATAATTTTGTTAACTCCCCAGCCTCAGGCACTTTTTCCAATTCCCAGAAACGCTCAACAAGTGCCTCCAGCTTATTGTCTTCAGCTGAATACATAGCAGCACAACATGAAGGGTTCTGAGTGCGAAGACGTTTGCATCTTCCAGATACTACCCAACCTAGGAGAGTTTTCTGCACCAATGGTGCCCCATCAGCTAGTCTAATTTGACCCGTACACAATAAGTCGAAAAATGAGTCTGCTCCTAAAAGCAAATCAATGCGCTGAGGCTTATGGAACTCTGGATCGGCCAATTCCAGATTCGCGGGAATTTTCCACTGTTCAACGGGAACAGCACAATCTGGTTGCCTTTTAGATATTGAACTGAGTACCCAAAAATCTGCGCTAAAGTTATGCGCGTTCACTCGAGAGTACACAGTTGCCGAAACTTCACTTTTAGCGATCAAACTTGATTGGCCAACTGACGTAACTGTCAGACATTTTTTGGCTCTCGAAAGTCTAAGGGACTGAGCCAAATCCTCAGTCATGAAATTGACTTGAGAGCCAGAATCAAGTAAAGCTCTTGCGAGGTGAATTTGACCAAAACGATCTCGAATTTTAACGACCGCTGTTGCGAGAATAACGTGATCGACTTCACTTGCAACGTGATTGACTTGTGCATGTGATGAGGATTGCGCTTGAGGCATAGACTCCGAAGTCTGATCTTGACTTTGGCTATTTCCTTGAGTTGCATACCTGTGAAGCAATGTGTTATGTAGGCGAGAGCATACTTTGCACTTTGAAGCTGTACACTTGGACACTCTATGTCCTGGGTGCAGGCAATTTATGCATAATTGATTGCTTTTTACGAAATCAAATCGTTCTGAAACTGGCAATGCACTAAAACCCTGACAATTTCCAATATGATGATTTGTGTTGCAAAACTGACACTTAGGCTCATTTGGGCCTCCAACCTTTGAGCATGTAAACGATGACTTGCTATTCGAACTCCGTCTAGGTGCCGGATCAGACTTGTGAGTAGGTCTTGACTTAGAACTTTCTTCGGCCGAAATATGTTGATACCGCCGATTTAGTACTGCAACACAATCCGACCAGTTAGGCAGATAATCATAGTATAGTTGCTCTTCATACTTGGATTTGGTACTATGGTCTACTTTCGACATAACTATATGTATAAAATGGCATTGACAATATCACGTTCATCTCCTAGCGACAATAGCGACTCAAAAATTGCAGATATGTTTGAGCACCCGCTGGCATGTGCATATCTAGGAATTGAGATCAGGTGAAGCTCCAACAAATTTTGTTTGAATATTTCCCACCTAGTATGCAAAGACATTGGAATTGTTTCATCCCATGCCAGCTGAATTTTCCATAATTCCTGCAATAGGATTTTGGCTTTTATGCCAATGGGACTTAACAGCCCAAGTGGATCAAACATACGTGCGGTAACTGATAAAATATTGCGTTTCGTGGGGCTAAGTTCTGTGAAGCTATTGTCCAACAAATATCGATACACATCTGTAGTTGGAGTCCACCGCATGCCTAATGTCTTAGTCGAATCGGAATCATTAAAGTTAAGAACCTTTTCGGATTCACTTTCCTACGCCAAATTTGGGTGGTTTGAAAACCATTTTGCCAGCTGGAAACCTGCTGTGCTTAAAATTTTAGACACTTCATCGCAAATAACTTTTAATATGGCAGTATCGTCTGCTCCAGTGAGCATATCGTCGACATAAAAGTCGTTGCACACTACTTCAGCGCCAACCGGGTGGGTTTCTTTATGACGAACACCTACTTCATGCAGGCATCGTATTGCCAGAAAGGGTGCGGAAGCTGTGCCATATGTGACCGTATTCAAGCGAAAGACTTGTAGCTCATCTGAAGGCTTTTCTCGCCAAACGATGAGTTGAAAACATCGGTCATTTTCAGCAATCACCACTTGGCGATACATCTTCGTTATATCTGCCGTGAGGGCAAAACGGTTTATGCGAAAACGAATTAGCGATAAGAATAATTCCCTCTGAATAGTTGGTCCCACCATGAGAATATCGTTAAGAGATTGTGATGAAGTCGTTTTGCAGGAAGCATCAAAAACGGCTCGAAGCTTGGTGGTACTACTATCAGGCCTCAGGACGCACTGATGAGGTATGAAATAATGTGGTCCTGGTGGAATTTTAGTGTCTATGGCTGACATGTGTCCGAGTTCCATATATTCCTGCATAAATTTAATATACATATCAGCTAGAATAGGATCTTTTGATAGTCTGCGTTCAAGAGCGAGAAAACGACGTTTAGCTACATCAAAAGATGAGCCTAATACTTGAGGGTCAGTCTTGAAGGGTAACTTGACTTCAAATCGACCTGAAGGTAAGATGCGTACCCTATTTGCAAAGTCTTGTTCACAGGCCAGTTGCTCAGCTGATAATTTTGTTAACTCCCCAGCCTCAGGCACTTTTTCCAATTCCCAGAAACGCTCAACAAGTGCCTCCAGCTTATTGTCTTCAGCTGAATACATAGCAGCACAACATGAAGGGTTCTGAGTGCGAAGACGTTTGCATCTTCCAGATACTACCCAACCTAGGAGAGTTTTCTGCACCAATGGTGCCCCATCAGCTAGTCTAATTTGACCCGTACACAATAAGTCGAAAAATGAGTCTGCTCCTAAAAGCAAATCAATGCGCTGAGGCTTATGGAACTCTGGATCGGCCAATTCCAGATTCGCGGGAATTTTCCACTGTTCAACGGGAACAGCACAATCTGGTTGCCTTTTAGATATTGAACTGAGTACCCAAAAATCTGCGCTAAAGTTATGCGCGTTCACTCGAGAGTACACAGTTGCCGAAACTTCACTTTTAGCGATCAAACTTGATTGGCCAACTGACGTAACTGTCAGACATTTTTTGGCTCTCGAAAGTCTAAGGGACTGAGCCAAATCCTCAGTCATGAAATTGACTTGAGAGCCAGAATCAAGTAAAGCTCTTGCGAGGTGAATTTGACCAAAACGATCTCGAATTTTAACGACCGCTGTTGCGAGAATAACGTGATCGACTTCACTTGCAACGTGATTGACTTGTGCATGTGATGAGGATTGCGCTTGAGGCATAGACTCCGAAGTCTGATCTTGACTTTGGCTATTTCCTTGAGTTGCATACCTGTGAAGCAATGTGTTATGTAGGCGAGAGCATACTCTGCACTTTGAAGCTGTACACTTGGACACTCTATGTCCTGGGTGCAGGCAATTTATGCATAATTGATTGCTTTTTACGAAATCAAATCGTTCTGAAACTGGCAATGCACTAAAACCCTGACAATTTCCAATATGATGATTTGTGTTGCAAAACTGACACTTAGGCTCATTTGGGCCTCCAACCTTTGAGCATGTAAACGATGACTTGCTATTCGAACTCCGTCTAGGTGCCGGATCAGACTTGTGAGTAGGTCTTGACTTAGAACTTTCTTCGGCCGAAATATGTTGATACCGCCGATTTAGTACTGCAACACAATCCGACCAGTTAGGCAGATAATCATAGTCCAGTTGCTCTTCATACTTGGATTTGGTACTATGGTCTACTTTCGACATAACTATATGTATAAAATGGCATTGACAATATCACGTTCATCTCCTAGCGACAATAGCGACTCAAAAATTGCAGATACAGTGTCAATAATTGATCTTAAACCGGATGCTGAGGTCTTGCTCATTGGAGCTATATCGAACAACTGGGCAAGCGTATCAAAGAAAATCAAACACTTATTATCGTAAACGCGCTTTAAACTAGCCAACGCCTTACAATAGTTATCGTTGGAAACCTGGAATGCCTTAATTGTTCCTAAAGCCTCGTCCGACAAGCACGATATTAAGTGATTAAACTTTTCGATATTTGATAAAGACCGATCCGAATCCACCAAGCTCTCAAACAAACTGATAAAACGTTTATAATCCGCATGCTTTCCACTGAATTTAGGCATTTTCATTGTCGGCAAATGTGACCGATGACTAGATGCATGCGAATTGTCAGCTGCCTGAGGTTCTTCTAACACCGATAAATACAGCGACTTTGTGATAATACACATTTCTTCAAGAGACGCTCGATTATTATTATCCGGGTCAATAAAATCTATTTCAGATTGTAAATCCATGGCCTTTGTTATATAGGTGTTCAAAAATTCTAACCGACATTTAATTTCAATTTTGTTGTTTAAAGAAATGGTTTTATTCAAAAATTCAGTTTTCATCCGATCTATGTCTTCCTCAACTTTTCCTAATTTAGCAAACAAATTTGTTAAATTACCACTTTGGCAATCACCAGCTTCGATCACAGTATCGTTTGGATTATGTTTCGTTGGAGCCATGTTGAGTACCTACAATTTTATTTTTTATGTACGTTTGTGATTTTCTTTTATATGTTGATGTACGCGTATAAACTGTTCCCAATAAAAGACTAAGCTAATTTAGTTTAAGCGAAGAGAACACAACTCGATTAAGGTGATATGCAAGTCTTAAGCTAAGAGTACTCAGCGAGAATTAACTTCAAATTCAGTTCCCAATTCCAACAACCACAAGAGAACCGCCAATTGATTCCACCAACGAGAGAGAGAGACACACAACTGTTGTAAGAGCGCCCACTGAACACAGCCACTGCTTATGCTTAAGCAGAGGCAACGGTTAAACGAAAGCGAGAAAACGAAAGAATAACTGGGCGCAATTGCAGCTGCAATGATCTGTATGTATGTATGTATGTGCGACGGAAAAGAACGAATGTGTATGTGTATGTGAATTTCGAGGGGTGTCACCAACTTTTTATTTAATAAATTTCACTTTTATGTTTTTGGTATATGTTGCTTCAATTGTTTAAATGTATTAATTGTTAGACCAATGCCAAACTGTATGCACATATGCATGTATATATGTATACTTATGTATGTTTATATGTGTGTGTTAAAATTGTATGCAGCTCACTATTTATTTTAATTTATTTTATTTTATTACTGCTTAGCACACAGTTATGCATACATTTGGCACTGTTACCTGGTTGTCGGATGAGTCGTAGCTCACTTCCCTGTTATCCATGAATGTTCGATGTCCAGGCGATGTTCACAAAACTCCCTCGAAGCCACAGGTCAAACGACTTTGTTCAAAGCGAGCAGCCAGCCAATCTTGAAATGTCTTCTTACTTGAAGACCGAAACGAAAAAACCTTTTCGAAGTCCCTGCTCGGGCGCCATGTAATTTTTACAAATAAATTTAATTGCAAAACTATTGTTTGCAATAACAAAAGGTTGGACCTGGCGAAAAGGCGAAAGATTATAGGTGGCTGCTGCGCTTGACAAAAATAGAAAAGCCGTCTTTCTCCAATCGTTACAAATTTTTGACTATTTATTGGCGGCAAAGCAAAGCGCTAGGCTGCTGACATTAAATGCTAACTTAGATGCTAATACAGTTAGAGAGAGAGAAGAGAGTGGGATGAGAAACTTAACATAGATAATTTACAGTGGTACAATTCATGTTATTTCGACTTCAATTCTTGACACTTAATTCAACTTAACTTAATTGATCCAACAGGCTACTTTGACTTATGAACTTGAACTGAAATCAAAAAAGTTTTTCTCACAACGACTTATTTTTCGACCGATCGTTCCTATGGCAGCTATATGCTATAGTGATCCGATTTTAATACATTTTTCCAGAATTATGTGGAAACATATAAAACTAATATATACCAAAATTAGTGACGCTACGATGGAAAACGAAAAAGTTTATCTCACTAACACTTGTTTTCCGACCGATCGTTCCTATGTCAGCTATATGATATAGTCATCCGATCCGGCCGGTTCCGACATATTAGTTGCGTGCAGTAAAAAGAAGATTCTGGGCAAAATTTCAGCTTGATAGCTTTAAAACTGAGGGACTAGTTCGCGTAGAAACAGACAGACGGACAGACAGACGGACAGACGGACGGACGGACAGACGGAATTGAACTCAGCTCGTAGTCCTGATCAAGAATATATATAGTTTATGTGGTCGGAAATGAATATTTCTATGCGTTACAAACTTCTGGGCAAAATTAATATACACTTTTCAAGTGTATAAAAATAGAAGGCCAACATCGGCTACGCCGATGTTTTAAATACCCTTGCAGTTTTTGAAAGTCGCTACCATTGATAACAAAAAAGTTTTTCTCACTAGAACTAGTTTTTGGACCGACCGTTTATATGGCAGCTATATGCTATAGTCATCCGATTTTGATAAATTTTTTCAGAATTGTGTGACGGGATATAAAACTAATCTATACCAAGTTTGGTGACGCTACGATGGAAATCAAAAAAGTTTTTCGCACTAGAACTAGTTTTTTGACCGACCGTTCATATGGCAGCGATATGCTAAAGTCATCCGATTTTGATAAATTTGTTCGTAATTGTGTGAAAGCATATAAAACTAATATATACCAAGTTTGGTGACGCTACGATGGAAAACAAAAAAGTTTTTCTCACTAGAACTAGTTTTTTGACAGACCGTTTATATGGCAGCGATATGCTATAGTCATTCGATTTTGATAAATTTTTTCCGAATTGTGTGAAAGCATATAAAACCACGATTGGTGACGATACAATAGAAAACAAAAAAGTTTTTCTCACTAGAACTAGTTTATGGAGCGATCGTTCCTGTGGCAGCTATATGATATAGTCATTCGATCCGGCCGATTCCAACAAATGTGCAGCCTATGTGTATTTAAAGACTTTTTGCAAAGTTTGGTCAAGATAGCTTCAAAACTGAGGGAGGAGATAGCATAGAAACAGACGGACGGACAGACGGACCGACGGACAGACGGACATGGCTATATAGCAGGGCTGCAAACCGGTCCGGAACCGAACCCTGCAGAACCGGTTCGGTTCAGGTTCTGGTGATCCCTGAACCGAACCGGGAACCGAACCCCATTAGAAATAATCACGAGAACCCGAACCCGAACCTAACCCTGTTTTCTTATTGATGGGGTTCGGTTCTAAAAAGAAATTGGCGAGCATAGAATTTATTTTTGCACTTTGATGGTAAAAAATATTTCATTATTATGAAGCAAAATGTATCCATTCATATGCCCATGTATGGACGGCGACACTTTTTCCCATCCGCAACAAAAAGACTGGACAAAATAACAGAACCCCAAGCAAGGGAATTCAATTTGCATCTGAAACCGTATTTCTGTGTATTATTTTGTTCGTATGGAGATACAATGGCACTGTGAATACAAGGGAAAGTTGCACTTTATTTAATTTTCTTAATTTTTGTTAACCAAATCACAAATAAAGTTCTTATAGCATTTCACTCTCACAATATGCCAGTAAAAGCCGTGCTGTGGCGGTTTTTGTAGAAAAAATAATTCTGACTGAATTCTCGGAAATGCATGTGTTTTCAGCCACACTATAAGTTAGGGATGAGACAACCCGGCGTGTCTGTGATTAAGTCACAGTCACTGGCAATCGTCAAATCACACAGTGACTGCATATTTGAAGTAACAGTGTGATTTGATGACTGCCAGTCACTGTGACTTAATCACAGTTAAGCCGATATGGTCAATCACAGTTTCTAAATCACGGGTACGCAGATAATGCTCATCTCTTATTTCTATGCCAAAAGTGGCGGGGTTTTTTGCAGGTTTCATAGCCACAAAAATCACATCAGATTCAGCAATCCCACTACTGTGAAGGAGAAATGACTTTCGCTGTGAGTGCAAGTTGGCGGAATCGCTTAACTCTTCGATCAAGACAGATCACTAATGTGCTTGACTTCCAAGCCATTAGGCCGCATATTATAAGGCATCTTCTTCTTCTTCTTCTTCTTTGGCCTGATATATCAATATCACAACCGATTGTCGGTCACGGCCGCTGCTAGCAATGCACGCCAGCATAAGGCATCTCGTCTTCAAAATCTATTAAATTACTTATTATGTACATAAATATATAAAATGCTATCTGGAACCCGAACCCGAACCGGAACCCCGGTTCTCAATTGGAAGGGAACCGGTTGTGGAACCGAACCCCCAGAGTAGGGTAAGGGTTCGAACCCCGAACCGAACCTGTCAAAATTAGAGGGGTTTGCAGCCCTGCTATATAGACTCAGCTCGTCATGCTGATCAAGAATATATATAGTTTATGTGGTCGGAGATGCTTCCTTCTATGCGTTACAAACATCGTGACAATTTTAATATACCCTCTGCAAGGGTATAAAAATTTAATTTTTTTTGAAAAGCTTAGGTCATTTCCTATAAAATGTGTAAATATGATAGTGGGACATCAATAACTTTAAGAAATATTGAATTAATAATAATAATTAAAAAAATAAACGTTACCGATTTTAAATTGTGAATATGTCATTTTAAAGCATTTTTCATGTACTTTTTGAAAATAATAACAAAAATAAAAAAAAATTAAAATTCACCCCCTATTTTTCAAAATAAACCGTTATTTTTCAATTTTGTCCCAAATGGGTATTTTTTAAAAAAATTTTAGTTTTTTTGAAAAGCTTAGGTCATTTCCTATAAAATGTGTAAATATGACAGTGGGACAACAATTACTTTAGAAGAAATGTAATTACAAAATTAATAATGTCCTTATGTCCGTCTATTTCTATGCTATCTTCTCCCTCAGTTTTAAAGCTATCTTGACCAATCTTTCCAAAACGTCTTTAAATGCAAGTATGCTGCACATTTGTCGGAACCGGCCGGATCGGATGACTATAGCATATAGCTGCCATAGGAACGATCGGTCAAAAACTAGTTCTACTGAGAAAAACTTTTTGGTCTTTCATCGTAGCGTTACCAAACTTGGTATTTATAAGTTTTATATGATTTCACACAATCATGATAAAATTTAGCAAAATCGGATGACTATAGCTTATAGCTGCCATATGAATTTTTTATTAATATACAAAAACTGCAGGGTATTTCCTAAACTTATTGTTGTCCCCCTATCATATTTACACATTTTATAGAAAATGACCTAAGCTTTTCAAAAAAAATTAAATTTTTTTTTTTAAAAATACCCATTTGGGACAAAATTGAAAAATAACGGTTAATTTTGGAAAATAGGGGGTGAATTTTGATTTTTTTATGTTTGTTATTTTTTTCCAAAAGTACATGAAAAATGCTTTAAAATGACATATTAACAATTTCAAATCGATAAAGTTTTGTCATAGTTATACGATTGTAAAATTACCAATGTTCCTTAAAATGTCATAACTTCCACCCCCCCTAATTTCTACAACTTTTTTTTTAATGAGTTAATATTTTGGGAATTTATTACCTTCATATAGGATAACAATTCACCAAAATTTTCATTTTTTGACTGGGACGTTTGAGAAAGAATGCCCCATATACTTATTATAGTATATGGACTTAAGTATTTATTATCCAGTTTGTGTCCTGTTTCATTATACCCTTGCAGAGGGTATATTAAAATTGTCCAAGACCTAATGAATGTCATGAAGAGCACCATGGAGACAACACTTGATGAAAATATGTCCAATATGCCAACGAAAGCAGATCTAAATATGGTAATGGGGCATGTTAAGGAAGTAACGGATAAAGTAGAGCTGCTAAATATTGAAAACCAGAAGCTTCGCACCGAAGTAAACCAGCTAAAAGAGAAAAGCGTAATCGACAGCTCTCGTGTGGCGCAAATGGAGGATACTTTAAAGCGAAAGAATATTGTTATCCGAGGTATGGAAGTCAAAGAATCCGCATACGAAGCCTTTAACCTGCTGTGCAAGGATTCGCTTAAAATGCCCGCAACGGTCAATGTTGAGTCTGCTAGGAAAATCTATGAGGCAGATGGTAAAATGGGGATTTTGGTAGAGCTAAGCACTGTAGCAAAGGTCCACGAAATTTTAAAGTACACCAAAAATCTCGCAGGAACCCAAATATCAGTAGACCAGGATATGAGCAAAGAGCGACGTTTGGAGAAAAGAGCATTGTTGTGGGTCCGAAAAAACCTTTTAGCTTTAAATAAAAGCAAGCGCGTAAACGTCAGAAATGATAGAATGTTTATAGAAGGCAAGATTTTCAACTGGAACAAAGACGGGCAGCTGATGTGCCAACAAACCCAGGCAGAGGAAATACTAAAGAGCATTTACGGCGATACCTTCAATGTCAACATAAACCTAAATAATATCGTAGAGAAATTAGATACAAAAAACTAGATTCGGTCAGTCGGAGAAATTTTCAAAAGCAGAAAGCAACACCCACATCAATAAATATAGACACAAATATAGATAATAGTATAAATGTCAGTAAAATTAATGTCTTATCATACAATGTTCATGGTTTAGAAAATAAGTTATTATTCCCGTCCTTCTTTGAATACGTCAAGTCGTGCGAAATTTTTATACTGTTGGAAACACATGTGCGACAGGAGAGGATCGCAACTTTTCAGAAGTACTTCAATGGTTTCGATACATACTGGACCCCGGCTGAGAGAGTCGCAAATTACGGAAGAGCAATTGGTGGCATGCTTCTGGGCATTAGCAAATCTTTGTCACATTTGAATTTAAAACATGAAACTTACCAAGAAGCTGGGCGTCAACACATAAAGATTGCCGGAGAAACCTTACACTTCACTTTAGTTCCAGCATATCTTAGGAGCTGTAATTGGAACCAAGATTTTGAAAAAATTGAAGAACTCTTCCTGGAATGCGATAATGACAATATTATTTTAGTAGGAGACTTAAATGTTCGCATCGGAGAGCTCACACAAGAACTACCCATTTGTGGTTATATGCCTGCTATACTAAACGTCAACGGAAGGAATGCAAAAGACAAAGTCGTAAATGCCAAAGGTAAAAATTTGTTTTGTTGTTTTGTAGGGGGGTGGAGTATCTCCTGATACTTTCTAGTGGGTAGATGCCTCTGTAGGAGTTGACACTTTGTCAAAGGAACTTGGGGGTTGAGGCGACTGGAGCAAAAAGAAAAACTGGCACTAGCACAAAGACACTTGCGTTCAGTTTCACTTCTTTATTTCAACTAAAACTTAAACCTAGCTTACTGTATGCTTAGACATAAGTGTGGTGAAAAACTTCCGCTACAACTATTATTTAAGTGACTAACAAATACCCTTTCTGGCATAAACATCCCGCCCGCCTTGCACTAGTTGCAATATATCTATATAAAGTTAACTTCATTACTTCAGATGTGTTACTTCAATATGTGACCGTGGGCGGTGGAAAAAAAAAAAAGAAAATTCGTTAAAATTAGTTCCGACAGGTGCCAGACAACGTCCAGCCAAAGACCGTGCTTTGGGCCACTGGCAAGCCTGAAGTCCCTTGGATGATTTCAGCCCTGACGATATCTGCGTACATGTCAGCTCCAAGTACTATCGCCACCGTACTCGGACGATAAAAACGATCGTCAGCCAGGGTGAGATGCTCGAATTTCTTGCGCACCTGCTCATCAATCGGAGTGCTTGGAGTTCGCATGTGTAGATCAGGATCCACCTTCAGAACCACCTCCAGTCTGAACTCCTTATCCATCATGGACCGGAGCACTGCTGAGCACGCTTCCTCCTGGCCTATAGTGACGACCTTGAGGTGAAACGCTCTTGCCTGAGACGCATTAATGCGAGACATTGACTCGCAGGGATCAATTAAGGCCCGGGTTTCGTACGTAGTGATACCATTGTCGATAATCACTGTGGCCGTTGGTAGTACTTGCGGATTCCGGTGCTGCAGCAATGTGGTCAGTGATGGCGATTGGAGAGGAGTACCAGACTGGTGGTGGCTGAGGATCTGGTACAGGAGCCTTTCGTGAAGATTGCTCCTTCCGGCGATCGTTGAAATGAAGGAGCGTGTGATGACTCTTATCACAAAACCGACATGTGTCTCCACTTCTACATGTTCGTCCGGAGTGTTGGTGAGCGAGGCAATTTGAGCAATATTTGTTAATCAACACTGCCCTCAAACGCTTCTCTACACTTAAGCGTAGGAAACGCCTGCATCTCTTTAGCGGATGGATGCCTCGGCAGACTCGGCAGCGGTAGGACTCCGTACCTCGAGTACATCTGCGCTCATTGGCTTCTTCGTCAGTTTTGCGTGGACGGGGTACCATGGTATCAAACTATGAAGAAGGATGAAGATGATGGATTAGCGCCAGCGAATGATGGTAATGAAAGGAAAGAATGCTGATAGTGGAATAGCTTAAGCGAGACATGGATGTAACGGACAAAACAATTTATGAAATAGAATTAGCTTAAGCAAATTATGGGTTTTGTTATATGTGGGCTTGGAGGTCAGCATCAGTAGGAAGAAATATCAGCTTGACAATAGGTCTTTTTATAATTCCCCGAGCTGTGCGAATGTCCACTACTCGCACGTTATTATCTGCACCTGGATACAAATTCGCGAATCGGCCCAGTCTCCATTCGTTTACCGGCATGTTATCCTCCTTGATAATCACCATGTCGCCAATTTGGAGGTTCTTTGTAGGTGACTGCCACTTATTTCTCTTATGCAGTTCTTTCAGGTACTCATCTTTCCACCGGATGCAAAACTGCTGGTTAAGAGCCTTGAGCCGTTGCCAGCGGCTTATTATGGACATGGCATCGTTCTCAATCTCAGGCTCAGCTACGGAAAGAAGAGGACCACCGATTAAGAAATGTCCTGGTGTCAGAGCTTGTAAATCTGTTGGATCTTCTGACATTGGAGAGATTGGCCTTGAATTGAGGCAAGCTTCAATCTTGGCAAGGAGAGTGGATAGCTCTTCGAAGGTATACTTTATGGATGAAGTTGACTTATAAAAAAGAGTCTTAAAACTCTTCACACCTGCTTCCCAAAGGCCCCCCATGTGAGGAGCGCTTGGAGGATTGAAACGCCAGGTCAAGTTTTGATAGCTATATTTGGTTGTGATAAGTGCCTTTGCCGCTTCCTGGAAATCGTTCATTAGGGCTCTGGAGGCACCTACAAAGGTCTTACCATTATCTGAATTCATTTGCTGTGGACAGCCACGTCTCGATACAAAACGAGCAAATGCGGCCAGAAACTTTTCGGTTGTCAAGTCAGTTGTGGCTTCTAAGTGGATTGCCTTCGTGCTAAAACACACGAAGACACACACATAACCTTTAGTTATGCGGCAACCGCGACCTGCGTAATTTTTGACGTCGAAAGGACCTGCAAAGTCGACTCCTGTGTGGGTAAAAGGACGAGAGAATGTAGTTCTCTCCATTGGGAGTTCACCCATGAGTTGGGTTTGAAGCTTCTTCTTTTGGATCACGCAAATTTTGCACTTATTGATTACCGTTTTGACCAGGACCTTAAGCTTAGGGATCCAGTACTTGGAACGGATAAGGCGCATTGTCAATTGGTTTCCTCCATGGAGTGATATGAGGTGTGAAACGGACAAGCAAGCGCGCAAAAGGACAAGAATACGGGATGATGATTGGATGTCGTTCGTCATAACTCAAGGTGTCAGATGCTCTCACCCTAACGCATGCCCTCAATAGCCCTTCCTTATCGAAAAAGGGGTTTAAGTTGATAATGTTGCTAGAGGCCGGAAGCGGTCGCTTGTCGAGAAGACAAGCGAACTCTTTTGGATACTGCTTTCGCTGCGTATATCCGATAAGCAAGTTCTGAGTCTCAGCCAGTTCCTTGCTACTAAGGTCAACTGGAAAATTCGTAAGAGGTTTTTTGCATCGCTTTATAAATCGTACTACGTGGGTCATGACTCGGATAGCCTTGTTAAATTCGGAAAAACGTTCAAGAAAGTCGGAAGATGGAGGCACCATAGTGAAAGTGCATTTGACAGAGCGTTGTTCCATATCAGTGTCATGTACTGCTTTGAGCAATGATGGCCATTCTTGCTTTGGGAGATTCAACCATTCAGGGCCGTGCCACCACAACTTATTATTCAGCAAATCTTCTGCTGACACACCTCTGCTTGCGTGGTCTGCTGGGTTGTGTTCGGATTGAACATGGAACCATTGGTTAGAATCAGTGGATTCAGCAATTTTGGACACCCTATTTGCCACAAATGTGGTCCAATTGCAGGGTGGCTTATTGAGCCAAGCCAAGACGATTGTGGAATCAGTCCAACAATACGTCTCAAAATCTTTAGCAGGCAACTGAGGCAGAACTGTTGCTATCAATTCAGATAACAGCACCGCACCGCATAATTCTAGCCGAGGTAAGGACACAGTTTTAACAGGAGACACTCGGGTTTTAGCACAAAGAAGATTAATTGATACCCCTTGCTCTGACTCTATACGCACGTAAATTGCAGCGCCGTTCGCTCTTTGTGAGGCATCACAGAACCCGTGGTATTGCAATTGTGCTTTCGGATCAAATTGGACCCATCTAGGAATACGCACGTCACTTAGGATTGGATAACTAGCAAGAAAATCCTGCCACCTTAGGAGAAGGTCAACTGGTAGTGGCTCATCCCACGCAAGCTCTCTTAACCAGATTTCTTGCATGAACATTTTTGCTCGGACAACGAAGGGTGCCAGCCAACCCGCTGGGTCAAATAGTTGAGCTATCTGGGACAGAACTTCACGCTTCGTGTATGACTCGGATATCTTTATCTTTGGTGGGTCGAAGAAAAATTGATCACTGGTTGCTTGCCACCGTATTCCTAGCGTCTTTGCGACACTGGCGTCCTCAATCTCAAGAAAGTCTGCCGATAGTAGGTGGTCTTGAGGAATATCTATTAGTACTTCCTTGGTGTTAGAAGCCCATTTCCTTAATGGGAATCCAGCACTGTCGAGAGCCAAACGGAGTTCTCTAATGGCTGAAATAGCCCCTTTCTTGCAATGTGCACCTGCGAGAACATCATCTACATACATAAAATTGGAAATAATATCGCTTGCCAGTGGATACTGTTCCTTCACATCCTGAGCAAGTTGTTGTAGAACTCGTATGGCTAAGAACGGAGCACAAGTCACTCCAAAGGTAACTGTGTGGAGTTCAAAGTCACAAAGCTCTTCATTCGTGTTGCGGAAAAGAATTCGCTGATACGGTGTGTGTTTTGGATCCACGAGAATCTGCCGATACATCTTCGTGATATCAGCGTTAAAAACGTAACGGAAAAAACGCCACTTAAGGATCTGCATTGTTAGATCGGATTGCAGCACAGGGCCTGGATATAAAATGTCATTTAAGCTTTTGCCGTTCAAGGATGGACTGGAGGCATTAAACACTATACGGAGCTTTGTAGTAGTGCTATCGGGTTTGAAAACAGCATGGTGAGGCATATAAAAATTTGCCAGCATTGGAATTTGGAGATACTTGGGTCATATGGCCTAAGTTCAAATACTCCTGTATGACGGAATCATATTGCTCTTTCAAAGGAACGTCTCTCTTTAACCGGTTTTCGTTTTTGAGAAACTGAGCTAACGCTATGGATCGTGAATGTCCCAAATCTATGTGGTCAGGGTCTCGGAAGGGTAATGTTACCATATATCTGCCGTTCTCATTTCTCTTTGTGGTTTGTACAAAATTGCTCTCACATATGGAATTGGATTCTTTGGTCAGTTTTATTGGAAGGTCCTCCACCTCCCAAAATTTTGTCAGAAGCTTGTCCAGTGCAATATCTGAACTGACCGAAACTTGAGTCGAAAATGCGGAGATAATCTTGGAATTAGCTTGTGGAATTGGACCTGTAAGAATCCATCCGAAGATAGTTTCCTGCCCAAGCAGAGTTCCACATATGATAGGTTTGGAGCCACTTAATAAGATGGATGGTAAAATATCCGCTCCTATAAGAACGTCTATTTGTGAACTTTTAAAAAAAGCCAGGGTCAGCCAACTGGAGATTTGGCAAATTTCGTAGCGAATCTTGTGGAATTGGGTACGTTGGAAGATTCCCTGCTAATTGTGGCAGCACAAATGCCGAAGCGTCGATGTGAATTCGTGGCTTTATGGGAGAGTCGACTTGGAAGTGGCACAACTTATGGGGCTGGGCTGAAATTGCTTGATTTAGCCCAGAAACTTGAGCTTCTACGGACTGGTAAGGCAGCTTTATCTTGTTAAACAACCGCTCAGAAATAAATGTTGCTTCTGAGCCTGAGTCAATTAGAGCGCGTGTTGGATACTTGTCACCTAAATGACTCACGTGAATTATTGCCGTGCCAAGAAGAACACCTTGCGTGTTTGCAGCAAAATAATTTTGCACATTTGTTTGTTGTGGAGTAGGAGTGGACTGTATTGATGTAGAGTTGTTGCTGCTTGAGGGTGCTGTTGATGAGGATGGAGGGGGGTCACCCCGATGTAGTAAAGTGTTATGTCGCTTTTTACATGTGAAACAATTGTAAGTGCTTGTACATTCCCGTACTTGGTGCCCTCTTGCAAAGCAATTTAAACACAGTTCCTGTTGGCGAATACAATTTGCTCTTTCGTGGACAGGCATTTGAAGAAACCGTGGACAAAAACGGATTGGGTGATGCTCTTTGTCGCAGATCCTACACTTTCGAGCTCTAAACTTTACTTTAGCCTCAAAGGTGTTGAGTTTTTTCGGAATTGGATTGGGTTTGGATGACCTAACATTACCTTGAGTGCTTGGATCTGGATTTAGATCCTCGATGGCCTCTAAAGTACGATGTCCCTCACTAAGAAAGTCATGCAGCTCTTGCCATTTAGGTATCTTAGTTTTGTCTATTAACGACTGCTCCCACAAGGATAGCGTGTGCTTAGGCAATTTGGATGAGCAAAGGAATATTAAGAGACAATCCCAATTCTCTGTTTTTATATCGGAATGCTCTAGAGCTGTAAGACACCCTGAAATTGTGCTTTGCAATTCTTTAAGGGCTGGACCAGATTCAATGGACACGGAAGATAGGTTGAATAATATTTTAAGTTGGCTGTTTACTAGTTGTCTCTTATTTTCAAAACGATCTGTGAGATCTTTCCATGCCGATGAGAACCCAGCGTTGGTGAGTGGAGATTTGGAAACGATCGATCGTGCCTCACCACTTGTCTTAGCGGTAAGATGAAATAACTTTTCAACCGGTGTTAGTCGAGTGTTGTTAATGTAGACCGCTGTAAACAAGTCCCTAAAAGTGGGCCACCGCAAATAATCTCCCGCAAATACCTCAGTATCGCATGGCGGAAGACCACACCCCCTGGATGACGGAGCTGTATATTGTGGAGTTGGTGTGCTTGATACTGAGGCATTTTCTATTTCCTCACACAACTGAGCTGTACACTGCTCATAGGCGGAATAGCGGTATTCATATTTTGCCTGCTTGGCTGGAAAGTCATCATCGCTAATGTCTTGCTGTTCATATTCTTTTTCGACCTTGTCCCATAGTGATTTTATTTGGTCTCGGCGGATCTTGAGTTGATATAGGGATACTTCAATGGTGGAGGGAGCCGTAATTCTGCCCAGAAACTGACTAAGTCTATCGGTGCAGGCAATAAAATTGTTTAATGCCATCGCCGCTGCTGAAGGAGCTTTTTCTGTCTTTGATCGTGTGGATAGGAGCACTCTTTGCTTGGGTAGTTGTGTTTCAGCACCCCTTGTCGATACAGGTGACGAGAATTCACTTTTAGATTTTCTCCGCACAATTTCTGGCTCTTGAGTCACGGATTTGACAAGCTTTGCAGAAGAACCTTGAGCTCTAATGTCAATGGACGGAATAGATAACTGATTCTTGTTAGCTTTTTTGTCCCCTGTTGACATAGTATGCTTTAAAAGGTGGTATGGAATTATTTGGACTAAAAAGATCGATCGGAACGTTCAGCGCTTAAGTACAGGATAACACCACTGCACGATATCGAATTGTGGAACGATGGAATCGGAACAAAATAATTAATCTTTCTTTAGTTTGATCGGAATTTGAATGGAAGTTGAGCCAAATAACCCAATTAAATAATATATGAAAAATGTAAAATATGGATGAATCACGATTGTGCAGATATATTGGAATGTGCATACACAAAATACATATTTATTCAGGATCCGGGATGTTGTAGTTATATGTATATATATATATATTTTTTTGTTTTTCGTTTATTTATATTTCGCCTTTAATAAAAAATAAACAATGTTTTCGACTCAGATGTAATTGACGCAGAATTAGTCGAAAATAAAACTAGTGCAAAGAGCCCCAATATGTATATCGATTATCACTGATCGATAGGTAAATATGTGTGAAAGTGTGGATATGGGTGTATATCAGTGCAGGGCACACAATACTATCATATTTTAGCTATGTATGTGTGCGTGGCGGCCGATACGAAGTCGACAGCAGCGAAACGTTCGTATGCTGTATGTGAGCGACGTCGCTGCGACTGAGGCCTTTCATATTCACGCCACACACAAAGTAATGTGAGCACCTATACGGACGCGCCCAGCACTGGTGTATATGTGTGTATGAAAATGTAAACAATTATTTATTTTATTTTATTACAGCTGAAAACAAATGGATCAATGCAAAAGGATGGGAAACGTTTTGTGCATAGATATAGATTGGCGGCCTTGGTTGCCAATGTATGTCTTAGTGAATTCGGCGCCAATTTTGTAGGGTTGGTATAGATGCGCAGTTATGTATGTGTGAATGCATGTACCAATGTATGTAAGCATTGGATATTTATTAATTTTATTTTCAGGCTTTATAAGAACATAAAGGAAGAAATGTTTCTGGAGGGATCCTGGTATGTGAATTATGTGACAATTAATTTCTGGACAGCTTTAATTGTTCGTGGGGACAGCCGTAGCATAGATGTGTGTGTGTGTACCAAACGCCGGTTTTATATGTTATGCAATTGGCATATATATATGTATGAAACTTGCCAAAAAAAAATATTAGGAGGCCAACTAATGCTTTGGACAAAACTAGTTAGCTATTATGGATAGGAATATTCGTATATAGGTATATATCAATGGAAGTATATATATTTTACTTTTTTTTTTTTAAATAAATATGGCTGCCACCTTCTGTGGCTGGGGAATGAAAAAATTTTTCAACTTAACTTTTTTTTCTCAGGAAAATCCACCGATGCTTGCTGGGTTGAGTGGACAATAATTTAATAATTAATCCGGCTCGAAGGACCAATGTTTTGTAGGGGGGTGGAGTATCTCCTGATACTTTCTTGTGGGTAGATGCCTCTGTAGGAGTTGACACTTTGTCAAAGGAACTTGGGGGTTGAGGCGACTGGAGCAAAAAGAAAAACTGGCACTAGCACAAAGACACTTGCGTTCAGTTTCACTTCTTTATTTCAACTAAAACTTAAACCTAGCTTACTGTATGCTTAGACATAAGTGTGGTGAAAAACTTCCGCTACAACTATTACTTAAGTGACTAACAAATACCCTTTCTGGCATAAACAGTGGACTTCTGCGAAGAAAAGGGACTTTTGTTTTGAATGGCCTTACAAAAGGAGATGAGCAAGGAGAGTTCACATATATCAGCAAAGTGGGAAGCTCAACGAATGATATTGTCTCGGTCTCACAGGAATTGTTGGAGGTAATTAGCGACCTGGAAGTAGAAACTAAAACTTGGTCAGATCACCTACCCATTAAACTGAAAATTAATGTACATACGCCCAGTGAAAAATCTTCTCTAAAGCTATTGCCAAAATATATTTGGAAGACGGAAAAAGCAGAGCGGTATCGGCAAAGCTTTGAAAGTCTTCTGATTGAAACACCTGAACCCAATTCCTTAGCTAAACTACAAGAAATTGTTAAAATGTCTGCTCCTAAGGCAAAGAAAAAACTTTTTGAAAGCAAGGAAAGGTGGTTTGATGCGGAGTGTTTCTGGGCACGTAAGAGCTCATTAAAGTGCTTAAATAGGTTTAGGAGATCAAACGATAATGATGCTAGATTGGCCTACATTGAAAAACGAAAAGCATATCGCGCAGTATGCGAAAGAAAAAAGGCTACATATTGGAAAGAGCTTGGCATGAAAATGGACCAAATAACATGTAATAAAGATTGGTGGAAGCTGGCAAGGGAAATAAACAATACTCACTTTCAAACTGGTACAAATATTGCAGCCTCAGACTTTGAAAGGTACTTCAAAACACTCTTAAATCCGGCTCAGACATCACCCGATGTCCTATTTGTGAGAAATTATATCGAAGTTAGCACCTTGGATGAAACAGTGACCAGCGCAGAGGTTCTTCAAGTACTAGGACGCACTAAGGAAAATAAGGCACCTGGCGATGACCGTATACCTTATGAGTTTTATAAAAATGCTCCGAACTGCTTTATTAACGCATTAGCGAATGTCTATAATAGCTTTTTGGAACGAGGACAGATCGAGGAGTGTTGCTCAACAAGCGTAATTTTCCCCATTCACAAAAACGGCGATCTCAATCAACCTGAAAATTATCGCGGCATATCCTTTATGAACTGTATTGCTAAAATATTTATGGGTATTTTAAATGACCGCCTAACAAAATGGGTCAAGCTGAATAATAAACTAAATGAATATCAATCTGGATTTAGAGAACAGTATTCAACTGTAGATAACATATACAACCTCACATCGATTGTGCACCTGAAAATGGAGGAGAACAAAAAAGTATATGCCTACTTTGTGGATTTTCGCGCTGCTTTTGACAAAATACCCAGAAGGTTACTTATTTACAAGCTCTATACGCTAGGTCAACAAAGTTTCTTAATATATTGGAAAACATTTACGCTGATACCCAAGTAACAGTCTGGACTGGAGATGAATTGTCAGAATATTTTGAAACCAATATTGGGGTACGCCAAGGATGCTTGCTATCCCCTCTTTTATTCGCGCTGTATTTGGATGACCTTCACGATTTCCTTGGTGGTGGTCTTAGTGTCTGCAATACAAACAAAAGACTTCTGTTATATGCAGACGATATAGTGATGATGGCCGATGAAGTTACGGTACTGCAACAAATGATACACAGATTGGAGCAATACTGTGCGACCTGGAACGTGGAAGTAAACACCTCAAAGTCAGAAATAATGGTTTTCAGAAAAGGTGGTAGATTGTCAGCGACTGAAAAATGGATGTATAATGGCGAACCGATACGAGTTGTTTCGGAGTTTACATATCTTGGCGTTGTACTAACCCCGAAGCTGTCTTTCAAGAAACATATTGAGAAACGAAACTCAGCGGCAAAAAACAGTATAAACTGCACCTGGAAGAACATGCTGTCAAAAAACAATATCTCATTCGATATGAAGCTCAAGATTTTTGGGGCAGTTTGCAGGTCTATTCAGGCTTATGGAGCTCAAATCTGGGGCTACACCCTTCCAGAAGAAGCAGATAATTTATATATGTTTTTTATTAAACGTATTTTTTGCCTACCTAAAACGTCACCAAGCTATGCAATAGAGCTTGAGACAAATATGGAAAGCACCCGCCTGTATATGTTGGATTTGCACATAAAGTACATTCGAAAAACACTATTTACTTACAGCAGTCAACGCCTCCCGCATATTTTGTCTAAAGCTATATTAGCAAAGAATATTTTTTGGGCAAGAGAACTAAATCTTTTAATATTGTTTGGAGGGATGAACATCCGCGGCCGATCATTTGGACACAAAACCAACTAATATTGATGGGCGCGTTAACTGAGGAACGAAATCAACGACTCTTTGAAAGGAAAACGAGAAGGCAAAGCTAACTTCGACTGTGCCGAAGTTTTAATACACTCGAAAAACTTTACTCCAACTGATTTAACTAGAAAAATATATATAGGATATCAGATATTTAAAATTTTTAAATCATTGATAATAAAAATTTGATACCATAAAAAAAAACTTTTCTTAGTAAAACACATTTTCCGACCGATAGTTCCTATGCCAGCTATATGCTATAGTTATCCGATTTTGATACTTTTTTCCAGAATTGTGTGGAAACATATAAAACTAACATATACTACGATTGGTGACGCTACTATGGAAAACAAAAAAGTTTTTCTAACTAGAATTAGTTCTTAGACCGATAGTTCCTATGGCAGCTATATGATATAGTCATCCGATCCGACCGGTTCCGACATATTAGTTGCGTGCAGTAAAAAGAAGACTCTGTGCAAAATTTCAGCTCGATAGCTTTAAAACTGAGGGACTAGTTCGCGTAGAAACAGACAGACGGACAGACAGACAGACAGACAGACGGACAGACGGACGGACGGACAAGCGGAATTTAACTCAGCTCGTCGTCCTGTTCAAGAATATATATAGTTTACATGGTCGGAAATGAATATTTCTATGCGTTACAAACTTCTGGGCAAAATTAATATACACTTTTCAAGTGGTATAATGAATAGTTTGACCCGAATCTACAAGGACCTCGATCAAACAGCAGGGAGAAAAGGTGATGAAGGCAAGATGCGACATGATGTCCAACGAAAAAAAAAAACATTTTTAAAAAAAAAAAAAAAATATATTTTTTTTTTGCAACAACAAAAAAAATATAGAACAACTCTATTTTTTTTGGAGGATACCCCATTTAATAAAAAAATAATTTTTTTTGCGGAAATACCTTTTTTATTAGAAAGAGAAATTTTAGATCTGCTAAATGATGCGCTTGAAAATAATTGGAAAAAAAAACTATTTCTGCAGCATATAAGATATATAGAAAACAAATTTTAATGGAACATTTTAGGGAAAACACTTTATATTGGAAAACTTTTTTTTCATACCAAAATTATTATTTATTAACGAGGAGCGAGAAGCAATTTATTTTAAAGTTAAAAATTGGCTAACATTTTTTCAATATTTTTAAATACTTAAAAAAAAAAAAAAAAAATAAAAAAATAAGGAGAAAAAAATTTTTTTTTATTTTGGGGGGTGGGGAAAAAATTTTTCAAAAAAATTAAATAATTTACACATGTTATAATAATTTAACGTCAATAAATCTCCGACTGACGACTTGATAGTCATAGCCGAATTACTTATTTAAAAATCAAAAAATTCTGTGAAATCTAGTATGTATTGTTAATTCTAATTTGTTATTTGATTTTTAATAAAGTACTTATTATTATTATTATATTAAAATTGTCACTATGTTTGTAACGCATAGAAGGAAGCATCTCCGACCACATAAAGTATATATATTCTTGATCAGCATGGCGAGCTGAGTTCATTTCCGTCTGTCCGTCCGTCCGTCCGTCCGTCTGTCCGTCTGTTTCTATGCTATCTCCTCCCTCAATCTCAAATACAAATACGCTGCACATTTGTCGGAATCGGCCGGATCGGATGACTATATCATATAGCTGCCATAGGAACGATCGGTCCAAAAACTAGTTCTAATAAGAAAAACTTTTTCTTTTTCCATCTTAGCGTCACCAATCGTGCTATATATAAGTTTTATATGCTTCCACACAATTCTGGAAAAATTGATCAAACTCGGATGACTATAGCATATAGCTGCCATATAAACGGCCGGTACAAAAACTAGTTCTAGTGAGAAAAACTTTTTTGTTTTCCATTGTAGCATCACCAATCGTGGTATATCTTAGTTTCATATAATTCCACACAATTCTGGACAAATTTATTGAAATCGGATGACTATAGCATATAGCTGCCATTGGAACGATCGGTCCAAAAACCAGTTCTAATGAGAAAAAACTTTTTGTTTTCCATCGTAGCGTCACTAATCGTGCTATATAAAAGTTTTATATGCTTCCACACAATTCTGGAAAAATGTATCAAAATCGGATGACTATAACATATAGCTGCCATAAAAACGGTCGGTACAAAAACTAGTTCTAATGAGAAAAACTTTTTTGTTTTCCATCGTAGCTTCACCAATCGTGGTATATATTAGTTTCATATACTCTCACACAATTCTGCAAAAATTTATTGAAATCGGATGTCTATAGCATATAGCTGCAATAGGAACGATCGGTCTAAAAACTAATTCTAGTGAGAAAAACTTTTTTTTATCAATGGTAGCGCCTTTCAGAAACTGCAAGGGTATTTAAAACATCGGCGTAGCCGATGTTAGCCTTCTATTTTTTTTAGTAAAACTTTATATCCTGTATTAAAGTCTATTATATGGGTAATTTTATCGTATTCTAATTTTTGTTTTTGTTATACACTTGAAAAGTGTGTATTAATTTTGCCCAGAAGTTTGTAACGCATAGAAATATTCATTTCCGACCCCATAAACTATATATATTCTTGATCAGGACGACGAGCTGAGTTCATTTCCGCTTGTCCGTCCGTCCGTCTGTCTGTCCGTCTGTCTGTTTCTACGCGAACTAGTCTCTCAGTTTTAAAGCTATCGAGCTGAAATTTTGCCCAGAATCTTCTTTTTACTGCACGCACCTAATATGTCGGAACCGGCCGGATCTAATGACTATATCATATAGCTGCCATATAAATGGTCGGTCAAAAAAATAGTTCTAGTGAGAAAAACTTTTTGGTCTTTCATAGTAGCGTTACCAAACTAATTATTTATAAGTTTTATATGATTTCACACAATCATGATAAAATTTATCAAAATCAGATGACTATAGCGTATAGCTGCCATAGGAATTTTTTAATAATATACAAAAACTGCAGGATATTTCCTAAACTTATTGTTGTCCCACTATCATATTTACACATTTTATGGGAAATAACCTTAGCTTTTCAATAAATATAAAATTTTTTTTTAAATACCCATTTGGGACAAAATTGAAAAATAACGGTTAATTTTGGAAAATAGGGGGTGAATTTTAGTTTTTTTTCATTTTTGTTATTTTTTTCAAAAAAGTACACGAAAAATGCTTTAAAATTACATATTCACAATATATAATCGTTAAAGTTTTGTCATAGTTATACGATTTTAAAAATACCAATGTCACTAAAAATGTAAAAACTTCCACCCCCCCTAATTTCTAAAATTTTTATACACTTGAAAAGTGTATATTAATTTTGCCCAGAAGTTTGTAACGCATAGAAATATTCATTTCCGACCATGTAAACTATATATATTCTTGAACAGGACGACGAGCTGAGTTAAATTCCGCTTGTCCGTCCGTCCGTCTGTCCGTCTGTCTGTCTGTCTGTCTGTCCGTCTGTCTGTTTCTACGCGAACTAGTCCCTCAGTTTTAAAGCTATCGAGCTGAAATTTTGCACAGAGTCTTCTTTTTACTGCACGCAACTAATATGTCGGAACCGGCCGGATCGGATCATATAGCTGCCATAGGAACGATCGGTCGGAAAATAAGTTTTAGTAAAAAAAACTTTTTTGTTTTCCATCGTAGCGTCCCTTATCTTGGTATATATAAGTTTTATATGTTTCCACATAATTCTGGAAAAATTTATCAAAATCGGATCACTATAGCATATAGCTGCCATAGAAACGGTCAGTCAAACTACTTCTAGTGAGAAAAACTTTTTTGTTTTCTATCGTAGCGTCCCCAATCTTGGTATATATTAGTTTTTTATGCTTTCACATAATTTGGAAAAAATTTATCAAAATCGGATGACTATAGCATATAGCTGCCATAGGACCGATCGGTCGGAAAATGTGTTTTACTAAGAAAAGTTTTTTTTATGGTGTCAAATTTTTATTATCAATGATTTAAAAAATTTAAATATCTGATATCTATATCCTATATATATATTTTACCGTTTAAATCAGTTGAAGTAAACTTTTTCAAGTGTATTAAAACTTCGGCGCAGACGAAGTTAGCTTTCCTTCTCGTTTTTTAATGAGTTAAAATTTTGGGAATTCATCACCTTTATATAGGATAACAATTCACCAAAGTATGAAGCCAATCCAAATATTTTAATTTTTTGACTGGGACGTTTGAGAAAGAATGCCCCATATATAGATTGGCCCATAGAGCCATCGATCCATGGGTGCGTGCACATATGCGTGCGTGTATATGTGCGTGCGTGAGTCCCAACTCCCACCCCCTCCCACCCTTTTTTCCAAAAAAAAAACAAAGACATACAACATTATTCATATATTATATTTTATATTATTTTTAAAAAGGATTATTCATCCTTATTATCAGAATTCCCAGGCAGCTGTGCGACTTGGCTGCTGCTTCTCCTCCTGCTGCTGCTGCCAGAATTCAGCCGCACAGCTGCCATGATCGCAGCCTCCATCTCTGCCCGGATCAGTAGCCGGGCACTACGATTTAGCCCTGGGATATTTGGTACAGCAAATCTCGGGCTCTGACCGGTCTGTGGCGGCGGACCGGTCTGGTGCGCCTCAATGGCTCCGTCCTGAGGCGCACCAACAGCCTCGTCTGCTGGACGACTGCCTGGGGCTCCTGAGCATGCCGCGCCGATTCAATGGCCATTACGGCCATGTCGGCCATTAGGGCTAGGGCCCTCATTTGGACTCTGTTTACTGATTGGCGGCCGCCGCCGACGCCGCCACGATATCCACCGCCTCCTCCACGATTTCCACTGTCTCCTCCGCCAGTGGCACCATTTGGCACGTAGGGAATAATTTGTGTTTCCCATCTATAAAAATAATTTAATTAAAAAAATAAAAAAGCGGAGCACTTACCTCATTCCTCAACTTCTGCAAAAATTGTGAATTAGTAGAAGCCAATGGGAATGACACTGGTGAATTAAACCGGCGTGCAAAAAAAGGGGCAATACCGATTGGGTTGATGAACAACACCAATCGGGTTGTTGGACAACACCAATCGGGTTGGTGGGCAACACCGGATGCAATAAACAGCATATGTAGGGCGCCAAATTTTAAGTACTTAAAGCTAAGCAAATGCGTGTTGTTATCACAGATAAGTACTCTGATCATTTTGTTATCTCTCTATTATATAAAAGAACCCGGAAAATTATATATGGAAAAACTATTTTTCATCCGATTGACTTTAAACTCGGTTTGTTAACACATTATGGAAAATAATTAGACATGTGATTAAAGCGAAGCGCTCCGGGTTATATGCAAGTTTAATAATAGATTTTTGAATGAACCTCTCGCTGAGTAACGGATATTTTGTAATCAGACAGGGTCGACTTTTTAATATTTTAATGTTGGAATGGGCGCCAGTTTAAAAGGAATTTTGATTTTTCCTTAGCAGTTATTATTTTCGATAACTTTGATTCACAAAATCATGGCTACCACCACGCCTATTTTTGGGAGGCAATAATTGGCAGGCCAACAACTTTATTAACCGCCCTTGAATTAAAAAACAATTTTGTTGTTGTTATAGTTATTTACTAGCATATATACAAATCATGCTTTACCCATTTAACACAATTTGGGTTGGTTTTTCGAAATAAAAAATTATTAATTACACTAGTTTACAGCGAAAAATACCCATTAAAGAAATTATTTTTAATGATGTACTTTAGAATGCTGAACTCAAAAATGAAAAAATCTATTTTTTTATCAGTTTCAACCTTCTCGAGATTTTAGGAACAATTTTTTTGCACGTTTTTAAGAAAAAACAAGGCAAGCATCGTTTTTTTGGGCCCACAAATCGAAAAAAAAAGAAAGGAGAATAGAGCAGTTTACTTGTGCTTATAAATATACGAGAGCGTAAGTTGAAGTCGGCCCTGCTTTTTTTAAGAATATTTTATTAGATCACAAATTTTGGAAGATATGAGTTTATTTTACAAATTGCGGGGGAGGCAACTCTACTATAACTCATCTGATCGGAAAATGATGTATGGCGGATCGATATGAAATGATGATTAAAATATATGTCTTTTCAAAATTGTGGGAGATTTGAGGTATTTTTTAAATTGCGGGGGCGGGATATTTTCTATCGTTCATCTGATCAGAAAATGATGTATGGCGGATCGGTAGGTAATGATGATTAAAATATATGTCTAGAAGGTTTTAACAATGTATTTTCAAAATTGTAGGAGATTTGAGGTATTTTTCAAATTGCGGGGGCGGCAACTACTATCGTTCGTCTGATCGGAAAATGATGTATGGCGGATCAATAGGTAATGATGATTAGAATATATGTCTAAAAGGTCCGAACACTCTATTTTTAAAATTGTGGGAGATATGAGGTTTTTTTCATATTGCGGGGGCGGGAGGGGGCGTGGCAAAAATTTGAAACAAACTTGATCTGCGTGCAGACAATACAAGTCTACACTAAAAAAATGGTAGCTCTAGCTCTTATAGTCTTTAAGATCTAGGTGTTTATACAGACAGACGGACGGACGGACAGACAGACAGGTCTATATCGACTCGGCTATTGATGCTGATCAAGAATATATATACTTTATGGGGTCGGAAATGCTTCCTTCTGCCTGTTACATACATTTGCACGAACTAAGTATACCCTTTTTACTCTACGAGTAACGGGTATAAAAAACATTTTTTCGAGATATTTTTGCTTGTAGCATCAATGAGAATTTTTAATTTTTTTTTTTTTGTAAACTAGAGTTATAGACTTAAACCAAATTTTATTGAGTTGGGCTTGAAAAAATAGTTTAGAGATAAAGAGACCTCCGCCCCCGGGTTTTTCCACCTTAACATTAGGAGTAAGTTAAATCGAAGCATTTTATAAATATTTTAAGCATAAAACAGCACCAACCACCTACCAACGCCACCCACCCAATTGGCATAAGTGTCATCGGAATGCATGGCTCGACTTGACAAAAAAAAATTTATTAAATATTCAATTAATTTATTCCAGTTAGATTTTTCCAGTTAGATTTCATTCTAATAATGCCAAAACCACAAAACAAAAACAAAAAGTAGCAATTTTTCAAAAGCTACAACTATTTGTAGCCCAGCAACACGCTCCGCAACACAAATTGGTAAGCAAAACATAAATCATATGGCCTGCCTACCAACAGCCTGTTTCTGTCACACCCAGCAAATTTCCTATGCAGTGCGCTAAACCCAACAACACCAATACAGGTCTAAGGAGAACAGCACATATCCCCTTAGCAACATATCGAACTCGCTGGCAACATTTCAAAAGTATCTACATGCGTCAGAACTCTTAACAGCGCCACAAATTGAGAGGCGTCACAATATTTTTCTTTAATACTCCTGCTCATGCTGATTAAGAATATATATACTTTATGTGGTCGGAAATGCTTCCTTCTATGCGTTACAGACATCGTGATAATTTTAATATACCCTTTGCAGGGTATACAAATGTATGAATGAAATCCGCAGACTTTGACAACTGGTAATATGCAGCCATCATTTTATTATCTGGTATTTAACAATAATATTTTTCAGTTGTCTCTTGTCAGTCTATTTATTTAGCGTAAAGACACCCAAAAAAATTGGCAACGCTACATTTTTTGGCAAGTGGAGATAGCTTCCGGTCGATGCAGTACACTTTTTGAGTTCCTCACAATACCATAAGCTAAATTGCGCATGAGACTTGTGATGCAATTTCGAAGGTGCTAAAAATTTATTAGCGAACAGTGCATTTTTTTACACCTTGTTTAAAATGTTTTTATCAGTTGCTTTTAAAGTGGAACTACCGGAACTGCGTGGGTGCAATTAATGAAAAACACGTTATGATTTTTCACAAGAAGAATACAATACAAAATAATGTATTTTGACATCTTTTCTTTCCTTGTATGTACCCTTACCACAGCCTTTGATTGCTGGTCGAGTTTAATTTTGATTTATTTTATATAATTTTTTTTCGATATAACAAAAAACGAGAGCGTAAGTTCATCGGAAAATGAGGTATGGCGGATCGATAGGTAATGATGATTAAAATATATGTCTAGAAGGTTCAAACAATCTATTTTCAAAATTGTGGAAGATATGAAGAATTTTTCAAATTGCAGGAGCGGCAACTCTACTATCGTTCATCTGATCGAAAAATGATGTATGGCGGATCGATAGGTAATGATGATTAAAGTTTATTTCTAGAAGGTTTGAACAGTCTATTTTCAAAATTTTGGGAGATATGAGGTTTTTCAAATTGCGGGGCGGGAGGGGCATGGCAAAGAATTTAAAACAAACTTGATCTGCGTGCAGAAGATACAAGTCTACACTGAAAATATGGTAGTTCTAGCTCTTATAGTCTCTGAGATCTAGGAGTTCATACAGACAGACGGACGGACGGACGGACGGACGGACAGACGGACAGACGGACATGTCTATATCGACTCGGCTATTGATGCTGATCAAGAATATATACTTTATGGGGTCGGAAATGCTTCCTTCTGCCTGTTACATACATTTGCACGAACTTATGCGCTTTTTTACTCTACGAGTAACGGGTATAAAAATATTTCAATAACATAAATTAATAATTATTGATAACTATGCGTGGTTTTGTGGTTAACGAACTATGACTCGCATTTTAATATATATATTAATTTTTGCTACCAGAGTATCTAGTCAGATAGAATATTGAGCGAAATCTTCCCAGTAACGCATTCGCCGAAGTCGGTGATCAGCGATTCTATTGGCATACAGACGGCACCTGGGTCGTCGATGACAATGCCAGCCTTTTCCGATTATCGGCAAATACACGCATCCGGATGGGAGGCTCGTAATCCTTCGCTTCTGATCACATACGGCTCCTGCACAAGTGCAACCAGTGGCCATATTCGCGCATGCGTACTCGGAGCTCGATGGTACAATCTCTACCTCGACCAGAATTTGCTTGAATGTAGCTGAACATTTTAATGTCTAGCTGCCACTCTCGTACTCACCGTGGCATAACGGGCACATCCCAAGAGCCTCCTTTGTCTGCAATTCTTACAGCTCACCTGCTTGGTGCACTTCGGGGCAGTGTCGCCACATTGACGGCATGTGACGTCCTTCGGACGACATTGAGACACCCTGTGATGAAATCCAACGCACCTATGACGTGCATAGGTGCGGACGAGCGACCGGCAGCGGAACGAAAACCACTTAGTGTAGACCCGTTCGGTCTCATCAAGTACGGCCAGTGCGCTCTCGTCCACCTCCAGCATCAGATTTACTCTGCACCGTCGGTGATGGACCAAGGTTTGGTCTCCAAATGGACTGCTTTCTTGAAGGCTGCCAAAGTCAGCTGCTCCTTGAAGTGGTTTACAAAGAGCTCCTCCATAAACTCCTACTGCGACATGCTGGTGTCCACGTCGAACACCCGTGATCCTGGGCTTCGGGCATTGGTTTTGCTTCACAGCAAGGCAAACTTCGCGTTTGCGACCACCCTCATCATCTCGCGCACAGATGTCGTGCGGATAATGGCTCCTCACGACGTAATTCGCTCTTCATGCACCGCACGCCAAGTGCGGGAGCAACCTCTTTGCGCACCTTTTCCGCCACCTGCTTACCAGTGACACTAGGGTCACTAGTTGTAACCACCGCTGAACATGTCTCAACTTGCTTGTTGATCCGTGGAGCAGCGATGGGACCAGCAAAAGCAGCAGCAGGGCTATGCATAACGGGTACAGCGGGGTGGCATCTTCGCCGATACCTCCAACGCTAAAATTCGCAGCATCAACGCTACAACAAGGCTTGTCGCACCGTGAAATCGCTGCATTAACAGCACCGGCAGCCCCAGGTTCCAAGCGGCCTCTAAAAACGGCGTCCTTTACGTTGATCTGCACTGCAGTTAATTCCGCCAGCACAGCAGTTGCGCCCTCCGCAACAATATCCGTTGTTTTATTTTTTTAGTATTTGTAGCGAGTTTCCCTCCCCAACGCCTTTGTCTTCAATTCCTGCTGCCTGTTTGGTGGTGCACTTCGCGGCAGTGTGGCCAGTGTCGCTACATTGACGGCTTGTTACGTTCTTTGCTCTGCACTGAGACACCTTGTGGTCGAATCCAACGCACCTATGACAAGCATTGGTACGGACGAGCGACCGGCAACGGAAGAAAACCACTTGACATAGACCCGCCCGGTCTCCTCAAGTACGACCAGTGCACTCTCGTCCACCTCCAGCGTCAGATTGACTCTGTCGCCATCTGTGATGGACCAAGGCTTCGTCTCCAAGTGGACAACTTTTTTAAAGGCTGACATTTTCAGCTGCTCCTTGAAGTGGTCGCCCGCCCGGTGCAGGGGCAACCTCCTGCGCACCTTCTTTGCCACCTGTTTACCACTGACACCAGGGTCATACTAGTAACCACCGCTGACCACGACTCAACTGATTTGATGAACTGTGGGGCGGCGATGCGTGCTGTGTAAGGGGCAGCAACGGGGTAGACAGCTGGGGCTGCGGCCACGGATAACAGCATCCTCCACATTGAGCTTCACAGTGAACAGCTCAGCCAAAACCGCTGAAATGATGGGAGGGGTAATTAATGCTCCATTTAACTTATATAGAATCTTTTTGAAAGTCTTATCTTTTATTCAATTTTTTTCCATTTAACTTAAAACTAAACTTAAAAACTAAAAACAAATATTTTTTTCAATAAACTCAAAACTAAATTTAACGAGAGCGTAAGTTGAAGTCGGCCCTGCTCGACTTCGATATACCGGTTACTCAGGGTAAGGTTTATTTAAGAATATTTTATTAGATCACAACATGCCCAAATTTTAGAAGATATGAGTTTTTTTTCCAAATTGCGGGGGTGGCAACTCTACTATTGCTCATCTGATCGGGAAATGATGTACTGCGGATCGATATGTAATGATGATTAAAATATATGTCTAGAGGGTTCGAATAATCTATTTTCAAAATTGTGAGAGATATGAGGTATTTTCCAAATTGCGTGGGTGGCAACTCTTCTATCGTTCATCTGATCAGGAAATGATGTATGGCGGATCGATAGGTAAAGATGATTGAAATATATTTATAGAAGGTTCGAACAATCTATTTTCATAATTGTGGGAGATATGAGGTATTTTCCAAATTGTGTGGGTGGCAACTCTTCTATCGTTCATCTGATCCGGAAATGATGTACGGCGGTTCGATATGTAATGATGATTAAAATATATGTCTAGAGGGTTCGAATAATCTATTTTCAAAATTGTGAGAGATATGAGGTATTTTCCAAATTGCGTGGGTGGCAACTCTTTAATCGTTCATTTGATCAAAAAATGATGTATGGCGGATCGATAGGTAATGATGATTTAAATATATGTCTAGAAGGTTCGAACAATCTATTTTCAAAATTGTGGGAGATATGAGGTTTTTTTCATATTGCGTGGGCGGGAGGGGGGCGTGGCAAAAATTTGAAACAAACTTGATCTGCGTGCAGAAAATACAAGTCTACACTGAAAAAATGGTAGCTTTAGCTCCTATAGTTCCTGAGATCTAGGTGTTCATACAGACAGACGGACAGACGGACGGACGGACAGACGGGCAGGTCTATATCGACTCGGTTATTGATGCTGATCAAGAATATATATACTTTATGGGGTCGGAAATGCTTCCTTCTGCCTGTTACATACATTTGCACGAACTTAGTATACCCTTTTTACTCTACGAGTAACGGGTATAAAAACAGTCGCGGAAATTTTACGTCGCTGACGAGCTGAGTTCATTTCCGTTTGTCCGTCTGTCCGTCCGTCCGTCTGTCCGTCTGTTTCTATACTATCTCCTCCCTCAGTTTTAAAGCTATCTTGACCAAACTTTGCAAAATGCCTTTAAATACAAATACGCTGCACATTTGTCGGAATCGGCCGATTCGGCTGACTATATCATAAAGCTGCCATAGAAACGATCGGTCCAAAAACAAGTTCTAGTGAGGAAAACTTTTTTGTTTTCCAGCGTATCGTCACCAATCTTAGTATATATTAGTTTTACATGCTTCCACATATTACTGAACAAATTTATCAAAATCGTATGACTATATCATACAGCCGCCATAGGAACGATTGATCAAAAAACTAGCTCTTAGTAAAAAAACTTTTTGTTTTTCATTGTAACGTCACCAATCGTGGTATATATTAGTTTTTATATGATTCCAGCTAAATCTCAGAAAAATGTATCAAAATCGGATGACTATAGCATATAGCTGCCATAGAAACGGTCGGTCAAAAAACAAGTTCTAGTGAGGAAAACTTTTTGTTTTCCAGCGTATCGTTACCAATCTTGGTAGATATTAGTTTTATATGCTTTTACAAATTTTTTTAAAATTTATCAAAATCGGATGACTATAGCATATAGCTGCTATAGGACCGATCGGTCAGCAAATGTGTTTTACTAAGAAAAGTTTTTTTTTTATGGTATACAATTTTTATTATCAATGATTTAAAATTTTTATACTCTGTACCGAAGGTACAAAGAGTATATTGGGTTTGTGCAAATGTATGTAACAGCCAGAAGGAAGCATCTCCGACCCTATAAAGTATATATATTCTTGATCAGCATCAACAGCCGAGTCGATATAGACATGTCCGTCCGTCTGTCCGTATGAACGCTGAGATTTCAGAGATGGTAAGAGATAGAGATTTGAGGTGTATTGAACATATATTTCTTATACTTGCAGGCAGATCAAGTTTAGTTTTTTTTTTGCCACGCCTCCCCCGCAAATTGAAAAAAACTTAATATCTTTCAAAATTTTGGAGTTAGGTTGTTTGAACCTTCTAGACATACATTCTACTCATCATTACCTATCGAGCCCCCATACATTGTTTTCCGATCAGATGGACGATAGTAGAGTTGCAATTGAAAAACACCTCAAATATCCCGCAATTTTGGAGTTAGGTTGTTTGAACCTTCTAGACATATATTCTACTCATCATTACCTATCGATAATCGGGAGCCAATTGGAACGGCGACCTGAACGGGTACAGAGTATATTAGAGTCGGGCTTGACCGACTTTCTTACTTGTTTAATATTTGAATCTATATCTTATATATATTTTACAGGTTAAATCAGTTGGAGTTAAGTTTTTCAAGTGTATTAAAACCTCGTTTTTGTATACATTTAAAAGTTGAAAATTTATTTTATAAAAAAATAAATGTAAGGGTAACATCGGCTACGCCGATGTTTTAAATACCCTTGCAGTTTTTGAAAGGCGCTACCATTGATAACAAAAACGTTTTTCTCATTAGAACTATTTTTTTGACTATAGTCAACCGATTTTAATAACTTTTTCCAGAATTGTGTGGAAGCATATACAACTAATTCATATCACGATTGAAGACGCTACGATGAAAACCAAACAAGTTTTTCTCACTAGAACTAGTTTTTGGATCGACCGTTTATATGGCAGCTATATGGTATTGTCATCTGATTTTGATCAATTTTTCCAGAATTGTTTGGAATCATATAGAACTAATATATACTACGATTGGTGACGCTAACTTTGAAAACAAAAAAGTTTTTCCCTCTAGAACTAGTTTTTGGACCGACCGTTTATATGGCAGCTATATGCTATTGATATCCGATTTTGATAAATAAAAAAAAAAAAAAAAAAAAAAACGGTAAAAAAAGTCTTTGTGAGAAAAACTTTTTGATTTCCATCGTAGCGTCTCCAATCGTAGTATATATTTGCTTTATATGTTTCCACACAATTCTGAAAATAATTATCAAAATCGGATGATTATAGCATATAGCTGCCATATAAACGGACGGTCAAAAAACTACTTCTAGTGAGAAAAACTTTTTTGTTTTTTATCGTAGCGTTACCCAATCTTGGTATATATTAGTTTTATATGCTTTCACATAATGTTGAAAAAAATTATCAAAATCGGATGCCTATAGCATATAGCTGCCATAGGACCGATCGGTAGGAAAATGTGTTTTACTAAGAAAAATTTTTTTTTGTGGTATCAAATTTTTATTATCAATGATTTAAAAATTTTAAATATCTGATATCTATATCCTATTTATATTTTACCGGTTAAATCAGTTGGAGTAAAGTTTTTCAAGTGTATTAAAACTTCGACTCGGTCGAAGTTAGCTTTGCTTTCTCGTTTTTTATTTTCTATCATTATTGATGCTCTTTGTCAAGCTGTTTGCAACCTATATTTAATTTCCTTATCATAGGCTTCTAAGTTATATAGTGGATCTATTTTAGCTGTGTTTGTTATTTTAAACTGTGGTGGAATTTTTCCAAATATTAATTCAAATGGGCAAAAGTTGTGTGTCGTTGATGGTGTTGTGTTATAGCAGTAAGTAAAATATTGTATCCATATGTCCCAGTCGTCTTTTTATACCCGTTACTCGTAGAGTAAAAAGGGTATTCTAAGTTCGTGCAAATGTATGTAACAGGCAGAAGGAAACATTATCGACCCCATAAAGTATATATATTCTTGATCAGCATCAATAGCCGAGTCGATATAGACATGTCCGTCTGTCCGTCCGTCTGTATGAACACCTAGATCTCAGAGACTATAAGAGCTAGAGCTACCATTTTTTCAGTGTACACTTGTATTGTCTGCACGCAGACCAAGTTTGTTTCAAATTTTTGCCACGCCCCCTCCCGCCACCGCAATATGAAAACAAGTAAGAAAGTCGGTCAAGCCCGACTGTAATATACTCTGTACCTGTTTGTATAGAACTAATAACTTTAAAGTGTGGGGTCACACAAACTGCGCAAGTGCTGCCCAGCGTACTTATTTGATTTGCTTATAACTCGAATATCGTTCATCTGATCTGGAAACGGTGTATGGTGGATCGATAAGTAATGACGATTAAAATATATGCCTTAAAGGTTCAAACAATCTGTCTTTAAGATTGTGGAAGATATTCGATTTTTTTCAAATTGTGGGTGTGGCAACTCTACCATCATTCATCTGATCGGAAAACAATGTACTGCGGTTCGATAAGTAATGATGAGTAGAATATATGCCTAGAAGGTTTGAAACACCTAACTCTAAAATTGCGGGATATTTGCGGTGTTTCTCAAATTGCGGGGGTGGCAACTCTACTATCGTTCATCTAATCGGAAAACGATGTATGGGAGCTCGATAAGTAATGATGAGTAGAATATATGCCTAGAAGGTTCGAACAACCTAACTCCAAAATTGCGGGATATTTGAGGTGTTTTTCCAATTGTGGCAACTCTACTATCGTTCATCTGATCGGAAAACGATGTATAGGAGCTCGATTAGTAATAATGAGTAGAATATATGCCTAGAAGCTTCGAACAACCTAACTCCAAAGTTGCGGAATATTTGAGGTGTTTTTAAAATTGCGGGGGTGGCAACTCTACTATCGTTCATCTGATCGGAAGACGAAGTATGGGGGCTCGATAAGAAATTATGAGTAGAATATATGTCTAGAAGGTTCGAACAACCTAACTCCAAAATTGTAGAAGATATACGGTTTTTTTCGATTTGCGGGGGAGGCAAGGGGCGTGGCAAAAAAAAAAAACTAAACTTGATCTGCCTGCAAGTAAAATAAATATATGTTCCATACACCTCAAACCTCTATCTCTTACCATCTCTGAGATCTCAGCGTTCATACGGACAGACGGACATGTCTATATGGACTCGGCTGTTGATGCTGATCAAGAATATATATACTTTATAGGGTCGGAGATGCTTCCTTCTGGCTGTTACATACATTTGCACAAACCCAATATACTCTTTGTACCTTCGGTACAGAGTATAAAAACCTCATATCTCCCACAATTTCGAAAATACATTGTTCAAACCTTCTAGACATATATATTTATTATCATTACCTTGTAACGAACCTTTGTTGTCGCCGGCTTACGCTCAGGGCAGTCGCAGGTCGCTCCAACAAATTTATAATTGCGGAGTTAGCAATGGAATAAGAAGACTTGGTTTGATTCGATTTAGTGTCGTTTATTGACCTTAACTAGTTTTCATACAGGCTTACACTAGGCTTAAGTTAAATATTATCGCTACGGCTTATTTCTAGTGCTTAGGTTTCTATGTACTCCTTGAGTTATTGCTCCGTTTCGGGTTCACCCTGATCTCGCTGGCACCACGATTCGCTCGGACACGCTTGCTATTCGCAAAGCTCGCCTGCTCTCGTTTCACTCGCACAGCTTCGCTCTAGGATTTTGTCTTTTTCCTGCTGGCCCTTGGTTCCGTCAGACCCGACTGGCATAAATCGCACAGAATTCGTCGACTCACCGTTTCTCGCACAGCTAAATGGTAACACTAGCCCTACTTAGCACTCACTCTGGCTCTGCTTGATGATCCTGGTGGTCCTCCGGTGGTTTTCCCTCGTTGGCACTCTGCTCCGTTTACTCGCGTTGGTAATTCGCACTCGCTTGAAGTCACGCACTTGACTGGCACTCGCTTTAAAATTCCGCACTTGTAACTGGTACTCGACTGTCCAGAAATTCGTGCCTTGCTTCCTTTTATAGTGCTCTGCGAACCTCTGCTGCTGCCAATAGAAAACGACCACGTATCTTCCGTTGTTCGTCTTCCTGTTTCCCTTTTGCTTTACCGCTGTTGCTAAGCGGTGGCCAATCCCGCAACATTGTACGAGCGTGACTGCGATCGCTCTTGTTTTCCGCTGCTTCGGCCTCTTTCCTCCGTCCGTAACGGTTCCCGCTTCCTTACCCCTACCCCTCCTTGCCACTCAGCTCCTGCGGCCAATTCGCCGTACCCAGGTTGCCCTCTTGGAACAACTTCCTTTGTTTACTTGCCCACTTTACATGACATTTTACATTGTCATTTTACCTTGCTCTTCTACCTGTTACTCTACATGCTATTTTCTGCTGTGAGACTACTTAAGTCCTCACACTCTCCCCTTTCTTCGGTAAAACAAAAAACACTTACTCCTTCTTATCTCCCATTGCTCCTCTTGTTTTGAATTTAAATTTCCGTTTTTTCCCCTCCATTATTCATAAATTTCCCATACCCCAAGTTCCCCATATAAAATTTCCCCACTTAAATTTCCCTTTTTCTTTCTAAGTGTGACCGTTCCCCCTACTGATCGTTACTTGCCCTGATCACGACTCGTTACGCGGCGAGTATGATGCGTAAACGTTTTCCCACAAAAAAATGTTGTTTTGTTTTTTAAAAATTGAATTTTCCCCCTTCTGCCGCCCACCCCGCTGCTACCCCTCGTTCCCCTGGCTCCCCGTTCACCCCGCCTGTAAGTACGATTCCAAACATCTATTTTTTCCTTCCAATACTTCATTTTTTTTTTTTATTTCATTTTTTTTTCAGTCTTTTGTTTTGGTTTTGTTGTTGCCCTCACCCTACGGCCGCTCCTCCACGAAAACACGGACGCCGCTGCGTCCCAACTTCACCCGGTACCGTCCATTCGCCAGCAACAACAAGTGAGACCGCCGCTGCTCACTTGGATGGAACCTCGGCCCCTTCAGCGCCGCTCGCAGCTCCTCCGGCCACTCCTCTGCCGCCACACTACGCCATGTGGCCGGCCTCCACGGCCCGGAATGCTGCCATGGCTGACGATCGGGGTTGCCAAACCCTACTGGTGGGTTGCCCACCGAGTGATGGCGACACAACGGCGGTCGCTGCTGCGGCTTCTGTGCCATCCCCGGACATGATTGCTGCCTCATAAAAACTGGCCGAGTCTGTGGCGGCGGCTGCGGTGGCTGCGACGATGGTTGCTGCTGTTGTTGTTGTGGTAGCGGCTGTTGTTGTTGCTGCTGCTGTACCGGTTGCTGCTGTTGTTGTTGCGGCTGCTGTACCGGTTGCTGCTGTTGTTTTTGTGGTGGCGGCTGTTGTTGTTGCTGCTGCCGTTGTTGTGGCTGCGATTGCGGTGGTGGCCACTTCCACGGTCCGCGCTCCAACCCTTCCTCTCTCGGCTCCAACGGCACCAACCGTGGCGGAGTGGGTGGCAACTCCACTATTTGTGGGCCACTCCTACGGTTTGGCACCACTATGGCCTCCCGCCACGTCCACACCAACGCCGCCTGGTGCTCCCAATGGTCACCCCGGTATATGGTACGTTTGGCCCGCGTAAGCACCGGGGTTTCCTCCTTGAATTGGGGCGCCTCCTCAGTCTCCTCGTCGCTAGAGATCTCTATGACCTCGGGATCCACCCGTGGCCACGTTGGTGCTGCCTCCAACTCCTCCGGACGCAACCCAAGCGGCTCCAGCTCCTCCTCCTCGGTGTCGGACGCTGCCGACTCGGAGGTGGACCACGTCGTCTCCCCCAGCGACCAAGGTGGTGTGGCTGCCGTCGAAGTGCTCGACCGCACCGGAGAAGCATCCAGCACCAACACATCACGGCGTTTACGTAGCAGCTGCTGCCGCTCTCTAGGCTTTGGGTGAGTGCTGGCCCTGGATGCTACCTTCTTGCCGCTGAACGGCAACCGTCGCTTCGCGCCCACTCGATTCTTGGCACGCAAGCGTGCCAACAGCTCTTCCCGTTTGGCCATCCGCCGCCTCTCTCCCAATTCGCGCGCCTCGCCAGACAAACGCCTGGCACGGCGGCTGGGACCGGCTGGCTCTGTGCCTTGCGCTACAAAATTTTCCTGTTGCTTTGCCGAGGAGGAGGGGAAAAAACGGAAATTTAAATTCAAAACAAGAGGAGCAATGGGAGATAAGAAGGAGTAAGTGTTTTTTTGTTTTACCGAAGAAAGGGGAGAGTGTGAGGACTTAAGTAGTCTCACAGCAGAAAATAGCATGTAGAGTAACAGGTAGAAGAGCAAGGTAAAATGACAATGTAAAATGTCATGTAAAGTGGGCAAGTAAACAAAGGAAGTTGTTCCAAGAGGGCAACCTGGGTACGGCGAATTGGCCGCAGGAGCTGAGTGGCAAGGAGGGGTAGGGGTAAGGAAGCGGGAACCGTTACGGACGGAGGAAAGAGGCCGAAGCAGCGGAAAACAAGAGCGATCGCAGTCACGCTCGTACAATGTTGCGGGGATGGCCACCGCTTAGCAACAGCGGTAAAGCAAAAAGGGAAACAGGAAGACGAACAACGGAAGATACGTGGTCGTTTTCTATTGGCAGCAGCAGAGGTTCGCAGAGCACTATAAAAGGAAGCAAGGCACGAATTTCTGGACAGTCGAGTACCAGTTACAAGTGCGGAATTTTAAAGCGAGTGCCAGTCAAGTGCGTGACTTCAAGCGAGTGCGAATTACCAACGCGAGTAAACGGAGCAGAGTGCCAACGAGGGAAAACCACCGGAGGACCACCAGGATCATCAAGCAGAGCCAGAGTGAGTGCTAAGTAGGGCTAGTGTTACCATTTAGCTGTGCGAGAAACGGTGAGTCGACGAATTCTGTGCGATTTATGCCAGTCGGGTCTGACGGAACCAAGGGCCAGCAGGAAAAAGACAAAATCCTAGAGCGAAGCTGTGCGAGTGAAACGAGAGCAGGCGAGCTTTGCGAATAGCAAGCGTGTCCGAGCGAATCGTGGTGCCAGCGAGATCAGGGTGAACCCGAAACGGAGCAATAACTCAAGGAGTACATAGAAACCTAAGCACTAGAAATAAGCCGTAGCGTTAATAATTAACTTAAGCCTAGTTGTAAGTCTGTATTAAACTAGTTAAGGTCAATAAACGACACGAAAACGAATCAAACCAAGTCTTCTCATTTTCCCTGCTAACTCCGCAATTACAAATTTGTTGGAGCGACCTGCGACTGCCCTGAGCGTAAGCCGGCGACAACAAAGGTTCGTTACAACTGGCGCCCAACGTGGTTTTAGCAGTGGAAAAGTTAATTTAGAAGAAGAAAAATGGTACGATCGTGGGTTTATAACCTTAGAAAAGAAGAACTTGTGAAATATGCACAAGAGGTGGGATTGGAAATGGAGGGAACAGTAGATGAAATGCGAAAAATTTTCGGAGAATGGGCAAGGAAAATGGAAACAGATTTTATAATGGGACCACAAATCGAGGAATTGGCTCGGCGGCACACTAAAAACTCGCCAAAGCCAGCTCTATTAGGTGCAGTGGGAGGAATTAACGTGGCAGAACTATCAATTCCGGATATACGCAGAGCATCGATACAGGGTGGGAGCTCACAAAAGCTGCCATTAGCACCAGATCAGCCAGTAGCACCCATTCACCAACCACAAGCACCAACCGTAGGAGAATATCCAAAGGTGGCTAAGCAAGTTCGAGAATGGGGATTCAGTTTCGATGGAAAGGGGAAACCATTCGACTTCTTGGAGAGAGTAGAATGGTCTACAATAACCTATGGGTTAGACTTGGACATGATTCCCAGAGCAATGCCAGAACTATTGAAAGGAATGGCATTGAACTGGTTTATAGCCAATAACAGGCAGTGGGCAACATGGGATGCTTTTGTCACCAGTTTCCAAGCATATTTCCTACCACGAGACTATTTCCAAAAATTGGAACAAGAAGTGCACTTGCGAAAACAAAGACTAGGAGAACCGTTTAAAATGTATATGGTGGAGATGCAAACTTTAATGCGTCCATTACGCTGGTCACAGGCAAAACAAATTCGAACTATACACGACAATAGTACGCCAACACTCCGAATGTTTGTCCGTCCATACGAGTGTTCCACCTTGGACGCACTAATGGAACTAGCGGACGATTTCGAGACTTTGGAAAACGACAAAAAGAAATTTTGGGAGGAGAATAGGCAAGGTAGAAGCAATAGGGGCACGGGTACAAATTTCATGCCAGGGAAAGTGGAAGCATGCCGTCGTTGTATGGAAGAGAGCCAGGCGGAACCACAACCGGCGATAAGAAACGGACACAGTGCGAATCCTTTTGCTTCAAACCGACAGGAGATGAACAATTGCGGCAATGTTACCAATTTCGTGCCTGGGAGAGTGGAAGAATGCCGGCGGTTCACAGAGCAGAGCCAGGCAGAACCACAACCGGCACCGAGAATGGTACAAACAGCGAACAATTTTGTACCAAACCCATCACAGGCGTGCCGACGCTGTGGACAATTGGGACATTGGTCGAGGGAATGTAGAAACCCACAAATGTTGTTCTGTTGGTTGTGCGGAAGAATCGGAGTAAGGAGCTTTAATTGTTGTAAAGCATCGGGAAACGATCGACGACCACCGCAAGCGAGGGACGAGCGGGCGTCGCCACTAGTAGCCCCTCGGTCTTAATAGGAAAGCTGCAAGATGAAGGAGAGCAATTGACAGCAACCGTCCAAATAGGAACACACGAAATCAAGGCAACGGTGGATACAGGAGCCACGACCTGTTTCATCAGCCAGACCTTGGCGGAGTCATTGCGAGATGTGGGAAAAGCGGTACAAATTAGAAAACAAGTAAAATTAGCGGATGGCAGAAGAAGCTGTATAGAAAAATCGATCGAGGTAGAGATCGCATTTGGGAATAAGAAAAGGAAAATATGCTTGCTCATAATGCCAGGAATTATAGACGCCCTGGTATTAGGATGGGATTTTTTAGTTGGCATGGGAGTAGAAATGTCATGTGGAGGACATTTTATTACCATTCCCCAACGTGGAAGGAGAAATGGGTGGTTAGAGGAAAAACTAACCAGTGCGGTAGAAATAAAACGGGAGGAAAATGAAGAAAAGTGGTCGGAAAAGGATAGAATAAAAGAATTTCTAGACGAGGAGTTGGCCATTTTCAAAAAAATGTCGGGTACATCGACTGTTGCAGAACACCGCATAGTCGTAAAGGACGATAGTCCTGTTAAACAAAGATATTTTCCTAAAAATCCAAAAATGCAGGCGGAAATAAATGCTCAGGTGGACGAACTATTGGAGAAAGACTGTATTGAGCCATCAAACAGTCCTCATAGTGCCCCAATAGTCATGGTAAAAAGAAGACGGGGAAATGGAGGCTATGCATGGATTTCCGGGATATGAATGAGCGGACTATAAAGGACGCTTATCCACTGCCAAGGATTAACCATATACTGGATCAGTTGAGAGAAGCTAAATTTATCAGTAGTTTAGATCTCAAGGATGGGTATTGGCAAATTCCAATGGAGGCTACCAGCCGAGCTTTAACGGCATTTACGGTGCCAGGCAGAGGACTTTTCCAGTGGAAAGTAATGCCATTTGGGCTCACATCTGCCCCAGCCACCTTCCAAAGGGCATTGGATCAAGTTATAGGTCCAGAAATGATGCCAAAGGCATTTGCTTACTTGGACGACATTATCGTCATTGGCAAAACGGTGGAAGAACACATGTCCAACCTAAAAGAAGTATTTCATCGACTACGAGTGGCAAATTTAAGGATTAACCCCGATAAGTGCGAGTTTTTCAAGCAAGAACTCAAATATCTAGGCCATTTGGTAACAGACCAGGGTATTCGCACTGATCCCGAAAAAGTAGCAGCGATAGCAGAACTAAAGCCTCCAACAAATGTTAAAGAGCTGCGCCAATATATGGGAGTGGCCTCCTGGTACAGACGTTTTGTACCAGGTTTTGCAACATTGGTCCACCCCCTTGAGTGCACTTCTAAAAAAAGGCACGAAATGGGAATGGACGGCTGAACGACAAAACGCATTTGAGAAAGTGAAAGAAAAGCTCATCTCGGATCCGGTTCTGACATGTCCAGATTTCGAAAGACCTTTCATTTTACAAACCGATGCCAGTGATTATGGCTTGGGGGCTATTCTCACGCAGGTGGGAGAGAAAGGCGAACGAGTTATCTCCTATGCTAGCAGAACTTTGAACGGAGCTGAGAGAAATTACTCAGCAACCGAAAAGGAATGTCTGGCGATAGTCTGGGCCATACGGAAATTGCGTCCATATCTCGAGGGATACCATTTTACCGTAATTACCGACCATATGGCTCTGAAATGGCTAAATAGCATCGAAAGTCCATCAGGGCGGATAGCAAGATGGGCTTTAGAGCTTCAGCAGTATGATTTTGAGGTAAAATATCGGAAAGGGCAATTAAATGTAGTGGCAGACGCATTGTCACGCCAACCAATGCCGGATGAAAGATGCTTACGCATGGCGGATGATATAGGATCGCAAGAACGGCCAGATGAAGCCGACCCTTGGATTCAACAGATACGGAAAAATATCGAGACAAATCCACAAAAATTTTCGGATTATCTGATTGAAGGGGAGAATGTTTTTCGACACATTCCTCACCGAGCGGGGCATGAGGATGTAGTGGCGTGGAAGCTGTGCGTGTCAAAAAGCCAGCGTAAAAGGGTTCTCCACGAAAACCACGACGAAGCCACGGCTGGGCATACGGGAAGTCGAAAAACTATCGCTAGAATCGCAGCAAGGTACTATTGGCCTGGAATGCATCGAGACATAAGAGGCTACGTAAGTAGATGTGAAATCTGCCAGAAATTCAAAAATAGCCAGTTAAAAACAGCAGGTAAAATGCTAACCCAGATACCAGAGGAGCCATGGGTAACCATTTGTGCCGACTTTGTGGGTCCATTACCAAGATCCAAACATGGTAATACCATGCTTTTGGTAATGATAGACCGGTTTTCCAAATGGACCGAATTGGTGGCGTTGCGGAAAGCCACCGCTGCGGCCTTACAGAAAGCGTTTCGAGAAAGAATTATAGCTCGGTTTGGAGTACCAAAAGTACTTATTACCGATAATGGAGCCCAATTCACAAGCAAAATTTTCACAAAATATGTCGAAAATTTGGGTGTGCGGCATCAATATACGGCCCCACGTTGGGCGCAAGTTGTAACGAACCTTTGTTGTCGCCGGCTTACGCTCAGGGCAGTCGCAGGTCGCTCCAACAAATTTATAATTGCGGAGTTAGCAATGGAATAAGAAGACTTGGTTTGATTCGATTTAGTGTCGTTTATTGACCTTAACTAGTTTTCATACAGGCTTACACTAGGCTTAAGTTAAATATTATCGCTACGGCTTATTTCTAGTGCTTAGGTTTCTATATACTCCTTGAGTTATTGCTCCGTTTCGGGTTCACCCTGATCTCGCTGGCACCACGATTCGCTCGGACACGCTTGCTATTCGCAAAGCTCGCCTGCTCTCGTTTCACTCGCACAGCTTCGCTCTAGGATTTTGTCTTTTTCCTGCTGGCCCTTGGTTCCGTCAGACCCGACTGGCATAAATCGCACAGAATTCGTCGACTCACCGTTTCTCGCACAGCTAAATGGTAACACTAGCCCTACTTAGCACTCACTCTGGCTCTGCTTGATGATCCTGGTGGTCCTCCGGTGGTTTTCCCTCGTTGGCACTCTGCTCCGTTTACTCGCGTTGGTAATTCGCACTCGCTTGAAGTCACGCACTTGACTGGCACTCGCTTTAAAATTCCGCACTTGTAACTGGTACTCGACTGTCCAGAAATTCGTGCCTTGCTTCCTTTTATAGTGCTCTGCGAACCTCTGCTGCTGCCAATAGAAAACGACCACGTATCTTCCGTTGTTCGTCTTCCTGTTTCCCTTTTTGCTTTACCGCTGTTGCTAAGCGGTGGCCAATCCCGCAACATTGTACGAGCGTGACTGCGATCGCTCTTGTTTTCCGCTGCTTCGGCCTCTTTCCTCCGTCCGTAACGGTTCCCGCTTCCTTACCCCTACCCCTCCTTGCCACTCAGCTCCTGCGGCCAATTCGCCGTACCCAGGTTGCCCTCTTGGAACAACTTCCTTTGTTTACTTGCCCACTTTACATGACATTTTACATTGTCATTTTACCTTGCTCTTCTACCTGTTACTCTACATGCTATTTTCTGCTGTGAGACTACTTAAGTCCTCACAACCTATCGATTCATACATCATTTTTCGATCAGATGAACGATAGTAGAGTTGCCGCCCCCGCAATTTGAAAAAAAAAACTCATATCTTCCACAATTTTGAAAATAGATTGTTTGAACCCTCTAGACATATATTTTAATAATTATTACCTATCGATGAGCCGTACATTATTTCCTGATCAGATGAGCTATAGTAGAGTTGCCTCCCCCGCAAATTGGAAAGAAACTCATATCTCCCACAATTTGGACATGTTTATATCCTGAGTAACGGGTATACCGAAGTCGAGCAGGGCCGACTTTAACTTACGCTCTCGTTCAAATTGTGGAAGTGGCAACTCTACTATCGTTCTTCTGATCGGGAAACGATGTATGCGGTTTCGATAAGTAATGATGAGTAGAATATATGTCTAGAAGGTTTGAACAACATATCTCCAAATTTGTGAAAGATATGAGGTTTTGTTTAGATAGCGGGGGCGGCAGGGGGCGTAGCAAAAATTAAAACTAAACTTGATCTGCCTGCAAGTATAAGAATCAAATGTTTTATACACTTCAAACCTCTATCTCTTACCATCTCTGAGATCTCTTCGTTCATACGGACAGACGGACATGGCTATATCGACTGGGCTGTTGATGCTGATCAAGAATATATATAGTTTATAGGGTCGGAGATGCTTCCTTCTGCCTGTTACATACATTTGCACAAACTCAATATACTCTTTGTACCTTCGGTACAGAGTATAAAAACTAGTTCTTGTGAGAAAAACTTTTTCGTTTTCCATCGTAGCGTCACCAATCTTGGTTTATATTAGTTTCATATGGTTCCATACAATTCTGGAAGGTTTTATCAAAATCGGATGACTATAGCATATAGCTTCCATAGGACCGTTCGGTCGAAAAATGTGTTTCTTAGTAAGAAAATTTCTTTTTTATCAAATTTTGATTCTCAATGATTTTGAATTTATAAATATCTGATATCTATATCCTATATATATTTTACCGGTTAAATCAGCTGGAGTAAAGTTTTTCAAGTGTATTAAAACTTCGGCACAGTCGAAGTTAGCTTTGCCTTCTCGTTTTTGTTTTAAGCTAGGTACTTAGGACGTTCGAATTTTCCTTGACCTGTCAAATCGCATATAAAACGAGAGCGTAAGTTGAAGTCGGCCCTGCTCGACTTCGATGTACCCGTTACACAGGGGAAGGTTTATTTTAGAATATTTTATTAGATCACAAAATGACCAAATTCTGGAAGATATTAGTTGTTTTCCAAATTGCGGGGAGGCAACTCTACTATAGCTCATCTGATCGGGAAATGATATATTGCGGATCGATAAGTAATGATATTTAAAATATATGTTTAGATGGTTTTACTATGTATTTTCAAAATTGAGGGAGATATGAGGTATTTTCCAAATTGCGTGGGTGGCAACTCTTCTATCGTTCATCTGATCAGGAAATGATGTACGACGGATCGATAGGTAATGATGATTAAAATATATGTCTAGAAGGTTTTAACTATGTATTTTCAAAATTGAGGGAGATCTGAGGTATTTTTCAAATTGCGGGGGCGGCAGCTCTACTATCGTTCATCTGATCGGAAAATGATATATGGCGGATCGATAGGTAATGATGATTAAAATATATGTCTAGAAGGTTTGAGCAATCTATTTTCAAAATTGTGGGAGATATGAGGTTTTTTCATATTGCGGGGACGGAAGGGGGCGTGGCAAAAATTTTAAACAAACTTGATCTGCGTGCAGACAATACAAGTCTACACTGAAAAAATGGTAGCGCTAGCTCTTATAGTCTCTGAGATCTAGGTGTTCATACAGACAGACGGACAGAGGGACGGACGGACGGACGGACAGACGGACATGTCTATATCGACTCGGCTGTTGATGCTGATCAAGAATATATATACTTTATGGGGTCGGAGATGCTTCCTTCTGCCTGTTACATACATTTGCACGAACTTAGTACACCCTTTTTACTCTACGAGTAACGGGTACCGAAAATAGAAGGCTAACATCGGCTACGCCGATGTTTTAAATACCCTAGCAGTTTTTGAAAAGCGCTACCATTGATAACAAAAAGTTTTTCTCATTAGAATTAGTTTTTAGACCGATCGCTCCTATGGCAGCTATATGCTAAAGTGTGTGGAAGTATATTAAACTAATATATACCACGATTGGTAATGCTACGATGGAAAACAAAATAGTTTTTGACACTAAAACTAGTTCTTGGACCGATCGTTCCTATGGCAGCTATACGATATAGTCATCCGATTTTTATTAATTTTCCCAGGATTGTGTGAAAGCATATAAAAATTATATATACCACGATTGGTGACGCTACGATGGAAAACAAAAAAGTTTTTCTCATTAGAACTAGTTTTTGGACCGATCGTTCGAATGGCAGCTATATGATATAGCTTTCCGATCCGGCCGATTCAGACAAATGTGCTGCGTATTTGTATTTAAAGACTTTTTGCAAAATTTGGTCAAGATAGCTTTAAAACTGAGCGGGGAGATAGCATAGAAGCAGACAGACAGACGGACGGACGGACGGACGGACAGACGGACAGACGGAAATGAACTCAGCTCGTCGTCCTGATCAAGAATTAATATAGTTTATGTGGTCGGAAATGAATATTTCTATGCGTTACAAACTTCTGGGCAAAATTAATATACACTTTTTAAGTGTACAAAAATTTTGTTGTGTCCGTCCTTCGGGAAGTATTTAAGAATATTAATATTATTGATTTATAATGATTACAAAATAAATAAAATGTTTGCGGGATTATCCGTTTTTCGGAAAGTTGATGGAAATATTGATATTAATTATTAAAAATGATTATAATTTAAATAAAAAAGTGAGATCATCCGTTTTTTGGGAAGATGATGTTAAGGAACATAATGATACAAAAGTTAATAAACTCAGTCCTGCAGCCACTGATTTTTGTTAAGCATAAGGAGGATGTTTAAATGCTTTGGTTTTAAAGATGTCCTTCTCTCTGATATTATTTGACCAGCTTTGCTAAACATTCTCTCTGATTCGGTAGAGGATGCCGAAACGCAGAGGTAGCGCATAGCGATTTTCACCAAGCTTGGGTATACCAAGAAATGAGTCAGTGAATAACAGTACATATACATATACTAGCATATAACCCGGCGCGCTTCGCTTCGCCACCATCAGTATAGCCGCCAAAATGATGAAAAAACGTTTGGCAATGATCCCACCCCCGCCCCCCATTTTCCGACCTTCAGAAATGAGAAAATTCCGACCATATTCCGACCTTTGCAGTGAACTTCCCGAAATAAAAAAACATGAGTTTCCATTCATTCTGACCCTAGAGCTTACAAAACGAATTTTATTCAGATCGACTCACAAATAACCATTGTCACTGAACCGAAATACGCCCACCATTATTATTGCCTGTGGGCGGAAATTCCTCCACCGAGAAATCTAATGTCTAATTATTTTCAATAATGTGTTCACAAAACGATTTTGAAGTCAATCGGTTTAAAAATAGGTTTTACCATATAGAATTTTCCAGGAATTTCCCCACTCTTGGGGCGAATTTTCCAACATCGCGATGTATCGATGGTGGAAAAAACAATCGATGATGACCCGCAGCACAGCCACCATCGATATTATCGATATATCGTCGATAGTTTTACAGCTCTATTGCACGTCTGCTTCAGTAAAAATCAAATTTCAAGTGAAGCCACGACGTACCAAAAACGTCAAGACACTGCTACACTCACACTTATGCATTTGTATTGCATACAAATGTACAAATTTACACTGTAAATACAGAAGTTTGAAGAAAACTGGAGAAATGTCAAAAATCGCTTATGGATGAGGAGGGAAGGCCCAAAAGCGAAAAAAGTAGGCATTGCCTCGTATGTGACTAAAGTATTTGTTTCTGTTTGGTTTCAATTACTATCCCTCTAACGAAAAGCAGCGATTGTAGTGCATCACTTTTTCGTCAGGCGTAATGCATACTTTCGGCAGAAGACATTTAGCTCTGCGCCGCTGTGCTCTGTTCAAAGTGAGAGCGGTAGCGAGACCAAATCGAAATACTTCGGAGTATCGTAGCGTTTTCAAACGCTGTGTTTAATGACTCGATTTAGCTTTTACAAAGCTTAGACTAATAACAGTGGTGTTAATAAGTTTATTGCTTAAAATTAATTCTTATTTTATATTTATAATATTTTATATATTTGATTAACTTTTAGAATCCTACAATCTAACACAGGTTAGGTTTTCTTCGCTATCACTGTTGGTTCGTCCATTTAGTACCGTCATATTATAGGACTCACACAGATCTATGATTTTCTTGCCATTTCCATTAAGGACTGAGTCCTTAGCAGCTCTGCTGAGATTGCTATATTTTGCGACGCCCCAGGGGCTCGCAACACCTTTATTTCCTATATTGTTAATCTTCATTACCTATATTCACTAGTTATTTATTAAAATAAATTCAAAACACGCGCGCACATTTAAGCCGAAACCTGGCACGCGCCATGTATCGAGTAACCGACAGCTGACGATAGACAGCCGTTACAGACATCGATTACCAGACAGCTGACGATAGACAGTCATCGATAATCGTAACTATCGATACTATCCGTTATCGATGGTGCTAGCGACAGCGGTCTACCGGCTATAAAAGCAGCAGCTGGACAGAGCCCAGGGCATTCAGTACGCGGCATCGGTCGAGTCAACAACAAGGAAAAAGAGCAGTTCGAGTGAGTACCAAGAACCAACCCAAAGGGGCCAATTGCACGGTTTCCGAATCGGCTTTGGTAGACTCCAGGAGCGCGGATGCACCGCATCCAGTAAGAACGTCAGCTTTGGGACTCCCGTGGTGCGGTTTCCGAATCGGCCACGACGCGCTCCCAACCAGGAGGCCAATCGCGCAGTTTCCGAATCGGCGTTGGTCGGCTCCAGGTGCGCGGTTTGCGAATCGGCATCTAGACGGGATTCCCAATTGAATAGGACCGACGCTTGCCCGGTCCGACTCCCACACACGGTGGGCGAGCCACAGGGGATGCGGTTTCCGAATCAATCTGACCTAGGCCAGTAAGATCAGCACACTACGTCCAGCAGAAGACAGTCACGGCACACGCGGGTAGGCGCGTTCCAACAAAACAAGGCTTGGAACGACTCCCGGTCACTGGGGTGGCACCCAAGACGAAGATCCAGAGTAACCCACGTAGATTAAATTTATATCCCCTTACGAGAATAATACGACTTTGGCTATTTATGGGGGTAAACGATTTCAGCAAGCGGAAAGACCAAGTGTCCCAGACACAAATAAAATCTGTGACAAACCCTGGTAACGGCGAGCTACGCCCGTGCAACAAAAACAGGTCGTTACAATTTGTTTTCTGACTGAGTATCCATTGTCCACACTTGTTCACTTGCTATGCGCTTTCAGATCACCGATAATCATTATGTTCAGCTGTTCTGATTGTTGGAGGGTATCGTACAGTATTTCATAGTCTCTCATCCAGCGATTGCAGTTCAGATAAGTGGGCAATATGCATAAGGTCTTGCCATTAACGCTCATTATACCCGTAACTCGTAGAGTAAAAAAGGAATGTGCAAATGTATGTAACAGGCAGAAGGAAACATTTCCGACCCCATAAAGTATATAAATTCTTGATCAGCATCAATAGCCGAGTCGATATAGACATGTCCCTCTGTCCGTCCGTCTGTCTGTATGAACACCTAGATCTCAGAGACTATAAGAGATAGAGCTACCATTTTTTCAGTGTAGACTTGTATTGTCTGCACGCAGATCAAGTTTGTTTCAAATTTTTGCCACGCCCCCTCCCGCCCCCGCAATTTGAAAAACCTCATATCTCCCACAATTTTGAATATAGATTGTTCGAACCTGCTAGAAATATATTTTAATCATCATTACCTATCGATCCGCCGTACATCATTTTTCGATCAGATGAACGATAGAAAAGTTCCCGAACCCGCAATTTAAAAAATACCTCATATCTCCCACAATTTTGAAAATAGATTGTGCGAACCTTCTAGACATATATTTAAATCATCATTACTTATCGATCTGCCATACACCATTTCCCGATCAGATGAGCTATAGTAGAGTTGCCTCCCCCGCAATTTGGAAAAAAACTCATCTCTCCCACAATTTGGGCATGTTGTGATCTAATAAAATATTCTTAAATAAACCTTACCCTGAGTAACGGGTATATCGAAGTCGAGCAGGGCCGACTTCAACTTACGCTCTCGTTTTGACTATGGTCGTGCCTGATGATTGAGTGTACCTGCATCTTATTGCTGTATCCAGGTCCCTGCTGATTCCGTAAATAACACCCCCACTAGCGCGTCCCCTGCTTGATGTTCTTGTAGCTGGTTCAGAATACAGAGAATGATTTTGAAAATATGGCTCGTACTAGCTGGTTCAGAATACAGAGAATGATTTTGAAAATATGGCTCGTACAACTCTATTGCGTGTTCAGAAAACGTTTCGAAAAGGAAACAAGTAAGAAAGTCGGTCAAGCCCGACTGTAATATACTCTGTACCTGTTTGTACGTAACTGATAACTTTAAAGTGTGAGGTTTTTTCAAAATCATGGGGTGGCAACTCTTTCGACTATCGTTCATCTGGTGCGAGGGGCTCGATAAGTAATGATGAGTAGAATTACCCTAGTACATAACTCGTAAAATAATAAAATTTGTATATAATTTCCTATTAACATAAACGTATCTATATTAATCATGCGGGAATCACGCGTGATTTCTGACCGCAGGCCATCTCAATTGCATCGCTCCTCTCATACTTGGTCTTTGCCTCCTTACACAAATATCTATTGGAAAGAAGGGAGGGGGGAAACTGAAAGCGGCGCAGTCCAGTTAGCTAATGCCGTCAAACCCATTCCAATTGGGAAATTACAAGTAAGCTATTGCCCTCTCGCTCTCTCTTTCTCGTAAGTACTACCATTGGCAGCGGTGTTGTTGTTGTCGTTGCATTAAATTTTCTTTTACTTACAGCGTCACTATTGTTCATCTGATCGGAAAACGATGTATAGGGGCTTGATAAGAAATGATGAGTAGAATATATGTCGAGAAGGTTCGAACAACCTATCTCCAAAATTGTGGAAGATATTAAGTTTTTTTCAATTTGCGGGGGAGGCAGGGGGCGTGGCAAAAATCAAAACTAAACTTGATCTGCCTGCAAGTATAAGAAATATATGTTCCATACACCTCAAACCTCTATCTCTTACCATCTGTAAGATCTCTTCGTTCATACGGACAGACGGACAGACAGACAGACGGACATGTCTATATCGACTCGGCTATTGATGCTGATCAAGAATAGATATACTTTATGGGGTCGGAGATGCTTCCTTCCGCCTGTTACATACATTTGCACGAACTTAGTATATCCTTTTTACTTACGAGTAAGGCTGAGTTCACACTGTTCGACGCATGAAACATGACAATCTAGTGGGCCGTTCTGTTTTCTTGTTTTGATATTAAATAGATTGTCATTTGACATTCAAACCTATACAACATGAATGCTTACTAGATTATCATGTCTCATGCGTCGAACAATGTGAACGCAGCCTTACGGGTATAAAAAATGTCATGTGATTTTATAAAGGCGAGAAAATGTGACTGAATCAACTTATTACCAATACCTGCTCTGTTGTATGCTAATATCTTAATTCTAGCTTTATAAGAGGAGTAGTTTAGTGTGGGTTCTTTGCCGTTGCTCTTGTTGGGTTTTCCCGTTTTTTGGTCCCCTAGCTTTAGCAAGAAGTCCCTCGTAGGTGAATTGACCGGTTTCAAGACGGATGCCATACAACTCATTAATTTCAGCTTCTACTGACCTTTACACACTAGCTTTTTGTTGCTGTCGAAGCGTATCCATTTTCCGTTTATATTGATAGAATCACTCTTAACGAAAACCTTGTATGCCTTGTTGTTGACATTTGTAAGGGCTCTCTTTAATTGTAGGAACACCGTCTTATGATTTTGTTTTTCCATAATTAGATCTCTTTCAATATATATCGACTTTCCAGAGTCTCAATTTTGTGAGCGACTCCACCAATCTGCAATTTGAGGTCTCCAATATCTTCTTTAGTTGCTAGGGTGTTAGCTAAGCTGCTTATTTGGCGATCAAATTTTTCTCCCATGTTTTGAAGTGCGGTCATAATATTTTGCATTTGGTTTTCTGGAGACATTTCAGGCCGTTTCCTCTTCTCTGGCTGTGTTGCAGGTCTGAAGTATTGCATCCCACCTACCATGCTAGTTGAAGCTGCTTTCGAGCTTACTGGCGTATGCGGTTTATTTGGAGTTCTTTCCATAAGCTAGGTACTGAGGTCGTTCGAATTTTCCTTAAAGGAATTTGCCATATATTCCTTAATTGTTTTGGTATTTTTCAGCGATTTGGGGCTGTTCACACTGCTCGAACCCCTGTTTCTGATTTGGCAGCTTTTCGCGAAGCCTTGCTGGCCAACAACAACTATCGCTTAACTTCCAAACAGTATTGAAAATGTTTTTTATATGCTTACCACAATAGCAAATGCAATGGCGACTATTATATTTACATACAATAAAACACAACTTGAATTACAAAAAATAAAAGGTTAACATCGGCTACGCCGATGTTTTAAATACCCTTGCAGTTTTGAAAAGGCGCTACCATTGATAACAAAAAATTTTTTCTCATTAGAACTAGTTTTTAGACCGATCGTTCCTATGGCAGCTATATGCTATAGTCATCCGATTTTGATACATTTTTCACGAATTGTGTGGAAGCATATAAAACTAATATATACCACGATTGGTGACGCTGCGATAGAAAACAAAAAAATTTTTCTCACTAGAACTTGTTTTTGGACCGATCGTTCCTATGGCAGCTATATAATATAGTCATCCGATCCGGCCGATTCCGACAAATGTGCAGCGTATTCGTATTTAAAGACTTTTTGCAAAGTTTGTTCAAGATAGCTTTAAAACTGAGGGAGGAGATAGCATAGAAACAGACGGACAGACGGACGGACGGACGGACAGACGGACAGGACTTAATTTGTTGTGATTGCCAATTTTAGTAAGTAATTCAAACCCGCTGATCATTTGTAATGTCCCATTAACCTTTTTTGTCTCAATCATCAATCACAGCCACTTTTCCCACTTAACTTACATTTTGCAGTCAATTTTGGTTTGGCGCTAAATTTGAAATTGACAACTGACACAAGTATTTAATAGCTGCACAATAATTCCTCAAGAAATATCAGCTGGTCAATGCAATCCACACAATTATTGATATGGCAACTCTGGAAATTGCTTGTGTGTATTACTTGGCCTTCTAGATACCCTTATTTGAATTGGCACTGCATAATCAACTCCTGTATGGGTGAATGGATTTGAAATTTTTACTCTTGCTTCTGGAAGCTGTCCCATTAGTTGTTCTTGAGTCTGATGTTTTTATCGTGCACATCTTACACATTGCCTGACAATTTTTATACCCTTGCAGAGGGTATATTAAAATTGTCACGATGTTTGTAACGCAGTGAAGGAAGCATTTCCGACCACATAAAGTATATATATTCTTGATCAGCATGACGAGCTGAGTTCATTTCCGGTTGTCCGTCTGTCCGTCCGTCCGTCTGTCCGTCTGTTTCTATGCTATCTCCTCCCTCAGTTTTGAAGCTATCTTGACCAAACTTTGCAAAAAGTCTTTAAATACAAATACGCTGCACATTTGTCGGAATCGGCCGGATCGGATGACTTTATCATATAGCTGCCATAGGAACGATCGGTCCAAAAACTAGTTCTAATGAGAAAAACTTTTTTGTTTTCCATCGTAGCGTCACCAATCCTAGTACATATTAGTTTTATATGCTTTCACACAATTTTGGAAAAAATTATAAAAATCGGATGACTATAGCATATAGCTGCCATATAAACGGTCTGTAAAAAAACTAGTTCTAGTGAGAAAAACTTTTTTGTTTTCCATCGTAGCGTTACCAATTTTGGTATATATTAGTTTTATATGCTTTCACTCAATTTTGGAAAAATTTATCAAAATCGGATGACTATAGCATATAGCTGCCATATAAAAGGTCTGTCAAAAAACGAGTTCTAGTGAGAAAAACTTTTTTGTTTTCCATCGTAGCGTCACCAATCTTGGTATATATTAGTTTTATATGCTTTCACATAATTTTGGAAAAATTTATCAAAATCGGATGACTATAGCGTATAGCTGCCATATAAACGGTCTGTAAAAAATTAGTTCTAGTGAGAAATCCTTTTTTGTTATCAATGGTAGCGTTTTTATAAAACTGCAAGGGTATTTAAAACATCGGCGTAGCCGATGTTAGCCTTCTATTTTTTTCACTGTTTTCTTAAGTCCTGTTATCCAAAAATTTCTACGTATCTTTGTTTCCATTAGTCTGTTGTCTCCATGCAAGGTTTCTTTATGAATTTTAGTTATTATTAAACTTGTCAGGTGCGACTTGCTTAAAATTATCGGATGTTTTTGATTAACCATTTTGGCCCCGTCCACCACAATTCGTGACCTTTAAGCTTGTGTGGTATAATCCCCTTAGATGCAATGTCAGCTGGGTTATCTTTTGATCCTACATGTCCCCAAATTAAGCTAGACATCTTTTTGTGAATGTGTTCTACTTTAGATCTAACAAATCTGTCTTTACTTTTTTGATTTCTTATCCAAGCAAGTGTAATCGTCAAGCCAGTAATACAAGCAAGTCACTCCACGCATATACATTTTCTGATATATTCATAACAGTGGATGCTTTGAATAAGAGTTCAGATAACAAAAATGCTGCGCAAAGTTCTTATTTGGGGAGTGTTTTCTTATTTTTAATCGGATTTACTTTTGTCTTGCTAGCACTGATAACGATACCAGACTTCTACTTCCCGTATAGTACAGCTGCAAACGCCTTTTCAGATGCGTCGGCAAATCCATGAACTTCCAGAGGTTCATTGATGGTAGCATGGTTCCATCTAGGAATTTTTATTTCCTGGACAGCTGGTAGGTTTTGTATAAACTCCAGCCATTCTTTGGTTATTTGTTTGTCCAAAATTTCATCCCAACTATATTGAGACAACCATAACTTTTGGATGAACAATTTAGCGACAATTATTATTGGTGATAGCCACCCAAGTGGGTCGAATATTCGTGCCAAAATTGATAAAGCTATTATTTTTGTAACTTTTTCAGGGTTGGTTATATTGATATTGAATGTAAACTCATCTTTTTGGGGATTCCACCTTAGTCCCAGTGTTTTTATAGTTTCTTCATCGTTTATCTCAAATGTTCCCAAATCTGCCGAGTTCGGAAAAGCTGCCATTATTTCTTTGTTATTCGTTGCCCATTTCCGGAGATGAAGCCCGTAATTTTCTAGCTCTTTTGCTATCTCTGTTTGAATCTTTATACATTCAGAAATGCTATCAGCTCCTGTCATCAAATCATCCATATAAAAATCCATTTTTATTCTGTTTTTAATGGATTCATTTATGCATCGTTCTGCTATTTCCTGTAACGATCTTGTGGCTAAAAAAGGTGCTGAGGCAGTACCATGGGTAACAGTTGTCATTTGAAATTCTTTCATTGTATCTTTGTGATCCTTTCGCCAAAGAATTCTCAAATAGTCCTGATCTTCTTCTGCAATTTTTATTTGCCTGTACATTTTTTCTATATCTGCAGTTATTACATATTTCCAGTCCCGCCATTTCATAACTATTTCTAGTATATTATTTTGTATGTGAGGCCCTGTTAGTTGAATATCGTTTAGACTCTTGTTATTAGATGTTTTAGAAGATGCGTCAAATACTGCTCTTAGTTTTGTCAGACTTTCTTCTCGAATAACCGGTTGATGTGGCATATAATACTTACCTGCCCCTATCTCATCCGATTCTTTCATGTGACCCATTTCCAATTACTCCTCCATAAATTTTACGTACTGTTCTTTAAGATTTGGGTCATTTTTAAACCTTTTTCTAAATTAATCATTCTGGCCATTGCTCTTTTTCTAGAATCACCCAAACTATTGTCTTCTATCAATGGCATTCAAACAATAAATTTTCCGTCATCGCCTCTTGTCGTTGTTTCTTTAAAAAATTTCATGCATTTATCGTCCTCACTGAGTTCTTTTTCAGCTGGCATCTCTTCAATTTCCCAGAATTTTTCCAAATTCATTGTTGCTGCTGTTTTTATTCTCTGGTCACTTTTAATTGTTATAGGACCTGACAATATCCAACCCAATTCTGTTTATTTCCCCAACATAGTTCCTTTCTGCTTTAAGCCTTGTTTAACTATTTTAGGCATTAAGTCAGATCCAATTAAAATGTCTATTCGACTTCGTTCGTTAAATAGTGGATCCGCTAACATTTCATTCTTCCAAATTTCTTTGTTGTAGTCGAAAGAGTTTTGAGGTTGCGGATTCACTACCTTTGGCATGACTAATGCTTCAATATCAAATCGGGCATTGCTTGGGAATCTAGGTCGAAATTTTATTTTAAGAGTCGCTTTTGATACTCCTACCAAACTATCTCCTATACCAAATATTTTAGTATTCTTTTTTTGTCTTGGCAATTGTAAAATTTGGGCTGCTTCTTCTGACACCGCTGTAATTTGTGATCCCTGATCAACAAGAGCTCGCAAAATTTTCCATTCCTCTGTATTCGGCATCACTTCTATTTGTGCCGTAGCAAGTAATGTCGTAATTGACTAATTTTTGGCTATCAACGATGTTTTTTATACCCGTTACTAGTAGAGTAAAAAGGGTATACTAAGTTCGTGCAAATGTATGTAACAGGCAGAAGGAAACATTTGCGACCCCATAAAGTATATATATTCTTGATCAGCATCAATAGCCGAGTCGATTTAGACATGTCCGTCAGTCTGTCTGTCTGTCTGTCCGTCCGTATGTATGAACACCTAGATCTCAGGGACTGTAAGAGCTAGAGCTACCATTTTTTCAGTGTAGACTTGTATTGTCTGCACGCAGATCAAGTTTGTTTCAAATTTTTGCCACGCCGTCTCCCGCCCCCGCAATATGAAAAAAACCTCATATCTCCCACAATTTTGAAAATAGATTGTTCGAACCTTCTAGACATATACTTTAATCATCATTGCCTATCGGTCCGCCATACATCATTTTTCGATCAGATGAACCATAGTAGAGTTACCGCCCCCGCAATTTGAAAAAAACCTCATATCTCCCACAATTTTGAAAATACATTAGTAAATCCTTCTAGACATTTATTTTAATCATCATTACCTATCGATCCGTCATACATCATTTCCTAATCAGATGAACGATAGAAGAGTTGCCACCCACGCAATTTGGAAAATACCTCACATCTCCCACAATTTTGATCATAGATTGTTCGAACCTTCTAGACATATATTTCAATCATCATTACCTATCGATCCGCCATATATCATTTCCTGATCAGATGAACGATAGAAAAGTTCCCGCCCCCGCAATTTTAAACGAGAAGGCAAAGCTAACTTCGACTGTGCCGAAGTTTTAATACACTTGAAAAAGTTTACTTTAACTGATTTAACCGGTAAAATATATATAGGATATAGATATCAAATATTTAAAATTTTTAAATCATTGATAATAAAAATTTGATATCATAAAAAAAACTTTTCTTAGTAAAACACATTTTCCGACCGATCGGTCCAATGGCAGCTATATGCTATAGTCATCCGATTTTGATAAATTTTTTCAAAAATTTGTAAATTCATATAAAACTAACATCTACCAAGATTGGTGACGATACGATGGAAAAAAAACAAATTTTCCTCACTAGAACTTGTTTTTTGACCGACCGTTCGTATGGCAGCTATATCCTATAGTCATCCGATTTTGATAAATTTTTTTGAAATTATGTGAAAGCATATAAAACTAATATATACCAAGATTGGAGACGCTACGATGGAAAACAAAAAAGTTTTTCTCACTAGAAGTAGTTTTTTGACCGACCCTTTATATGGCAGCAATATGCTATAGTCATCCGATTTTGATAAATTTTTTTCGAATTGTGTGGAAACATATAAAACTAATATTTACTACGATTGGTGACGCTACGATGGAAATCAAAAAGTTTTTCTCACAAAGACTTATTTTTCGACCGATCGTTCCTATGACAGCTATATGATATAGTCATCCGATCCGGCCGGTTCCGACATATTAGTTGCGTGCAGTAAAAAGAAGACTCTGTGCAAAATTTCAGCTCGATAGCTTTAAAACTGAGAGACAAGTTCGCGTAGAAACAGACAGACAGACAGACGGACAGACAGACGGACAGACGGACGGACGGACAGACGGAATTGAACTCAGCTCGTCGTCCTGATCAAGAATATATATAGTTTATGTGGTCGGAAATGAATATTTCTATGCGTTACAAACTTCTGGGCAAAATTAATATACACTTTTCAAGTGTATAAAAAGCCTTATATCTCCCACAATTTCGAAAACAGATTAATCAAATTTCTTAGACATGTATTTTAATCATCATTACTTATCGATCCGCCATACATAGTTTCCCGATCAGATGAGTTATAGTAGAGTTGCCACCACCGCAATTTGGGAAAAAAACACAATTTGGGCATGTTGTGGTCTAATAAAATATTCTGAAATAAACCTTACCCTGAGTAACGGGTATTTCGAAGTCGAGCAGGGCCGACTTCAACTGACGCTCTCGTTGTTCTTCCTGTTGGTGCAATAACGTATGATGCTTTAACATACAATGATTGCAAGGCTTTTTAGGGCATGGACATGGTTCGGAAATGTATGCCCTAAGCACCGATAACAATATCCAAGTTTTCGGACATCTTCTAACCTGTCTTGGCACGATAAAGCCGCAAATTTGAAACATTTTGTAATCGCATGACCATCTTTATTGCACATGGCACAACTATCAAAGCTGTATTCTTTTTTGTGAGCGCGTTTTTCAGTTGCTGATTTTTGCAAGGTTTTGATCGCTTGCAAATGTTGTTCCAGAAATTCAAATACATCATCCAATATCTGAATTTCTTTCAACTTTCTAATGGTCTGCTCATAAAGCTGTAATCTTTTTCTGTTGAATTTTCTTAATATTATGCGTGCAATAAAGATCTCGGCATCTTCTGTTGCGATCCCCATACCTTTTATTGCATGCATGCACTCTCTGGTTGTATCAAGCAATTGCTGAACACTTTTTTCCGTCTCACTATTGATTACTGGTTGACCCAATAACCTATCAAAAATATTTGAAAACAGTTGTCTTCTGTTTTCATACCTGGCTTTCAAAATTTGTAAGGCTGTGTCATAATTTGTATCTGATATCAACAAGTGTTAAATCAATTTGCCTGCCTCTCCTTTTATTAATTCCTTTAATCTTATTAATTTCTCTTTCTTACTTAGTACCACATCTTCATCGATAAGATTTGAAAACATATCGATGAATGCGGACCAGGCCGAAAGATCCCCGTAAAATGGCGGTATATTAACCTCTTTTAGTTTCAACCGGCTTTCGCTTGGCTTTACTTCTACTTCTTAGTTCTCTTCGGTAACTCAGACTCACCGTTTCCCACTCATCTTCTATTATTTTCTGTTCCTCAAGGCTGCTTTGTAATGTTGTTAATCTTTCAAACATTTTATGCAACGAGTTGAACTCTAAATCCAGCAAATTCTTTTTTACTGAAATTTCCACATCTACCCACTCGTCGTTTCCTATATTATTGTGAAACCTAGCTGTTGCTCTCAAAAATCCATTTTTGTTGTCTTCCCATATCGACAATGATGGTTGTTTGAATTTTTTACTATTTATTAGATGCAGATTTTTATTTTTTTGTGTTAAAATGACAATTAAATGTGTCTGCTAAAAACAATTTGATTTTTCAATTCTTGATTGGTTTTCTACCAGAATTGTATGTTGTTCCTCAAACTTTGGCCATATTTGGTTTATTTGACCTGTGTAACTGTCATCATCTATTACATCTGTCTCCCATTCTCTATGAAGGTTTGTTAACAATTTATCAAACGAGCATTGTTGCTGCAAAACCATAGTTAACTGATCCATAGTTAACGTCATTTTAAAAAAATTATTATGTTCTTTTTAAATAATAATGTTTATTAAAAATTTTTTCTTTTTATTGTTTACTAAACAAAATTCTTTTTAATCGATTTTTTAAATATATTTGCAAAAGTCTTCCCTGTTTACTAAAGCATTCATTATAACATTTAAAATATATTTTTTTTTTAAATACAATTTAAAAACTTGTTTTTGAGTTTTAAAATCGAATTCTGATTTTTTTAAATTTCTTTCCCTTTCAACAAAAAAAAATTTTTTTTTTTTATTTTTAAATGAAAGTTATTCTGACTTTTAAACAATTTTTTTTCAAGAAAATTTTTTTATATATTTGTAAATGTAAGCGGTGCCACGTGGGCACTCTACTTTTATTATTTTATTTTGTTTATTATTTATATTCTTACTTAGTTTTTCCTCTATTTCCATTACTCGATCCCACATCCAGAATGCCACTTGGTATGCTGGTGGTGGTGTCGAATTGATCTGCTCCAGAAGGGCAGCTCTTTCCCGCCTTAGACGAGATTTCACTCCACCTCGTCTTTTTGGAATATACGTTACAGGAACCTGCTTACGTTGCTCCTCCTTTCTATACACTTGAAAAGTGTATATTAATTTTGCCCAGAAGTTTGTAACGCATAGAAATATTCATTTCCGACCCCATAAACTATATATATTCTTGATCAGGACGACGAGCTGAGTTCATTTCCGCTTGTCCGTCCGTCCGTCTGTCCATCTGTCTGTCCATCTGTCTGTCCGTCTGTCTGTTTCTACGCGAACTAGTCTCTCAGTTTTAAAGCTATCGAGCTGAAATTTTGCACAGAGTCTTCTTTTTACTGCACGCAACTAATATGTCGGAACCGGCCGGATCGGATGACTATATCATATAGCTGCCATAGGAACGATCGGTCTAAGAACTAGTTCTAGTTCGAAAAACTTTTTTGTTTTCCATCGTAGCGTCACTAATCTTAATATATGTTAGTTTTATATGATTCCACATAATTCTGGAAAAATGTATCAAAATCGGATCACTATATCATATAGCTGCCATAGGAACGATCGGTCGAAAAATAAGTCTTTGTGAGAAAAACTATTTTGATTTCCATCGTAGCGTCAAAAAACTACTTCTAGCGTCCCCAATCTTGGTATATATTAGTTTTATATGCTTTCACATAGTTTTGACAAAAATTAACAAAATCGGATGACTATAGCATATAGCTGCCATAGGACTGATCGGTCGGAAAATGTGTTTTACTAAGAAAAGTTTTTTTTTTATGGTATCAAATTTTTATTATCAATGATTTAATAATTTTAAATATCTGATATCTATATCCTATATATATTTTTTCACTTAAATCAGTTGGAGTAAAGTTTTTCAAGTGTATTAAAACTTCGGCACAGTCGAAGTTAGCTTTGCCTTCTCGTTTTCTCTCCTTCTGCTCTCGGCTTGAAAGCTTCGTTGGCGTCTCCGGTAATCCTCTATAGACAGCGGTTTCGGACCCGCCGTCGGATTCTTCCGAATCTCCTCTTTTATATTTTTTTTTGATGTTCAGTTTCTGGCGGTTGCATCGCCTTTGGCTTCTTCCTTCTCTGCTATACTTTCGGCTGGCGTCTGTGTGTCGGTTTAGCCCCGGTAGTTGTAGCTTCCTTCATTGCTGCTGCACTTGCTTTCGGGCGGTTGTAAGCCTCAGTCCCGATTTGCAGCTTCCTCTTTTTTTTTTCTCCGCACGTAGGGCAATCCCTATCGATAGGCTAGTTTTAGCGTTTTTTTTTCGCTCAATACCTCCTCACGCAGCAGGGCAACCCTAACTCTCGGCAGGCCAATGCTACTGGAGATTTTTCCCCGAGTCACTTCCTTAGGCTTTCCTCGCAGGCAGTACGCTGCCGTTGATCTGGAATGCCTTTTTTTTGACCTGAGCAAATGCCGTTCAGTTTAGGAAGTTTGCCTTTTCAGGGACGAAGGACCAATGATTAAAACACAAATTAGTTTGCGAGTGACCTGCTCCAAATGACGAAGCTGAATGAATTTTATTTGAAAGTAGGTCTCTTTTTATACATTTTTGTTGGTCCCATGCAGTGCTGGGCATACTATACAATCATATTTTAGCTATCTATGTGTGCGTGGCAACCGATACGAAATCGACGGCAGCGAAACGTTCGTATGCTGTATGTGAGCGACGTCGCTGCGACTGAGGCCTTTGCTATGCACACGCTATAGGGACGCGCCCTCCACTGGTCCCATGCAACGCCTCACATAGCTGTGCGTTGCATGGGTTTTGCACGAATGTTTTCTTAGTGAAATTTCGTGGTAGTTTCCACGACCAAAATATCCTGAGATCGGAGTGGCATGTCTGCTTCATTCAAATTATATTTTGTAAGAGAATTCATTTAAAGTTATTTACATACGTTTTGATAGAGATGGCATAAAATTAGTATGACCTAATCTCGGCTTACACTTCCAATGAGCCAATCTGCCCAATTGGAACGGGGATTTGGAACACTAAACTTAAATCAAATTAATAATTAAGACTTATATACTATTATATACTATTTCAGACTTCATTTATATATTTCATAAAAATATGCCGCTTTTACCGCTTTTACTTTTTCCCTTTTTTTAGGGTTGTAGTTATTTTTAGTCGCCCAGCGCATATGAGCCCCTCCCGCATTGCAGGAACCTGGACTCAAATGCACTGTTCAATTATATTTGAACAGTTTGTGTTGACTGTTGCACGTGTTGCACCTCAGGTGTGGGCCAGGAGTCGGATGTGGGGGTAATTGAATTTGTATGCCGACAAATCTCGGGCATTGCATGTGTGTGTGTGTGTGTGTGGGTCAGGAGTGATTTTTTTTCTAGATCAGTCAAGTGCGTGACCCTCGTCAAAGAAAATGATGAGCATTTATTCTAGTTGTGCGACCTTTTTTGCTTTACTTTGATCGGTATAAAAGACAGCGCTCACCAAAGTTGGTTATTCAGTCGTCCCCGTGGTGTGCAAGATACATAAGAACATGGAAATAAATAATATTTGACCCTATGGAGACCCGATGGTCATGGAAATAAATAATGTTTGGCCCTATGGAGACCCGATGCTGTGGAATCAGAATGATGTCCCTACTCTTCTTCGCCCAGAGGAACGAACACCAGCCCCAATTACACCTGAAGGTCCGGAAAAATCATAAAACGACGGCGTCTCAATTTCGACGACTGTGATTCGCAAAAAAAAAAAAATAAATAAATAAAAAAATAGAAGGCCAACATCGGCTACGCCGATGTTTTAAATACCCTTGCAGTTTTTGAAAGTCGCTACCATTGATAACAAAAAGTTTTTCTCACTAAACTAGTTTTTGACCGACCGTTTATATGGCAGCTATATGCTATAGTCATCCGATTTTGATAAATTTTTCCAGAATTGTGTAAAGGGGTATAAAACTAATATATCCAAGATTGGTGACGCTTCGATGGAAAACAAAAAGTTTTTCTCACTAGAACAATTTTTTTGACAGACCGTTTATATGGCAGCTATATGCTATAGTCATCCGATTTTAATAAATTTTTTGAAATTGTGTAAAAGCATATAAAACTAATATAAACCAAGATTGGTGACGCTACAGTAGAAAACAAAAAGTTTTTCTCACTAGAACTAGTTTTTTTACTGACCGTTTATATGGCAGCTATAGCTATAGTCATCCGATTTTGATAAATTTTCAGAATTGTGTGAAGGGGTATAAAACTAAAATAAGTTTGGTGACGATTCAATAGAAAACAAAAAGTTTTCTCTAGAACTAGTTTATGGACCGATCGTTCCACACTATATATAGTCTCGAGGCCGTCCGACAAATGTGCAGCCTAGTATATTTAAAGACTTTTGCAAAGTTTGTCAAGATAGCTCTAAAACTGAGGGAGGAGATAGCATAGAAACAGACGGACGGACAGACGGAGACGGACCGACGGACAGACGGACATCTATATAGACTCAGTCGTCCTGTCAGATATTAGTTTTGGGGTCGGAGTGCTCTTCACGTTACAAACACGGACAATTAAATACCCTCTGCAAGGGTATAAAAATACTACTAAATAGCAATAAAAATCATACTTAATTGGTGAGTGTAGTCTTCTAACCCGGGTATAAAAAGTACTCGTTCGTTCTTATCATCGTCACCCCCCACCCAATTCATTCTTTCTTTCAACCCTTTCTTAAACTGTTAAATCTTTATAAAGTATTTCATGTAATTTAATTATTTCATCGTTGACTTCCCCTGATGATGGCGATAATACTTCCTCATTGTTCTCTTCACATCTTATTTCAACACGTTTTTATCAGTTTTTGTGTTATAGGTGAATCTAATATCAACTTGGTAATTGGTGTACGCAATTCTAAAATATCGATAAAAATCATTTGAACACTTAATAACGCCACCAATTGCAGCTTCTTTCTTTACTAGGTTGTCACGAAAAGCTTGTATAATAAGTTTATTAGTTAATACCAAAAGGTCCGAGCGCTCACCCCCAAGTTCGAATCACCACCTATTTTCATCCCTATGTTCACCATCTTTTTATACCCTTGCAGAGGGTATATTAAAATTGTCACGATGTTTGTAACGCAGAGAAGGAAGCATTTCCGACCACATAAAGTATATATATTCTTGATCAGCATGACGAGCTGAGTTCATTTCCGTCTGTCCGTCCGTCCGTCTGTCCGTCTGTTTCTATGCTATCTCCTCCCTCAGTTTTGAAGCTAGCTTGACCAAACTTTGCAAAAAGTCTTTAAATACAAATGCGCTGCACATTTGTCGGAATCGGCCGGATCGGATGACTATATCATATAGCTGCCATAGGAACGATCGGTCCAAAAACTAGTTCTAATGAGAAAAACTTTTTTGTTTTCCATCGTAGCGTCACCAATCGTGGTATATATAAGTTTTATATGCTTCCACACAATTCTGGAAAAATTTATCAAAATCGGATGACTATAGCATATAGCTGCCATATAAACGGTCGGTCCAAAAACTAGTTCTAGTGGGAAAAACTTTTTTGTTTTCCATCGTAGCGTCACCAATCTTGGTATATATTAGTTTCATATACTTCCACACAATTCTGGAAAAATTGATCGAAATCGGATGACTATAGCATATAGCTGCCATAGGAACGATCGGTCTAAAAACAAATTCTAGTTCTAGTGAGAAAAACTTTTTTGTTTTCCATCGCACTTTCACCAATCGTGGTATTTATTAGTTTTATATTCTTTCACACAATTCTGGAAAAATTTATTAAAATCGGATGATTATATCATATAGCTGCCATTGGAACGATCGGTCCAAAAACTAGTTCTAGTGAGAAAAACTTTTTTATTTTCCATCGTATCGTCACCAATCGTTTTATATATTAGTTTTATATGCTTTCACACAACTTTGGAAAAATTTATCAAAATCGGATAAATTTTGCATATAGCTGCAGGAGAAATGATCGGTCTATTTCATACGTTCAACACAAATGCATGTGATTGGAAAGATACTCTTCAATTATTAGTCCATACTCGGCAAATCGGTTGGATTAGCGTTGGCCAGAGTAAATGGTTTGTACGAGGATTGGTGAGCCATTAGCCCCGCAAAAAGTACAATATTCATACACAGCACGATTTTTAAACTGTTCTTGTGGTCAAGTTCTTTCTGGAAAAAAAAATTCCAAATAAACCTTAAAGTGTAACAGGTACTGCGGAAAGGGTAGATTCTCTTGACTACGGGTTTTCCAAGCAACTTCAGCACGAAAAAGACGAGTGCCGTCGCGACGTCGAAACTCTGTAATCATTGCAGAGCGGCGAACCGTTGTGTTCAATATACCTGACATGTAAAAAATATTTTAAATCTAGGACGATCGCATAGCACAAGTGACAGACTGCTGTCCATTTTCTTGTATTTTAACCCATTTATTTTTTATTTTTATGACTTAGTAAAATACCCAAACCTTTTTTTATGAGCTACAAAACCGTTGAAATGGGTGCGTTACATTAAAATGCAGCAGAAGATGCAAAAATTGAGTACAGATATACTGAGTGCGTTTGCATAGAATATAGTTTACATCGATTCTCTGAACGGTAAAGACTAAAAAGTGGTGCTGTGTGTTTTGTGAAATTTTATAAATCAAATTTGTGATTTGTCCAGGAGTTTCGAGTGTTGTGTACTGGAGTTTCTGCTTCTGCTGTCTGCACGAATCTATTGCCAAATCGCAAGTTATATTTTATTTAATCATTTACATATTCTATATTTCACCATATCTTTTTTGATTTTGACCATATTATTTATATATACAAAATAGTCTTTTTTAAGACTTTTGTGTTGATTTTGCATTCCATTTTTCAGGTTTCTTATATATTGCAATAATAAATTATTTTTTCAGTTCTTTTTATTGATTTAAAGTGTTTTTTTAAGTTTTTTGAGTTTTTTTGAGTGTTTTTCGAGTGTTTTTTAAAAAAGCCATAATGCCGCGTGTAACTAGAAAATCGCAGGAGCAAAGACGCCGGGAGGCTGCAAGTCGTAGTCGCACATTTTACGCGGAAAATTTAAGAAGTGTACGTGAACGCAACTCTCAACGACTAAGTAATGTTCGTGAATCCAACGAAGAATTTCGACAAGAGGAACGGAGACAAGACGCATTAGCTCGTTCAAGCCGTCGAAGCAATGTGTCATTTAGAGAGCAGTAACAGTTACGTAATACCGCTGAACATGCAGATCACCGTATAAATGAGGAATATAGAGATGTGGAGCGCGAAAGAGATGCCGAAAACCGTTCTACTCAACGCAGCTTTCCGCATATAAGAGAGGAGGAACAGGCCCATAATACCGCGGAACATGCTTATCGCCGACTTAATGAGGGATATAGAGAAGTGGAGCGCGAAAGAGATGCCGAAAACCGTGCTACTCAACGCAGCATTCCGGAAATAAGAGAGGAGGAACAGGCCCGTAATACCGCGGAACATGCTTATCACCGACATAATGAGGAGTATAGAGGAGTGGAGCGCGAAAGGGATGCCGAAAACCGTGCTACTCAACGCAGTATTCCAGAAATTAGAGAGGAGGAACAGGCCCGTATTACCGCTGAACATGCTTATCACCGACTTAATGAGGGATATATAGAAGTGGAGCGCGCAAGAGATGCCGAAAACCGTGCTTCTCAACGTAGCATTCCGGAAATTAGAGAGGTGGAACAGGCTCGAAGTACCTTGGAGCATGCTTATCACCGACTTAATGAGGAGTATAGAGGAGTGGAGCGCGAAAGAGATGCCGAAAACCGTGCTACTCAACGCAGTATTCCAGAAATTAGAGAGGAGGAACAGGCCCGTAATACCGCTGAACATGTTTATCACCGACTTAATGAGGGATATAGAGAAGTGGAGCGCGCAAGAGATGCCGAAAACCGTGCTTCTCAACGAAGCATTCCGGAAATTAGAGAGGTGGAACAGGCTCGTAATACCTTGGAGCATGCTAATCACCGACTAGATGTGGAATATAGAGAAGAGGAGCAGGAAAGAAATACAAAAAACCATCGAAGTGTTAGGCAAAATGTACGTGCCCGACGCCGGGAGCAAAACATAAATTCCTCGCAGAGACGAATTACTCGGGCGGAAGCCCGAAGAAGAGCAGAACAAATTCAGCAGATGATTGAAGCTCGAGTTATCAGCTATCGAGCAAACTCTCAAAATCGCGAAGCGGAGTCGCAACGACAATCCCAGCGAAACAGAGAGATACGAGCAGCAATGTCACCTGAAGAGCAAGAAGAACAACGGGATCTACAGAGGCAGCGGAGAATCAGCACTGCCCGGGAAAATTACCTTAATAATATTAAGAAGGGGCCAACTCACATATGTACGAGCTGCGGGGGCACTTGGTTTCCATTTCAGGTTAAAACCCTTAATAGGTTAGTTATATCTTCAAAATATAGAAATTTAGATACTGCAAAGGCTTTTTACTTGTCCGATAAATTTCCGAGTTCCTCTGAGAATTATATATTTTGTAATACTTGTCGCAATGATATTTCCAAGGGCAAAATTCCAAATTTATGTCTTTCAGAAGGATTCGATTTCCCCGATATCCCTAATTGCCTTAAGGGACTAACTTGCTTAGAAGAAAGACTGATTTCGCCAAGAATTCCATTCATGCGAATCGTTTCTCTTGGCTACGAAAGACAGTGCGCGGTAAGAGGAGCAGTGGTCAATATACCAATTTCCGTTTCGGAAACAGTCACTGCTCTTCCGCGCACTTTTGAAAATAGTCATGTGGTCCAGGTGCATTTAAAACGCAAACTGGAATATCGCCACAATTTCATGACTGAAACCATAAGACCAGCCAGGGTCATCGAGGCCCTGCGGTATTTGGTAAATACTGAATTATACCAGAAGCACAACATTTCATTTTCCCCAAACTGGCTTTGTGAATTTGGCGATATTCAGGAAGTTCCCTTTATCGCTGATCAGCAAGATCAGCCAATTGTTCAGGAAATTCTCAATGAGCAGATGGAAGTTGATGCTGTACCAGAGGTGAACTTAGATGAGGATAATCTTAATCCAGGTGGACAGGAAACTTTGTTAGAAAACGAGCCTATTGAGAATAATCCAATTGTTGGACGAATTTCGATGGCTCCTGGAGAAGGTAGGCGTCCTGTTGATATGACAACAGACGAGGATGCTGAAGAGCTATCGTTCCCAACAATTTCATGTGGCGAAATATTCAAAAGCAAGACGACTTACGGCCGGAAGGCCAAATCTCAAATTAGGTTTTACGATCGGCGCTGTGCAAAAGTACCAAAAATTTTGTACATGTACAAGTGCTATGAGCTAACGCGAATAAAAAGCGCTATTTCTATTTGCCTTAGGAAGAAGTCTGGCACAGCTCATGTTACTGCGGCTAATATGTTGGATGAAAACTTCGTCAATAGTCTAGTTCAGCATGACGATGGATTTCACCTCCTCAAAGGCCTTCGATCATCTCCAGCTCATTGTGAGGCTGAAAAAAAAGGTTTTAGCCATGATTCGCCAGTTTGGCTTACCAACCTTTTTTATAACTCTCTCCGCGGCAGAAACCAAATGGAATGAACTATTAGTCATTCTATCCCTTCTGATTGATAATAGAGTTATCACCGAAGAGGAGGCTTCTAATCTATCAAGTTTGGAAAAGCCTCGATTGATCCGATCAGATCCTGTAACTTGCGCTAGATACTTTGACTATAGACTTCATCAACTGATGAAGCTATTCAAGACAGATATTTTTGGAGAATTTCAACTTTCTCACTTTTATTGGAGAATTGAATTCCAGCACAGAGGTTCGCCACATTCTCATGGAATGTACTGGCTGAAAGGTGCTCCGCAGTTACATTCTAACGACGGCTCATCAAACATAGACGAGGTAGTCAGTTTTATAGATAGGTTCATAACCACAAATGGTGACAATAGTGATCTGCAGGAAGTTATTAGGTACCAAGGTCACAAACATAGTGCCACTTGTAAAAGGGAACTAAATAGGGAAGGAATATGCAGATTCAATATTCCTTATCCTCCAATGCCTGAAACGAAAATTTTATATCCTTTCGAAGAGGCAGAATTAGACAGAGAAAGGCATAAAGCCACATGGAAGAGGATCCAAGAGGTACTAAATGAAAGGCGTACCGCTGAACTGGATGTGGCGACCAATTTAAACGACTTCGATACGTTTCTTTCCCAGTTAGGCATAAACTACAGTAGTTATATTCTAGCAGTTCGATCCAGCTTAAAGAAGCCGCAAATTTTTCTAAGGAAGAGGTTTTCAGACAGAATGCTAAATGCATATAACGAGGATATATTGAAGTTTTATAAAGCCAATATGGATATCCAGTTTATTTTGGACTCGTATGGTTGTTGTAGTTACATTATTAACTACATCAATAAATCGAACAGAGGAGTATCTCGATTACTGCGTGAAGCCATGGACGAGATTACTGCAGGCGGACACCGCGACCGATCCGTGAAGGAGAAGTTGCAGCATCTCGGATCCAAATTTATAAATGGCACGGAAATATCAGCACAGGAAGCGGTTTATAATATTTTGGGACTCCATCTATCGGAAGCGAGCAATGCAAACAGATTCATAAATACATCACTGCCCGACCAAAGAGTTCGGATGATAAAGCCAAAAAAGGATTGGGAGCGACTTCCCCCAGGATCAACTGATATTTATACGCCTGGAATCCATGATTATTATGTGCTTAGACCAGAATCTATGGAAGATGTTTGTCTGGCAGATTTTGTCGCTCTTTATGACCGCAAAACGACTCAAAGACAGGAGGAAGATGAAAATGTGGAGCAAGAGGAAGAAGAAGAAAATGATGAAATTGGAGAAAATCTCATTTTACAAAATGGAGCAGGAATTTAAAAAAAAAAGAAATCCCTATATTCTCAGATGGAGAAGATACAGTAAGAATATATCTAGATCGGATTACTTTAGGGAACTCATTATGCTTTTTTGGCCTTGGCGTAATGAAGCAACGGATATACTGGACAAAGATAATGAAGAATCATATACTTTGCATAAAATAGTAATTGAAAACAACAGAAGGAAATATGATTTAATAAATGATGAGGAATTAGATCAAGCTTTGCAAAACGTAATGGAAGGAGAGAATGCCGACACGGAAAACCAAGAAAATTCAGCTTCGCAATTTTTGGATGAGGAATTCCGCGGATTTGCAATTCCAGAAGTAGGAAGAAATCCTAATGTTTTTGGCGAAAACGCTTCTGAAAATAATTCAGATGAAAATGGACCTCGAGTTATAAAATTGCCCCCATTAATTCCTGCTAATGATTTGTACGGCTTGGTACGCTCTTTAAATAGTAAACAGCGACAATATTACGCCCATGTAATGCATAGCATGAACGCAAAGCATTTATTTTATGAGTATGTAGGAGGCGGAGCAGGTGTGGGGAAGAGTCGCCTAATTTCGACAATATACCAGTCGCTCATGTTGAGATTTACCACTATTGCTGGTAGCAACCCAGAGACTGCAAAAGTTTTACTTTGCGCGCCTACAGGAAAGGCTGCCTACGGTATTGGAGGATTAACCTTGCACTCGGTGTTCTCATTGCCATTGAACCAGAGTTCGGCGGGACTACGACCTTTGAGCAACGATACCTTGAATTCCATGCACTCAAAGCTTATGGATGTAAAGCTAATTATAATTGATGAGATATCAATGGTGGGTTCGAAAATGCTGTCGTACTTGGATAGTCGGCTGAAGCAAATTTTCAAAACAAATGACATATTTGGCGGAATATCAATATTAGCTTTTGGAGACCTTAAACAGCTCCCCCCGGTTGGTGATAGGTGGATATTTTCCTCCAACCCAAGGGATAATTACAGTGTTATCACAGGAACACTTCTGTGGGATCAATTTAAATTTTTCGAATTGACAGAAATAATGCGACAACGTGAGGATTGTGATTTTGCTATTGCGCTAAACAATATGTCGGAAGGAAAAATGACAGAAGCCGACATTGCTTTGATCATGCAAAGAGAAGTCAATGCCAGGGAGTTAGGAAACATCCCAAGTGAAGCGATAAGACTCTTCTACTCAAATCAGAGGACGAACAATTATAATAATATAAGGCTTGCTCAAATAAACTCGGAGCAGCTTATCTCATTGGCGAAGGATACTGTTAAGGCAACATCGGTAACCCCTGAGAACAAAATAACAATTTTGGAAAATGTAAAGTTGTTCAAAACTTCGGATTGTCAGGGGCTTCCTTACGCACTAACACTTAAAACGACAGCGAAGTATATGATAACTGTAAATATTAACACCGCTGACGTGTTAGTGAATGGAGCAAGTGGGCAGCTCATGCAAATTGACTGTTCTCCAAGCGGATCGAACGAATCAGTGTCGACGCTATGGTTAAAATTTATGGAATCGTCGGTAGGATCCGAAGCCCGATCAAAAAAGCCAAATATTGCCCACCCCGATTGGACTCCTGTTGAACGAATTATTAAAACTTTTCAGTACCGGAGAAACGAACAGGTTTCAATAGAGCGATGTCAATTCCCAATGGTGCCTGCTGAAGCGATCACTATGCATAAGAGCCAAGGTGCAACGTATAGCAAAGTAGCAGTTAATTTACAAGATGGCATGAGTCGCGCTGCACTTTACGTCGCTTGCAGTAGAGCCACAAATGCATTGGGATTGTATATAATAGGACCATTTCATGCGCCGAGAGAAATGCAAGAAACGGATCCGGTTTATATTGAGCTAAAAAGTCTCAGAACCGAGAAAAGCCTAACACCATGCCACAAGTGGATTTTTGACCAAACAGCCGATAAGGTATTGGTGTATTACCACAATGTGCAAGGCTTGCATCTGCGCAAGATAGACATATTGGTAGATAACATTATAATGTCAGCAGATATTTTGTGCTTCGTTGAGAGTTGGACTAGAGAAGGAGAAGAATGTGTTATGAGTGGTCTTAATATGGTTGCTAGGATTAATGGTCGTGCACGGGAGGACGGTAGGAGATCACCAAATGGAATAATAGTTTACGCGAAACCACACATTGCCCTAAATGTGGAAGTGAAGTCGGTTCAAAATATTGAAACGGGAAATAATACAAGGTTTGCCAAATCATTACATTTAAGCACCTAGACACATTGTATTTAGTGTTATACAGAAATCCCTCATTTCCAGTCTCCCAATTCAGAAGAATAGTTGCGTCGATTATTGAGGAAGAGTTGAGCGTGAGAAATAGAATAGTCATTTTAGGTGATTTTAATATATGCAGCTCTACAGGACGGGATGAATTGGAATCGAAGCTAATCGATAATAATTTTACTTCTGTCATAGGAAATGCCCATACTACAAAGCAGCTAACAGAAATAGACTGGGCATTTTCAACCATCGGAGCGTCCAATATTAAAGCCCAAGTATATGAAACGCCTTATAGTCATCATGATGCCATTTTCGTTAGGTCTTAAAATAACTAGATAGAAATTAATATTTGTATATACATTTGTAAAACTATATAATAATTTGTATGTAAAAATTTAAATAAATAAATAAATAAAAATATAAATAAGTAAAAAGTGTAATTATTAGTTATGGAGAATGGGACTTGTCACCAAATCATCTGATATCTCTTTGCAGATAGTAAGTATGCTGACAATTTCAAGCAGCTTACAACCTCCAGTCTATTTAAAAGTAGACTAGGTATTCCCCGGGTAGCTGAGTTACATCTGACTTAGTGAGCTAATGTAAGAAGGCAATTAATTTTCTCTCTTTCTCTATCTCTCCCTTTAAACAAAATTCTAAGAATCTGCGAACTGCAAGGGTATTTAAAACATCGGCGTAGTGCCAATACCACTATTTAATGTACTTAAAACTTACCTGGCTGATCGCTCCTTTATTGTCAAAACAAATGATGGCGTCAGATCCAGAGTTGGCAGCATAAATGCAGGCGTTCCACAGGGCAGCGTCCTAGGGCCAGTTCTCTATACCATCTACTCTTCTGATATTCCATTGCCTTCTCTCATTAGAAGCATTCGGGATCAGGCCGTGTCTGGAGACATGCTTCTGTCCACCTACGCGGATGACACCATAATTATGGCCACAGCAAACGATGTCCATAGCGCAACAGTCCTCAATCAGAGATACTTGGCTGAATTTATGGTTTGGGCAAACCGCTGGTGTCTCAACGTAAATGCTAATAAGACCGCACACGTCTTCTATACGGGAAAGAGAATGGATATAAATCAGGAAAACATTTCTCCAATGTTTAATGGGCAAAAAATCAAGTCTGCCAAAACTCACCGATACTTAGGCCTCCTCATGGACAGAAGGCTTCTGATGCATAATCACGTCTTTACGATGTCGAATCCGAGCGGTGGCCAACAGTCTCAATTGGCTTGTAGGCAAACGCAGCAAATTGTCCAAAACATGCAAGGCCACAATTTATAAACAACTTGTGGCGCCCATCTGGCATTACGCGTTTATTATTTGGGGTGCCCTTGCATGCCAGTCCCAAGTAAACAGAGTCGAAGCAGCACAGAATATCTTCCTCAGGACGATTATGAATGCTGGCAGATATACGAGAAATCAGGCACTCAGAGATGAGCACAATGTCAAATCAGCAGAAGACATTTTTGAAACTGCCAGCGACAGATTTGCCAACGCCCTATTGCAGCATCCAAATATAGAGGCGAGAAATTTGCTCATACGGCCTTTTGTTCCGCATCGATTGGAAAGGCCCAGATATACTATGCAGCTGGAGCAGCATATCCTGCCAGTTCAGAGGCTGGCACTCCAATTTTCACAATCTTCGGATTTGGAACTGGTTCGCCTGCCAACTTTAATCCATTTGGAACAGGAGGCCATCCGCCGTGAGGAAGAGCAAAAGGAACAGGCCAGGCTCACTAGACTGGCAAATCGGCCATATGAACGAGTCGACGGGCTGTACATCACCACAATGAGACGCCTTTTCAAAAATGGCCGAATCACCAGGGAGCATCTCACCGCCGAAATAGCGAATCAGCCGATCCATATTCAGCATGTGATCATGCCTCCAGAAGTACCAGCAAATCCGCAGATGAGAATGCAGCCGCCGCCAAATGATGATGACCTGCAATTAAATTTGAGATTAGACGCTTTGCAAAAGCAAATGGAACAAGAAATGGACGAGGCTCTGTCCAATACGGCGCCTCAACCTGAGCGAGTCCAGGAAGCTGAAAATACTAACCTTACTAACTCTGCTAACAGTTTTGTTTTATCAAATTCACAGTTTGCGCCACCCCCAGGCTCCACAGGGCGGCTGGCAACAACACAACTGGATCCATTTGTTCCAACAAGGCGAATCGTCCTAAAGCGGTGAAATCGCAATCGCAACCATAGTGGCCAGCCGCAATCGCAGCTCCCAATGTCCACGTCCAATTTCCAACGGCCAGATGAGCAGCCAATGCCGAGTACTAGGCAGAACCTATTGGAAATAAATTCGCATCAGAACAGCACAAGTACACATCAGGTTGTTGTGGAACGGCGCCAACTTACCGAGTCCAATGCTCCTGCGCGGCGGCGAATACGCTCCACAATGGTGCACTGCCCACTCCGAGGGCGTTTTAACATCAGATGCAGGCAATCCAAAAGGCCTGTAAATTCTACTTGCAAGAAGCAGATAACACGTGCCATCTCAGGGGCGCTTCCCATGCTGGCATTTCTCAGCTGCAGTATGCCGATATTGGAGATGCAGCCGTTGACCTGTCTGCAGCCATCTATAAATCAGCTCACAATGGGCAGCCAGCCTGGCATTGAGTTGGGCCCTTATCAATCCGCAACTGCAAGGCGGCGGTGTCGACGTCATAATGCTGCAGTTGCCACAAACCAAAGAACTTTCGCCTGGTGGAGGCTGTTGCATCGAAAGACACGTCCGCTATTGGCCTGGAATTAAATATTAATTAGTTGTTAAGCTAATATGCATGTTTTTAATTTTCTTACCCTAAATTTGAAAAATGTTCGCTTATCTTCCACGAGGCTTGCACTTGGTGTGACCAGACTGCATAACCAGAAAATTGCCCTCCATGTGTATAGTTAGTGCCATTTGTTATTCATCTTTTAATACTGAAATGTTAAAAGTAATCGATAAATGTATCTGTGATAATGTTATTTTAAATTTATAATGTTAACCTTAGAAAAAAGGATTTACGAATAAAACAAGTGGCAAATGGATAGCCTAACCAGTTGTCCAGGAGCCCATATTGTGAGCGTCTCGCCACACACAGTTAAAACTATTTAAAAGTAGACTAGGTATTCCCCGGGTAGCTGAGTTACATCTGACTTAGTGAGCTAATGTAAGAAGGCAATTAATTTTCTCTCTTTCTCTATCTCTCCCTTTAAACAAAATTCTAAGAATCTGCGAACTGCAAGGGTATTTAAAACATCGGCGTAGCCGATGTTAGCCTTCTATTTTTGGATATGGTGCTGCCATCATTAATGAATCTCGTGCCGGTGTCGTCATAGCTAGTGATTGCAACGGAGGGGGTGTGCTCGTTTCGGTTTCATTTAATTGTAGTCCTTCTCCACCTGATTCATCGTTATTATTTAATTTTGGAGTCGTCAGGATGCTCTGTTTCCAAAGTTTGAAGTTGAGAGCAACAAGCATTGTATCATTTGTCGGCAGCCGAATCAAAAATTTATTTTCGCTCACATTCAGCGAAACAGTTGGGAAGTCCCCCAGGTTTGAGACAGGGAGTGGATTGCCCACACCATACTTCCATTGGATGGAGTACAAAATTATAAAAAACAAACACATTTTGGTTTTGCACCATTTTTTCTTTCTTTTTTCCGTAGTATACAGCGCGTTTAACTGGAGTGTACTGGACTGACGCACTCAACATGCTCTATTTTTTATACAGTTTGTTTTGTGCACGGCACCACACCACCCCACAACAATCAAATTACAAGTCAAATAAATGAGTAAAATATTACGGCTACGCCGATGTTTTAAATACCCTTGCAGTATTTGAATAGCGCTACCATTGATAACAAAAAGTTTTTCTCACTAGAATTGGTTTTTAGACCGATCGTTCCTATGGCAGCTATATGCTATAGTCATCCGATTTTGATAAATTTTTCTAGAATTCTGTGGAATTATATAAAATTAATATATACCACGTTTGGTGACGCAACCATGGAAAACAAAAGAGTTTTTCCCACTAGAACTAGTTTTTGGACCGACCGTTTATATGGCAGCTATATGCTATAGTCATCCGATTTTGATAAATTTTTCCAAAATTGTGTGGAAATATATAAAATTAATAAATACCACGTTTGGAGACGCTACCATGGAAAACAAAAAAGTTTTTCCCACTAGAACTAGTTTTTGGACCATCCGTTTATATGGCAGCTATATGCTATATTCATTCGATTTTGATAAATTTTTCCAGAATTGTGTGGAAGCATATAAAACTAATATGTATCGTGAAGCTACGATAAAAAACAAAAAAGTGTTTCCCACTAGAACTAGTTTTTGGACCGATCGTTCCTATGGCAGCTATATGAAATAGTCATCCGATCCGGTCGATTCCGACAAATGTGCAGCGTATTTGTATTTAAGGACATTTTGCAAAGTTTAGTCAAGATAGCTTCCAAACTGAGGGAGGAGATAGCATAGAAACAGACGGACAGACGGATGGATGGACGGACGGACGGACAGACGGAAATGAACTCAGCTCGTCATGCTGATCAAGAATATATATACTTTATGTGGTCGTAAATGCTTCCTTCACTGCGTTACAAACATCGTGACAATTTTAATATACCCTCTGCAAGGGCATAAAAATACAATGTCATGACTAAAATAAATAAAGAGATGGCATTGAATGAACAACATTTCTACTCAGCCCACACCCAACCGCTAGACTTTAAGAGCAGAAACATAATTATTCTGTTCTATGCGCGCACGAAGCTCCAATAACATCGGGATGCCATTACGAAATAGCTAATAAAAAAACAAACAGAACTCGCCTAATCAGAAATAAATAAGCGAGTGTATGTGCGTATGGAGACCGTCAGCCGTCAGGAACACAAGGGGATCAACGTGCATCGTTGGTGCAGCGTAGGGACTCGTGAATCAACATCTGAATAGTGCACTTGTTCAGATGTTTGATCCTGATCCACGCGCGACATCAAATATGTATGGCCGTAACTGTATACACCGTCGGAAGTGTGACTATACTCTCCACGCGAGGGCGGCTGGAAACAGACCCTTGGTACGGTCATGTCTCTGCCAAGGGTCCTGGCGAATGGTAGTCAGGCGAGAGAGACAACTCTTAAAAACACTGAAATCTAAGGTAGAACAGCATATGCCGAAGGATGAATGGCCGAGGGGACGTCTCTGGTCTTAAGTGTTCGGACTCTGGATACCTGCTGACCTCCAGTTTTATTTAGGCTTCCCACGGCACTGTGCGCTATGTCGTGGGTGACATTCATTCCCGCCTACTCGTGGGACTAAAAATGAATTCATATACAAAATCTAAAGGGGAGCCCGGTTCTTCCCAAAACAAACCGAAGGGGAATATTATTCCCTCTAAACCTGGAGGCAGCCAGCCTGTCACCAGTCAAGCGGCGACGAAGGATAATGCTAATGAGCCAATCCTTCGTCACGAGACGGAAGGTGTTGAAAGTGGGGAGTCGGTGAATGCACCGACTTCCTACCTTTCAGAAAATTCCCGGGATACACCACCATCGAGATGGAACACCTCCTGCAAAAGTGCATCTGGTACTACGCTCGGTGTTGGGGCATCCAGGGGTCATTCTGCCAACGCTCCTGTCTCTAAGCTGACAACGGGATCAAAGCCGCCGTTCAAGGAGAAACGTCGGGCGGCCTTTATCCTGGGTAGAAACCTCCACGGAGACCCTGACAAATCTCCGGATGGACTGCAGCTGATGGAGTGGGCAAAGAGCGTGCTCCCCAACTTACAGCCAGGCAAGCCACTCACCCAAGTGGCCCCGCAATCGGCGAAGAGGTAGCGGTCACCAGAGGAGACTGCGAAGACGAAGCCCGAACGTCCGAAAACGCAGCAAACGAATCGTTCGTTCGCGGAGGTCGCGAGGGGGAAGATCATCATTGGTGTCCTTGACAAAGGCAACCAGGATGGTCAGATCCCTCGCGAAAAATGGAGCGTCGTAGAAACGGAGCTACAGAAGCGGTTTCTGAAGGACGCAAAGGCGTGCGGGGAAGCTCCACACTCTTGTGAGGACGCCGGGTGGCATCAAAGCTTCGTGAAAGTTATCGCGTGCGATGATGCCCGCTCGGCCGAAATCTTCAAGGGTGTGATTGCTTCCCTTGGAGAGGTCTACCTGGGCGCCCAACTAGGTGCTGTCGACAGAAAGGATATCCCGGCTAGACCTCGAGCACGCGTCTGGGTGTCGGCGCAGCCCGAGGACAATCGAAGGGTAAAAGTACGAGTGTATCGTTCGGATGCTTCAGCAGAAAAATCGACTACCGAGGAGCCTAATCTGGAGATGGATGGCGACGTTTCGGAAGCTGAGGAGGAGCTGGACACGGACCTTGACGTGGTCCTCTCGGACGTTGGTGAAGTGGAGGAAAACTCCTTAATTGGAGACCCCTTCGCTGACTCAAACAGCACGACTGTGGTGGTGGTTTCTGGAGCTATTCTTCTGTATCCTCCAGATAAAGCTCCACCACAGTAAAGCAGCAGCAGCTGCTCTCCTGCTTCGTCTAGCCAAGGACGAGGCAGACATAGTCCCGATTCAGGAACCCTGGGCAAGCGGAGGCAGGGTCACCTGACTACACTTTAATAGTACCTCCCACTCAAGTAGCTCCCCAAAACTCGTACCTGTATTCTTGCAAAAAAAGGGCTCCCTGTATTTGTGCTTAACAATTTCAGTAATGATTACAATACAGCGATTAGTCTGAAAGGTCCGGTAACGATCAGGCTAAGCGCTACTTACATGGCCCACGACCACCTTGGACCACCACCACACGCACTTTTCCGAGCATGTATCGCTGATAGCGAGGCCAGGAAGGTTGGACTCCTCATCGGCTGCGATGCAAATGCTCACCACAGCTAACGGAAAAGTACAAACTCGAACGAACGGGGTGAGTTACTTTTTGATTACATCCTGTCTTCTGTAACAGAGGTAATGAACCAACTTTCATAACCAGAAATAGGAAGGAGGTCCTGGACCTTACTCTTATTTCCCACGCCCTTCTAGATCAGGTGGTGTCTTGGAGGGTACTTGAGGATCATTCTTTCTCCGACCACCGATACATTGAAACAGTCATAAATTTCTCTAAGCCTACACTAGTTTAGTTCCGAAACTTTAGGCGAACCAACTGGGCAAAATATTCAGACATCCTTCATCGAACGCTACCAGAGACTCCTCCGACTGTAGCTAACAGTCCAGAGCGTACGATGACCCTATCAGCACTTTCACGAATGCGTGCAATACTGGTCTGAAAATATCCAGTCCCCTTAGCACCTCGAAGGGGAAGGGCAAAAAACCCCCCTGGTGGAACCCAACACTAGGAGAGCTAAAGAAAAACGCTAGGCGTCTTTTCAACTCTGCAAAAATGAGTGGAGGCGAGCAGGCCTGGCTGAGCTACAAAGTTGGCCTACTCTCCTACAAGAAATAACTAAGGAAAGCCAAAAGATCTTCTTGGCAAAAGTTCTCCAGTGAAATAGAAGACACTTCGGAAGCCGCAAGGCTTCGGAAGATTCTATTCAAGACAACCCCCTCCCTAGGCTATCTAAAGAAACCAGACAGTCCAGATTCCTGGACCACTTCCAGCGAGGAATCTCTAGACATCCTCATGAACTCTCACTTTCCGGGATGTACGGTCACGAAGCAAGACTACGATCCCCAAACGACCATTGACCACCCATCAATTCCTAATTTACTATCAAGTAAAAACATAGATTGGGCTATTAGAAGTTTCAGCCCCTACAAATCCCCTGGACCGGATGGAATTATTCCGGCCCAGCTCATCCATGCAGGAAAAACAGCCATCAGATGTCTTCAAACCATCTTCGAGGGTGTACTCTCGGATGGCATAATACCAGAACCATGGCTACAAACCAAAGTGGTCTTCATACCCAAGGCGGGCAAAGCCTCACACGTCTCCCCAAAGGACTTCAGGCCCATATGTCTATCGTCCTTCATGCTCAAGACCATGGAACGACTTCTAGGTCTTCACCTTAGAGCAACCATACCGCTCTCTCACCTGTCAGAATCCCAGCACGCCTACCGGAAAGGCAGGTCTACTGAGACAGCTCTGCACTCAATTGTTACGATTATTGAAAAATCTCTTGAATGTAAAGAATACTCCCTCGCGGCATTCCTTGACATTGAAGGCGCATTTAACAACATTCTCCCATCCGTAATCACCGAAGCGCTAACGAATCTGAGGGTCGACTCTCAAACAGTGAGTCTTGTCAGTCAGTTACTAATATGTAGGACAGTCAAGGCATCACTGGGGACGTCGACATGCAGCAGATTCGTCAGTAGAGGTACCCCACAAGGGGGGGTACACTTGCCTCTTCTATGGAACGTAGCTGCGAATGCGCTACTGCGTTCAATGGAAGGGGGTGGCTGCAAAGTGATTGCGTATGCGGATGATGTTGCTATCGTCTTCTCGGGAAAGTTCCCTCAAACATTATGCGATCGCATGACCGCATCCCTTCAAACCCTAACCAACTGGGCATGGAAAAGTGGATTGAGCGTTAACCCATACAAAACAGACCTTGTACTCTTCACTAGGAAGTACAAAATCCCCCTTGTTGTCCCTCCAAAGCTCAGTGGAGAAACTCTTAAACTCAGTAACAGCGCCAAATACCTAGGCCTCACATTAGATAGGAAGCTTGATTGGAACCTGAACTCCGATGAACGGGTCAGGAAAGCCACCGTCGCCCTCTACGCGTGTAGGAAACTATCGGACTTAAATAGGGTATGACCCCAAACATAGTTCGATGGATCTACACGGCAATCATTAGACCGGTCTTACTGTACGGAGTAACAGTATGGTGGCCGGTCCTAGAAAAGACAGCCCAGCAGCGCAGATTCTCCAAGGTTCAGCGCATGGCTGAAATATGCATCACTGGTGCACTCCGCACCACTCCTAGTGACGCTCTCGATGCTATCCTGAACATATCCCCTATTGAGCAGATGGGATACAGAGTAGCTACCCTTTCTGCTCTTCGCTTGACAGAATCGAAACAATGGCGCACAGCCAACTTCGGTCTCTCTAGCATCCTTCAGGGAAACTCCCTTCTTCCTAAAGTCACTGACTACTGTAGCCCAATAGAACACTTCTCCACCCCTTCCACATCTTCATCCCTTCTAGAGAAGAGTGGAATCAGGGTCCGCCAGGACCGCAGAAATCAATACAAATTTATACTGATGGCTCGAAACTCGATAATAGAGTGGGTGGCGGTGTATACTCCGATGTTCTCGGCATCAGTCATTCTTTCAGACTACCAGACCACTGTAGTGTCTTTCAGGCTGAAATTCTTGCAATCAAGGAAGCCTTAATATGTGCACAGTATTCAGCTCAGACGCTGAGTACAATAAGCATTTACTCTGACAGCCAAGCCGCCATTAAAGCACTTGGCTCAATATCCACCAACTCGGTATCGGTTAGCGATTGTCGCAAATCTTTCCAGGAGATGGCAGAACAGTCCGATATAAACCTTATCTGGGTCCCAGGTCTCAGGGATATAGAGGGCAATTGCAAAGCAGACGAACTCGCGAGACAAGGGACTACCACCGACCTTCTTCCTGATAAGGAAAATGTAGGTATGACCAGGTAGGTACAAATTTTTAGGCCCCACAAATAGGAGGAATGGATGCGGAGAGAGTCCGCAAGCGGCATCACAACGGGCCAACTCAATGGCCTAAGTGTGTTGAAGGGTCTCCCCTAGAGCTGTAAAAACATCGATAGTGCCCCCATCGATGTTTTCGATAGTGATAGTCTAAACCATCGATTATTTCGATATTATCGAAACAAAAAAAAACCATTTTGTTTTAACAGTTCAGGTTGCTAAAAACTCACCCCCGCACCTATATTCCGACCTTTGCAGTAAACTTCCCGAAATAAATCCATTCATTCTGACCCTAGAGCTTACAAAACGAATTTTATTCAGATCGGCTCACAAATAGCCATTGTCACTGAACCGAAATACACCCACCATTATTCTTGCCTGTGGGCGGAAATCCCACTACCGAGAAATCAAATGTCTAATTATTTTCTATAATGTGTTCACAAAACGATTTTGAAGACAATCGGATTAAAAATAGGTTTTACCATATAGAATTTTCCAGGCATTTCCCCACTCTTGGGGCGAATTTTCTAACATAGCGATGTATCGATGGTGGAAAAAACAATCGACGATGACCCGCCGCACAGCCACCATCGATATAATCGATATATCGTCGATAGTTTTACAGCTCTAGTCTCCCCCCTTCAGCAACCGCCCTAACCTAACCATGTGCGTATGGAAGTATTTCGCCATCTTTATTTCAAAAACAATTTTTTGTTATTATTTTACATTTACAAAATCTCATTTTTATTTACCCAGCTGTCGAAACTTTTGGGGAAGCCTAACCAGCGGACAAGCGCTCTGTTACACCTCTTTTTTAGCTCCTTTTCAACGAGATATGTATCGGGAAATTGACTCTTTTTCAATTCCTCTGTATAGAATCACCCCTTAATGGGCTTGCCATTTAAATCGTCCAGCATAAATGATGTTGGGAACGTGTTCCTCACTTGCCTTATTCTAAAAATTTCCATTGTCCAATTAAGTGTATACCCCTTTTCGAATACATGCTTATATTTACTAATGCGCACGTGATCGCCCACCTTTAATTTGGACATCTTTAGGTGATTATATGCAGTTGTCAAAATGTGTTGCTCGTTAGATGAATTAACTTCAATGGGAGGCATTCTTATAGTTCTATGCTCCCGATTGTTGTAAACATCAATTAAATTTTGATATTCATCAAGCCATTTGTGTGCACCATTAAAACTGAACTCACGCCACATTAGCATGAGCACTCATCCAAACAAAATGCCGCTGAATTATTAACTCAGATGGCTAGGGATTTGAAGGAAGTGAACCATCTAAGCGCTCAACCGCTACGCCTCGCCGACAATGGATGGTGCAATTGCATCTTATGTCGCATTAACCACCCAATGTGGCAATAGTTAAATGATCACATGGATGAATGTTTGCTAGAAGGGATAGCAAAATCAGGCTATTAAGAAATATGTAAAAACAGATATGAAAAATATAAATAAAAACGAGAAGGCAAAGCTAACTTCGACTGTGCCGAAGTTTTAATACACTTGAAAAACTTTACTCCAACTGATTTAACAGGAAAATATATATAGGATAGTCCCAATTCTAAGTATTCGAGAATCAAGCTTAGCGGTTTAGTTATACCGCATAAGCCTTCTGTCGGGTACCTGTACATAACCTTGGATAGAAGACTTACCTGGTCCTGCCATATTAAACGAGCAGTAGCTGCAACCTATGCCAAAGCTGACAAATTGGACTGGCTTCTAAGAGTGACATCAGGGCTGTCTTTACGTGCCAAACTGCTCATTATAAAAACAATAACAAGTAAGAAAGTCGGTCAAGCCCGACTGTAATATACTCTGTACCTGTTTGTACGAAACTAATAACTTTAAAGTGTGAGGTTTTTTCAAAATCTGGGGGTGGCAACTCTTTCAACTATCGTTCATCTGGTTGAAAAACGATGTATGGGGGCTCGATAAGTAATGATGAGTAGAATTACCCTAGTACAAACCCGTAAAATTTTAAAATTTGTATATAATTTCCTATTAACATAAACGTAACTATATTAGTCACGCGGGAATCACGCGTGATTTCTGACCGCAGGCCATCTCAATTACATCGCTCCTCATAGCAAGGTCCAATTGGGAAATTACCAGTTAGCTATTGCCTTCTCGCTCTCTCTTTCTCGTAAGTTCTACCAATGGCAACGGTGTTGTTGTTGGCGTTGGTTTTTATTTTCTTTTACATATAGCTCTAATATCGTTCATCTGATCGAAAAACGATGTATGGCGGGTCGATTCAAAATAAATAGTAGAATATATGTCTTGAATGTTCGAACTATCTATCTTGAAAATTGTGGGAGTTATTTCGTTTTTTTTTAAATTTGCGGGGGAGGCAGGGGCGTGGCAAAAATCAAAACTAAACTTGATCTGCCTGCAAGTATAAGAAATATATGTTCCATACACCTCAAACCTCTATCTCTTACCATCTCTGAGATCTCTTCGTTCATACGGACAGACGGACAGACGGACAGACGGACAGACGGACAGACAGACAGACGGACAGACGGACATGGCTATATCGACTCGGCTGTTGATGCTGATCAAGAATATATATACTTTATAGGGTCGGAGATGCCTCCTTCTGGCTGTTACATACATTTGCACAAACCCAATATACTCTGTGTACCTTCGGTACAGAGTATAATAATTCCGACCTGGACATGGGGCATCTGCCTTTGGGGTACTGCCTGTGACACCTCTATTAAAAAAGTCGAGACGATGCAAAACAAAATCCTACGCCGGATGCTAGGTGCTCCCTGGTATGTGCGGAATTCAACCATATATAGAGATCTCGGCATCCTGCCAGTTTGTTCCCAAATCAACCTCCACACAAGCAGATACAGAGACCGACTGCTGGCCCACTCAAATCACCTTGCCAATGAGCTGGTCACAACTAGGATTTGGAGACGGCTAACAAGGCGTCATCCGTCGGACCTCTGGATTCATGGCAGGCGACCCAGTGGTCGTCTCCTTGGCTCCCCTAAAAAAAAAAAAAAAAAATATGAAGGCTAACATCGGCTACGCCGATGTTTTAAATACCCTTGCAGTTTTTGAAAGGCGCTACCATTAATAACAACTTTATGCTATAGTCATCCGATTTTGATAAATTTTTTCAGAATTGCGTGGAATCATATAAAATTAATATATACCACGATTGGTGACGCTACGATAGAAAACAAAAAAGTTTTTCTCATTAGAAATAGTTTTTGGACCGATCGTTCCTATGGCAGCTATATGCTATAGTCATCCGATTTTGATAATTTTTTCCAAAATTGTGTGGAAGTATATGAAACTAATATATACCATGATTGGTGATGCTACGATGGAAAACAAAAAAGTTTTTCTCACTAAAACTAGTTTTTGAACCGACCGTTTATATGGCAGCTATATGCTATAGTCATCCGATTTTGATAAATTTTTCCAGAATTGTGTGGAAGTATATGAAACTAATATATACCACGATTGGTGACGCTACGATGGAAAACAAAAAAGTTTTTCTCATTAGAACTAGTTTTTGGACCGATCGTTCCTATGGCAGCTATATGATATAGTCATCCGATCCGGCCGATTCCGACAAATGTGCAGCGCATTTGTATTTAAAGACTTTTTGCAAAGTTTGGTTAAGATAGCTTCAAAACTGAGGGAGGAGATAGCATAGAAACAGACGGACAGACGGACAGACGGACAAACGGAAATGAACTCAGCTCGTCATGCTGATCAAGAATATATATACTTTATGTGGTCGGAAATGCTTCCTTCACTGCGTTACAAACATCGTGACAATTTTAATATACCCTCTGCAAGGGTATAAAAAAAAAAAAAATTTAAATCATTGGCCGTGTTCAGCAGAATGATGGAGCGCTGAGCATGTATCAGAAAAGAAAAATAGAAGGCTAACATTGGCTACGCCAATGTTTTAAATACCCTTGCAGTTTTTCCTATGGCAGCCATATGCTACAGTCATCCGATTTTGAAAAATTTTTCCAGAATTCTGTGAAAGCATATAAAACTAATATATACCACGATTGGTGCCGCTACGATGGAAAACAAAGAAGTTTTTCTCACTAGAACTTGTTTTTAAACCGATCGTTTATATGGCAGCTATATGCTATAGTCATCCGATTCCGATAATTTTTTTCAGAATTGTGTGCAAGTATATAAAACTAATATATACCACGATTGATGATGCTACGATGGAAAACAAAAAAGTTTTTCTCACTAGAACTAGTTTTTGGATCGACCGTTTATATGGCAGCTATATGCTATAGTCATCCGATTTTGATCAATTTTTCCAGAATTGTGTGGAAGCATATAAAACTTATATATACCACGATTGGTGACGATACGATTGAAAACAAAAAAGTTTTTCTCATTAGAACTAGTTTTTGGACCGATCGTTCCTATGGCAGCTATATGATATAGTCATCCGATCCGGCCGATTCCGACAAATGTGCAGCGTATTTGTATTTAAAGACTTTTTGCAAAGTTTGGTTAAGATAGCTTCAAAACTGAGGGAGGAGATAGCATAGAAACAGACGGACAGACGGACAGACGGACAGACGGACAGACGGACAGACGGACGGACGGACGGACAGACGGACAAACGGAAATGAACTCAGCTCGTCATGCTGATCAAGAATATATATACTTTATGTGGTCGGAAATGCTTCCTTCACTGCGTTACAAACATCGTGACAATTTTAATATACCCTCTGCAAGGGTATAATGATAGATCGAAAAGTTTCTGCTGAACGAAGTGCTACACTTTTAGCCAACGCCTTTAGAAGAAAATCAAGGCACGGAACGCAGCATTTTTATACTCTGTACCGAAGGTACACAGAGTATATTGGGTTTGTGCAAATGTATGTAACAGCCAGAAGGAAGCATCTCCGACCCCATAAAGTATATATATTCTTGATCAGCATCAACAGCCGAGTCGATATAGCCATGTCCGTCTGTCCGTCTGTCTGTCCGTCTGTCCGTCTGTCCGTATGAACGAAGAGATCTCAGAGATGGTAAGAGATAGAGGTTTGAAGTGTATGGAACATATATTTCTTATACTTGCAGGCAGATCAAGTTTAGTTTTGATTTTTGCCACGCCCCCTGCCTCCCCCGCAAATTTAAAAAAACGAAATAACTCCCACAATTTTCAAGATAGATAGTTCGAACATTCTAGACATATATTCTACTACTTATTTTGAATCGACCCGCCATACATCATTTTTCGATCAGATGAACGATATTAGAGCTATATGTAAAAGAAAATAAAAACCAACGCCAACAACAACACCGTTGCCATTGGTAGAACTTACGAGAAAGAGAGAGCGAGAAGGCAATAGCTTCCGACAAATGTGCAGCGCATTTGTATTTAAAGACTTTTTGCAAAGTTTGGTTAAGATAGCTTCAAAACTGAGGGAGGAGATAGCATAGAAACAGACGGACAGACGGACAGACGGACAAACGGAAATGAACTCAGCTCGTCATGCTGATCAAGAATATATATACTTTATGTGGTCGGAAATGCTTCCTTCACTGCGTTACAAACATCGTGACAATTTTAATATACCCTCTGCAAGGGTATAAAAAAAAAAAAATTTAAATCATTGGCCGTGTTCAGCAGAATGATGGAGCGCTGAGCATGTATCAGAAAAGAAAAATAGAAGGCTAACATTGGCTACGCCAATGTTTCTTACCCGCAGTTTTTCCTATGGCAGCCATATGCTACAGTCATCCGATTTTGAAAAATTTTTCCAGAATTCTGTGAAAGCATATAAAACTAATATATACCACGATTGGTGCCGCTACGATGGAAAACAAAGAAGTTTTTCTCACTAGAACTTGTTTTTAAACCGATCGTTTATATGGCAGCTATATGCTATAGTCATCCGATTCCGATAATTTTTTTCAGAATTGTGTGCAAGTATATAAAACTAATATATACCACGATTGATGATGCTACGATGGAAAACAAAAAAGTTTTTCTCACTAGAACTAGTTTTTGGATCGACCGTTTATATGGCAGCTATATGCTATAGTCATCCGATTTTGATCAATTTTTCCAGAATTGTGTGGAAGCATATAAAACTTATATATACCACGATTGGTGACGATACGATTGAAAACAAAAAAGTTTTTCTCATTAGAACTAGTTTTTGGACCGATCGTTCCTATGGCAGCTATATGATATAGTCATCCGATCCGGCCGATTCCGACAAATGTGCAGCGTATTTGTATTTAAAGACTTTTTGCAAAGTTTGGTTAAGATAGCTTCAAAACTGAGGGAGGAGATAGCATAGAAACAGACGGACAGACGGACAGACGGACAGACGGACGGACGGACGGACAGACGGACAAACGGAAATGAACTCAGCTCGTCATGCTGATCAAGAATATATATACTTTATGTGGTCGGAAATGCTTCCTTCACTGCGTTACAAACATCGTGACAATTTTAATATACCCTCTGCAAGGGTATAATGATAGATCGAAAAGTTTCTGCTGAACGAAGTGCTACACTTTTAGCCAACGCCTTTAGAAGAAAATCAAGGCACGGAACGCAGCATTTTTATACTCTGTACCGAAGGTACACAGAGTATATTGGGTTTGTGCAAATGTATGTAACAGCCAGAAGGAAGCATCTCCGACCCCATAAAGTATATATATTCTTGATCAGCATCAACAGCCGAGTCGATATAGCCATGTCCGTCTGTCTGTCCGTCTGTCCGTCTGTCCGTATGAACGAAGAGATCTCAGAGATGGTAAGAGATAGAGGTTTGAAGTGTATGGAACATATATTTCTTATACTTGCAGGCAGATCAAGTTTAGTTTTGATTTTTGCCACGCCCCCTGCCTCCCCCGCAAAATTTAAAAAAACGAAATAACTCCCACAATTTTCAAGATAGATAGTTCGAACATTCTAGACATATATTCTACTACTTATTTTGAATCGACCCGCCATACATCATTTTTCGATCAGATGAACGATATTAGAGCTATATGTAAAAGAAAATAAAAACCAACGCCAACAACAACACCGTTGCCATTGGTAGAACTTACGAGAAAGAGAGAGCGAGAAGGCAATAGCTAACTGGTAATTTCCCAATTGGACCTTGCTATGAGTGGAGCGATATAATTGAGATGGCCTGCAGTCAGAAATCACGCGTGATTCCCGCGTGACTAATATAGATACGTTTTTGTTAATAGGAAATTATCAGCCATGCTCCCATTTTCACTTTCGCAAAAATTTTGCGATTTCAAACCGGTTTTAGGAGCATATTAGGTCTCTAAATCGCAAAATGTTTGCGAAAGTGAATATGGGAGCCCGGCTGTATATACAAATTTTATAATTTTACGAGTTATGTACTAGGTACTAGCCCCCATACATCGTTTTTCAACCAGATGAACGATGGTTGAAAGAGTTGCCACCCTCAGATTTTGAAAAAACCTCACACTTTAAAGTTATTAGTTTCGTACAAACAGGTACAGAGTATATTACAGTCGGGCTTGACCGACTTTCTTACTTGTTTTTAATGGCGTCGCAGCACGCTAGCTTTCTGTGCCACTCTGGAAATTGCATAGAAGATAGCAAAGTTAGGTTTAATTATATTTTATTGTTTTTTTTTATAATTATTTACAGCAGATTGAAAGCTCATATTTGCAAAACAAGCCCAATGTTATCGATACCAAGCCTATCGATATATAATAACAGCTGCTGGTATCAGTATCACTTCAAAGGAGCTTACTATTTCTTTGATACATGCTCCGCTATCATGATACCTCAAATTGGCTATCATGATACCGGATCAGTCGCGGTCAGCAGAAAGATCAATTAAATTTTATGATTGATCAGGGAGCAAGTTCTTCTGCTGAACGCGGTCATTGATTATAAAAATTTGATACCATTAAAAAAAACTTTTCTTAGTAAAACACATTTTCCGACCGATCGGTCCTATGGCAGCTATATGCTATAGTCATCCGATTTTGATAAATTTTTTTTTTAATTCTGTGAAAGCATATAAAACTAATATATACCAAGATTGGGGACGCTACGATAAAAAACAAAAAAGTTCTTCTCACTAAAAATTGTTGTTTGACCGACCGTTTATATGGCAGCAATATGCTATGTCATCCGATTTTGATAAATTTTTTCAGAATTCTGTGGAAACATATAAAACAAATATATACTACGATTGGAGATGCTACGGTGGAAATCAAAAAATTTTTTCTCACAACGATTTATTTTTCGACCGATCGTTCCTATGGCAGCTATATGCTATAGTGATACGATTGATACATTTTTCCAGAATCATGTGGAAGCATATAAAACTATTATATACCAAGATTTGTGACTCTACGATGAAAAACAAAAAAGATTTTCTCACTAGAACTAGTTCTTAGACCGATCGTTCCTATGGCAGCTATATGATATAGTTATCCGATCCGGCCGGTTCCGACATATTAGTTGCGTGCAGTAAAATGAAGACTCTGTGCAAAATTTCAGCTCGATAGCTTTAAAACTGAGGGACTAGTTCGCGTAGAAACAGACAGACAGACGGACAGACGGTCGGACGGACAGACGGAATTGAACTCGGCTCGCCGTCCTGATCAAGAATATATATAGTTTATGGGGCCGGAAATGAATATTTCTATGCGTTACAAACTTCTGGGCAAAATTAATATACACTTTTCAAGTGTATAAAAATTTCACTTTTGTCCTAGGTGTAGATAAAATTTTCTGAGGAACCATTATCAGGACTCCTCACAATATCTTTATACACTTGAAAAGTGTATATTAATTTTGCCCAGAAGTTTGTAACGCATAGAAATATTCATTTCCGACCCCATAAACTATATATATTCTTGATCAGGACGACGAGCTGAGTTCATTTCCGCTTGCCCGTCCGTCTGTCTGTCCGTCTGTCTGTTTCTACGCGAACTAGTCTCTCAGTTTTAAAGCTATCGAGCTGAAATTTTGCACAGAGTCTTCTTTTTACTGCACGCAACTAATATGTCGGAACCGGCCGGATCGGATAACTATATCATATAGCTGCCATAGGAACGATCGGTCTAAGAACTAGTTCTAGTTAGAAAAACTTTTTTGTTTTCCATCGTAGAGTCACTAATCTTAATATATGTTAGTTTTATATGCTTTCACATAATTCTGGAAAAATGTATCAAAATCGGATCACTATAGCATATAGCTGCCATAGGAACGATCGGTCGAAACATAAGTCTTTGTGAGAAAAACTTTTTTGATTTCCATCGTAGCGTCTCCAATCGTAATATATATTTGTTTTATATGTTTCCACATAATTCTGAAAAAATTTGTCAAAATCGGATGACTATAGCATATAGCTGCCATATAAACGGACGGTCAAAAAACTACTTCTAGTGAGAAAAACTTTTTTGTTTTTTATCGTAGCGTCCCCAATCTTGGTATATATTAGTTTTATATGCTTTCACATAATTTTGAAAAAAATTATCAAAATCGGATGACTATAGCATATAGCTGCCATAGGAACGATCGGTCGGAAAATGTGTTTTACCAAGAAAAGTTTTTTTTTATGGTATCAAATTTTTATTATCAATGATTTAAAAATTTTAAATATCTGATATCTATATCCTATATATATTTTTCCAGTTAAATCAGTTCGAGGTAAGTTTTTCAAGTGTATTAAAACTTCGGCACAGACGAAGTTAGCTTTGCCTTCTCGTTTTCTATAGACCTTTGAAGGTCGTTGTAAGCATTGCTGGCCATTGAAGGCCATTTATTATTAAATAAAGATTTAAGTTTATTCAAGAGAACTAGTTCCAGACGGCTGATCTAGTGCAAAGGGCTGCACGTAATTGCGCAGCACTGGCAGCCACCAACTACAAGATCCCACCAACACATATCTAAACGAGAAGCAGCACGCGCCAAAACCTACAGGGTTGCCCATATTCGACGGACCCATCTGGCAACGCCATAACTTTTGACAGAGATGTCAGATCGCTTAATGACATACCGCGTTTGATAGCCTCTTCACACTACAGTCCATCTTGGCGGAACGGTGAGAAGATGGTGAAAAAATGAAATTCGTGTTCACATTGCCACCGTCTACCGTCCACCGTCATTGTCTTCTTCTTGACAGTAACCATTGTTGGCTCGAGCATCTGTTGTAAACAACAAAAATTTAAAGAAAAATGGAAAATTCTTTCAATATCACAATTTTGTTAGCTGCTGCTCAACATCAGCAGCACTCACTAACTCAATGCGTAGTTGAGTTGCTAGAAAACGACGGGAACGACGATGTAGACGATATGGAGTTAAACGAAATGTTTATGGTCTGCCCAGTACCTCGGAGTGTTTGGATGCATGTGAGTCAAAGGAAACAATTTAATGACATTTAGTAAATATTACAATCCATTTTAGAAACGGTTTGGACGGTTTTGGGAAAGGGACGTGGCGGAGAATAATGAAGAATTCTTTAAGGAGAGCTTCCGTATGGAAAAGGCCACATTTTCCATATTGGTCAAAAGGCTAAATGAGTTAAAAAAGAAAAACACTTCATTCCGCAATGCAATCCCTTTAGAAATTGCTATAGCTCTCTACACTTTGGGCAGTTCGGCAGAATATCGCACCGTGGGAAGGTTGTTCGGCGTTTCAGCCAACAGCGTTTGCAATATTCTGCATGCATTTTGCCGAGCATTTATCTCCGAATTTGCCGAGGATTATCTGCCAGCAAACTTTTTGACAGAAAATTCTGTGGATGATTGCGTCACAGGGTTTGAGTCTATTGGATTTCCACAATTTATTGGTGCAATAGGTAAGAACACCCTCAAGCAAGCAATAAATGCATTAAATAAAACTTAATATAGATGGATGCCATATTGAGGTAAAGCCAGCAGCAGCAGAGACCACTGACCACTATAACTACAAGGGATGGTACTCGACAGTATTATTCGCTTGTGTTGATTATCGGTAATATATTCTAAACGAAATTGTAATACCTCATTTTTTTAAATTGAGCTCAGTTACAGATTTCTCTATGCCAATATTGGTTGTCCTGGGCGCTGTAATGATTCCTTTATATATCGCAAGTCTGATCTTCGAGAAATGGTGGAATCTTCATCCTTGTTGGAGGAGAAATGTAAAGACATCTGCGGTACCAAGATCCCTCTTCTTCTCATCGGTGACTCAGCATTTAAGTTTTCCAGGCATTTAATGAAGCCTTATCCGTTTTCAACTACAGCTTCATTGCAACAAAAAACGTTTAATTATCGTTTATCTAAGGCAAGGCGTGTAGTTGAAAACGCATTTGGGCACCTAAAGGCTAGGTTCCGCCGAATCGGAAAAGGATTAGATAGCCGACCAAAAAATAACTCCACTATAATTATTTGTTGTTGTATACTGCACAATCTGTTAAACACACACAACAGTGCAATTAATGAGAATTGGAAGATGAATCCACACGAACTTCATCAGCAGCCAGATGAGGCCAATTGTTCATCTGATTTCGACAAGTCTGCTGAAGCTATACGATCTGCTATAGCAGAATCATTTTTAAAATAAGTTAAAATATAAACAAACATTTTATGTTCACAGAAAATTTTTTAATGCCATCCATTGGCCTTAACAATAAACTATTAAAGAATATATTAAAACTAAACTTTAATTTAATCTTTTTGCATTTTTCGGACTACGTCCAGCAAATTATTTTGAAAGGCAGCATTTTGGCTTGCCATTTCACGAAGGATGTCCCGCGTCTCCTTCTGGTGCTCTTTTGTCAGCTCATTTCGTTCTCTGGACAACGCAACCAATTCGTGATAGGCGTCAGTCTTCGCTCGTTTGGTGGGTGGCTCATCGCTCACCTTGCTTAAGCCACTGAACGATGGTTGCTCCACATCAGCAGCCGACATTTCGGACGGGTCAAATTCAATGATGTCGTCCGCGTCTTCAAGAAAGCTCCGCAATCCTAAAAACACATACTTAAATATGTTTAATAATTAAATTAAGTTAAATATCTTACGAGTAGTCTGTATAGCCCGCGACTCGATATTATGTATGGCAAAGCTACCAAGGATCCGGTCAACTTTCTCGAAAAGCGGCCAGGATGACGGTGTTCCGCCGCTAGGGCCAACCTTTTCTTTCTCCTTTCTAAGAAGAGAAGCAATAATAATAAGTTAAAAGTATGCTTATCCCTGCTTAGGTGAACATACTTATATTTTCGAGTCAAATTCTCCACTTTCGTCCTAATGTCCGTCCAGGAGACGTCAAACTCTCGTTCCTGGAATACCATGGCCATCATTTGGTAGACGTGGGAGTTCTTCCTGCTGCCTCTCAAGTCCTCTATGTACTCGCCCCAGAGGTCTACAATTATTTGCTCCATTTCTGGGGTCCAGACAGTACGCGACGATGTTGACTTTGACACTATAATATGAATAAGGGCACGGAAATGAATTATATTCTAATAAAAGAAATAAAAGCTTATTTATCAAATTAAATCACCTGTTCCGCAGCCCGGCATTTTTGATTTTGTCATTCAATATACGTTGACAGCTCGTTGTGAATATGAATTTTTAGTGGTGGACCCAAAAATATCGCATATCGGCTGTGTGAAACATCTTGGGATAGGAACATTACCAGCCGACGGTGGAATATTTTAGGAAAATTTGGCACGGCAAGTTCTTACGTACCATCATTGACGGTGGACGGTAAACGGTAGACGGTGGCTAGTGTGAATTGACTATGAAGCGTCAGTCCAAGCAGATTTTTACCATGGAACAATACACGCAACGCGAGCGCTCTGAAATAGTTGAAATTTACATTCAACAGAACAAGTCAATCAAATATACGTAAAATTTTCGACTGGTGAGGCTCTTTCTAATCCGAAGAGGCCAAATAAAAGTCGACCAAGGCGATCGGCCGAGAATATCGCTGCCGTACGAGCCAGTGTTGAGAGGTCCCCAAGAACATCCCAAAAACGCCGTTCTCAGCAGTTGGGCATGGCTCGGTCCACTTTACAACGGATTATTCGCGTTGATTTGCATTTGTTCCCGTACAAAATTCAATTGACGCAAAGATTGTTGCCTGCGGACAAGCCTCGTCGATTGGAATGGGCCCAAAGAGTCATCGAAATGGCCGAAGATGACGAGCAATTTTGGAACAAAATTATCATGTCCGATGAAGCCCATTTCACATTGAATGGGACCGTAAATAAGCAAAATTGCCGTATTTACGCCACTGAAAACCCTCAGGAGATTCAAGAAGTGCCTCTTCATGACGAAAAAGTCACAGTTTGGTGCGGCGTTAGTGCGAAAACGGTCATTGGGCCGTTTTTCTTCCAAAATGAAAATGGCCATGCTGTTACCATCAACCAGGAGCGTTATCGCGACATGATGACCAATTTTGTGATGCCAATTATTCGTCGAAAGCGTATGAGGCAGTTCTGGTTTCAACAAGACGGTGCTCCACCGCACACAAGTCGCATAACAATCGATTTTCTGAAGAAATTGTTTCCGGGCCGTTTGATGTCGAAAAGTGGTGATTTGGACTGGCCACCGCGTTCGCCCGATTTGACGCCGCCTGACTTCTTCTTGTGGGGATATTTAAAGTCAAAGGTTTACGTTAACAAGCCAAGGACCGTAGAAGAGCTCAAGGACAACATTCGTGAAGAAATAGCCGCTATTCCGGCCGAAATGTTGGCGAAAACGATGGAAAATGCTGCAAAAGGGCACAATACGCCATCAACGCCAGAGGCGGCCATTTGAGAGATATCATATTCAAAAATTGATGTAAGCAAATCTACTTGGAACAAATTAAATGATTAAGATTGCCAACCGCCAAATTTTTATTTTTTTCTTTGATTTTTTAAAAAAAAACATGGGTCCGTCGAATATGGGCAACCCTGTACATATACACGGCCAGGCAGCATAGCTGAACACGCGCCAGCCACACGCACACAAACGGCCTTCCCAGCGACGCGCGCAGAAATTAGGGCAAGGCAAAGGAAGAAAAGGGACGGCACCAAGAATGCAGCGACTGCGCAGCTGACAACATCGGCCGGGCAGAGCTAGGTCTGGACTCCAGACTCTGGAGCTAAGAAAATCCAGAGGCCACGAGGAGAGTAAGTTAACCAGTGATCGTGGTCGGTCGCAAAAGTAACTATCCAGGCCACTTAACTTGGTTCTAACAAACTCTTCGCCCTCAATGTGTGTCAATTTCATAGGTTTTTCTCTAAACCTGTCCCATCTCCTCCTCCCGCCGTCCAGCACTTAATAAATTTACCGTAAATGACCCTGGGTTGGATTGAGCCTCACCCCAGCCTAAGAAAGCTTCCTTACAATTTCATAATTTGTTCAGCATTATTAAGAGCACAAACAATGTCGTTCTTTTGTTGTTGTTGTATTTGATGATGCTGCTGCTGCTGCTGTTGGTGGAAAGAGCAAAAGAGTGGGATGGTGCTGCTGCTCCTGCCGCATCTTGTCTCTAGGGCTTTCAATTTAGGGCAACCGAAATATTCTTCAATATCATATAAAGCAGCTGCTGCTGCTACTGTTGTACATAGAAATCTTCTTATAAAATGTTTTTTAGCAGCCCCCTTGCATAGAATGATTTTCATACCCAGGGTCATTCGTCGCAGATGGTTTCTGATTAGATTGAATGAATTAGTGCCATCATTCCAGTAAATATTATGATGATTTCGTATTAGCCAGCTGACTGTCTTGCGTGATTTTGCATTCAATTTAAGATAATCATATGGTGAGCGTATAAGAAAACAATTGATTGAGTTCTGCTCTTTTTTAAATGCGATAAACGCCTGAATTTTACGCGGATATCCGCTAAGATGTTGAACAGACGTTTGACACTTCTGATTATTCGGAACTGGCCGCCTCTTTGTTCAACTTCAAGCGAGTAAATAAAAAGAGGTAGGGCTTTTTCAAAGATAAGTCCAATGGGAAGATCATGAGTGAGTTTGTGGGTCTCCGATCAAAAATGTATGCGTACACGCTTGATGGTGTGCAGCGCACCATAAAAAAATCAAAGGGAGTTAAAAAGTGTGCCGTTGAGAAGTTAGTTTTTTGACCGTTTATATGGCAGCTATATGCTATAGTCACCCGATTTTGATAAATTTTTTCGAAATTATATGAAAGCATATAAAACTAATATATACCAAGATTGGAGACGCTACGATGGAAAACTAAAAAGTTTTTCTCACTAGAAGTAGTTTTTTTACCGACCGTTTATATGGCAGCTATATGCTATAGTAATCCGATTTTGATAAATTTTTCCCGAATTGTGTGGAAACGTATAAAACTAATATATATTACGATTGGTGACGCTACGATGGAAATCAAAAAAGTTTTTCTTACAAAGACTTATTTTTCGACCGATCGTTTCTACGACAGCTATATGATATAGTCATCCGATCCGGCCGGTTCCGACATATTAGTTGCGTGCAGTAAAAAGAAGACTCTGTGCAAAATTTCAGCTCGATAGCTTTAAAACTGAGGGACTAGTTCGCGTAAAAACAGACAGACAGAAAGACAGACAGACAGACAGACGGACGGACGGACAACAGCAATGATGACAAGCGTATGTTAAAAGAAGATCGAATTCATACATACGCTTGGGGTCATTACAGGGTCAAAGAAAGTGAGTTTAAAACGAGCATAAGATTGCTTGAGGGTAATGCTTATGTATATGCTCAAGACGTTGTTGCCCTAGAAGCGAATATCTCCCGGTCACACCAGCAGAATATTTTAATCAATTCTCTAAGAAATAAGATTAAAGAGAATGAAAATGAGATGGAAATTTGCTGAAATTGAATTGGAGATGTTGTACAACAGTATATGATGAAGAAAAATAAAATGAAACAAATTAAAATCAAGTCATTTTTTGTTGTTTATTTTTGTATATAAAAAGAGTGGAAAAAATGTTAAAAAATAAGATACAATAATGTTGATAATTTCAACTCTTAAATGTATATAAAAATAAGATACAAGTTTTTTTTGTCTTTTTATAAAATAAATTTTCAACTTTTAAATGTATATACAAAAATAAGGTACATGATTATATTTTTTAAAATAAATGCTACAAATAAGAAAGAAGATTATTTGTTAATAATAAATGATGTTATTTTTAAAATTTCAATTGAATATAAGATCAAAAAAATTTTGGTTTATTTATGCCGCAATAAAAGTGCTACTTAATTGGTTGGTATAATCTTCTAAACCAGTTATAAATAAAAGTTGTTCTTTCTCATCATCATCTTCTTCTTCTTCATTTGGCAAGTTCTTTCTAGCTACCCTACCCAAAACTGGTAGGTCTTTAAAAAGAATTTCGTGTTAGTTGATAATTTTGTCGTTGACTTTCACCGATGAGGGGCATAATACATCCTCATTATTCTCTTCGCAACTTATTTTTAATATTTTTTTTTCAGCTTTGGCTGAATAAGTGCAGCGAACGTGTATTTGATAGTTAGTGTAAGCAATTCTGAAATAACGATAAAAATCGTTAGCACTATCTATAACACCGCCAATTGCGGCTTCTTTTTTTATCAAATTGTCCCTAAACGCCTGAATAACTAATTTATTAGTCGATAGGAAATGATCTGAGCGCTCATTACCATTTTGAGCAACCGAGTTCGAATCACCACCACCTATTTTCATACCTGTATTTACCATTTTTAATTTTCTTTGATATTCATCAATCTTCTGCTTCTTCCTCATTCATCCTGATCTTCGTCACCCCCAAATGTATGGGAAAATCCATCACTAATGCCAGTGTCGGGCATTTCCTCATTTACACCCCGCACCGTGACAAACGGGATTTTCATGGACCCCTTAGGCTGATTATCTCCACTTTGATAATCATCATCATCATCACCAGCTGTCAGTAAAGCTCTCGAAGCAAAAGTTGTTGATGTTAATAATGGAGGTGATTGTGTCGTCATCATTAATGGGACTGGTGCTGGTGCAGTTGTCGTCACCCCATGCGTCGGTGGGAGTGTTGTCGGGTCACTCTCTTCCCAAATTCGCATGGAGCAACAAGAAGCCCAGGAGGCCGCTATGCTACTTCAACAACAAAACCTACGCCCACCAGGGCGCCCAGTAAGCATACTCCCAGGAATGCTCATCAACCAATACAGGCGAGACCTAAGATCAGGACGAAGAACCAGGCAGGAAGTGGCAATCATTATACAGGATCAACATGTGGTCATACAAAACCTCGTGATGCCTCCTCTTAGACCTGATGAACAGCCCCAACTAACCGAAGAACAGCTCCTGAAACAACGGCTGGAACTTCTCCAGCAACAACTGGAAAGCGAACTAGATGAGGAGCTGGATGCGGCACTAATCAGCTATCAATGACGCCTTGAAGCCAATCAGCAGCAGCAGCTACAACCAACCCGCGGCCCCACAATGGAAACAGGAAGCGGCCTTAATTATTCCTTTATTTACTTTCAGAATCATAATAACATGCGACGTCTTGCCCAGCCACTGACCCGCTACTCCACACTGGGTCCAAGACGCATCCCCAAAGCTCGTTGGCAGAGAGCGACTAACTCCTCCCACCGGCAGAAGCTTAGCCCTATAAACGAACAATATGGCCATCTCGCCGCTGCCAGGCACCGCCGTAGCTACAACCTGAGAAGGCCAGCACATTCTTCTATGAGCCCATCCGGCACCAAAACGGGAAAAACGAACACACTTGCTCCGGCAGCACCAGCATCCGCAATATGTGCCGCCATCTCTGATGAATGTCGCAGCTACAACAACCCAACTGCATGCGGTGGCCAGGCGGCCGCCCCTCCATTACACACATCCCCCACTCCCTCCAAGAAGTGGGTGGTGGATGTTGGCGCACCGGAAAACGCGCCCTTTGCTTACGTAGGAGCCGACCTGCAAAAAAAGATTTGTTAATGATTTAAATTTTAACCTAAAAATTAAAATTTTTATAATTGACAAAACTCACCTGCGGCTCGGCAACGTATTTGGCCCATGAGCGCTTTCCAGCGTGTGATGGATTGCCATATCAACTTCGGAGGCACAAGCAGCACCAGCATCCGCAACATGTGCCGCCATTTCTGACGAACATCGCAGCTACTCCAACTCAGCTGCAAACGGTGGCCAGGCGGCCACTGGCGCAATGTGGTACACGCCCTCTGTATACGTAGGAGCCAACCTGCAAAAAAGATTTGTTAATAATTTAAAACTCAGCCTTAAAACTCAAATTTTATAATTGACAAACTTACCTGTGACGTATTTGGCCCATGCGCGCTCTCCAGCGTGTGAAGGATTGCCACTTCAATAACTTGTTGAGTGTTGGCTGCCACATAATGTCCAACATGAGCCGATTCTGCATCCACGTCCATCTATGTGACGTCACCTATTGGCCGCCACAACAGCTGCCAAATGGAAGTTTTGCAGACACACACACACTCGGCCACAGGCTGGCTAAAGTTACTCCTTTGATGCCTGACACGCCCTCTACAACTGCTGGAACTGACCTGCAATGAAAAAATAATTTAAAAATTAGTCTTTATGCTAAATTTTTTATGTTACTCAATATTTTGTTTCTTTGTATCCCACGTTTGATTAACGTGACCAGATCTCAGCTGGCTTAAAATGCCCACTCGCTATTTGCACTATGTTATTATAGTACTACTAGCATATAACCCGGCGCGCTTCGCTTCGCCACCATCAGTAATACCGGAGTTACACAGGGCGCATCATTGTCAAAGATGCGAAAAAATGATGCAGGCGTTTAGACCGCAGCCGCATCATTGAAACAGCTGTTCGCCATGCCAAACGTAAACAAACCGAATTAGTAAGAAGAAGAGAACAAATGTAATTTATTGAAATAGAGACAATTATGAGCGATAATATATTAAATGTGACACGTGGTGTATTTGGCAACGGCACTCCGTTCATCAAAATGGAAATGGAGCTTGCTTTTGCTGATCATTTATTTTTTTAAATTACGCGGTCCAATTATGTTGTTGTTGCTTATCGAAATTCGATGGCTAAATCAGCTGGTCGGAATCGATGCCGTGGAGTAATACTCGATACTCTTCAATATACGGTCACTCTTTCCGCATCATTGCCGCATCATTAAACATGCGGCTCTTCTTCTATCCACAGGTTTCTTATGGGAAACAATTCCGCACCTTCCGTTTAACGGAAAAATTCAATGATGCAGCCGGTCTAAACAGCGTATAAAGCCGCCAAAATGATGAAAAAAACGTTTGGCAATGATCCCACCCCCGCCTCCATTTTCCGACCATCAGAAATGAGAAAGTTATTTTCCACCTAGTTGGCCCATTAAGCGTTCAAACCCTGAAACCACCCCCGGCACCCATTATCCGACCTTGAGGGTGAGTATGCGCAAAGCTAAAAACTTTATCCTATTTAATTGGCCCATAGAGCTTTCAAACCAAATTGAATACATATCGGCTAAAAACCCACCCCCACACCCATATTCCGACCTTTGAAGTGAACTTCCCGAAATAAAACAAGTAAGAAAGTCGGTCAAGCCCGACTCTAATATACTCTGTACCCGTTCAGGTCGCCGTTCCAATTGGCTCCCGATTATCGATAGGTAATGATGAGTAGAATATATGTCTAGAAGGTTCAAACAACCTAACTCCAAAATTGCGGGATATTTGAGGTGTTTTTCAATTGCAACTCTACTATCGTCCATCTGATCGGAAAACAATGTATGGGGGCTCGATAGGTAATGATGAGTAGAATGTATGTCTAGAAGGTTCAAACAACCTAACTCCAAAATTTTGAAAGATATTAAGTTTTTTTCAATTTGCGGGGGAGGCGTGGCAAAAAAAAAACTAAACTTGATCTGCCTGCAAGTATAAGAAATATATGTTCAATACACCTCAAATCTCTATCTCTTACCATCTCTGAAATCTCAGCGTTCATACGGACAGACGGACGGACATGTCTATATCGACTCGGCTGTTGATGCTGATCAAGAATATATATACTTTATAGGGTCGGAGATGCTTCCTTCTGGCTGTTACATACATTTGCACAAACCCAATATACTCTTTGTACCTTCGGTACAGAGTATAAAAATTTTAAATCATTGATAATAAAAATTGTATACCATAAAAAAAAAACTTTTCTTAGTAAAACACATTTGCTGACCGATCGGTCCTATAGCAGCTATATGCTATAGTCATCCGATTTTGATAAATTTTTAAAAAATTTGTAAAAGCATATAAAACTAATATCTACCAAGATTGGTGACGATACGCTGGAAAACAAAAAAGTTTTCCTCACTAGAACTTGTTTTTTGACCGACCGTTTCTATGGCAGCTATATGCTATAGTCATCCGATTTTGATACATTTTTTCTGAATTGTATGGAATCATATAAAACTAATATATACCACGATTGGTGACGATACGCTGGAAAACAAAAAAGTTTTCCTCAATAGAACTTGTTTTTTGACCGACCGTTTCTATGGCAGCTATATGCTATAGTCATCCGATTTTGATACATTTTTTCTGAATTGTATGGAATCATATAAAACTAATATATACCACGATTGGTGACGTTACAATGAAAAACAAAAAAGTTTTTTTTACTAGAGCTAGTTTTTTGATCAATCGTTCCTATGGCGGCTGTATGATATAGTCATACGATTTTGATAAATTTGTTCAGTAATATGTGGAAGCATGTAAAACTAATATATACTAAGATTGGTGACGATACGCTGGAAAACAAAAAAGTTTTCCTCACTAGAACTTGTTTTTGGACCGATCGTTTCTATGGCAGCTTTATGATATAGTCAGCCGAATCGGCCGATTCCGACAAATGTGCAGCGTATTTGTATTTAAAGGCATTTTGCAAAGTTTGGTCAAGATAGCTTTAAAACTGAGGGAGGAGATAGTATAGAAACAGACGGACAGACGGACAAACGGAAATGAACTCAGCTCGTCAGCGACGTAAAATTTCCGCGACTGTTTTTATACCCGTTACTCGTAGAGTAAAAAGGGTATACTAAGTTCGTGCAAATGTATGTAACAGGCAGAAGGAAGCATTTCCGACCCCATAAAGTATATATATTCTTGATCAGCATCAATAACCGAGTCGATATAGACCTGCCCGTCTGTCCGTCCGTCCGTCTGTCCGTCTGTCTGTATGAACACCTAGATCTCAGGAACTATAGGAGCTAAAGCTACCATTTTTTCAGTGTAGACTTGTATTTTCTGCACGCAGATCAAGTTTGTTTCAAATTTTTGCCACGCCCCCTCCCGCCCACGCAATATGAAAAAAACCTCATATCTCCCACAATTTTGAAAATAGATTGTTCGAACCTTCTAGACATATATTTAAATCATCATTACCTATCGATCCGCCATACATCATTTTTTGATCAAATGAACGATTAAAGAGTTGCCACCCACGCAATTTGGAAAATACCTCATATCTCCCAGAATTTTGAAAAGATATTGTTAAAACCTTCTAGACATATATTTTAATCATCATTACCTATCGAACCGCCGTACATCATTTCCGGATCAGATGAACGATAGAAGAGTTGCCACCCACACAATTTGGAAAATACCTCATATCTCCCACAATTATGAAAATAGATTGTTCGAACCTTCTATAAATATATTTCAATCATCTTTACCTATCGATCCGCCATACATCATTTCCTGATCAGATGAACGATAGAAGAGTTGCCACCCACGCAATTTGGAAAATACCTCATATCTCCCACAATTTTGAAGATAGATTATTCGAACCCTCTAGACATATATTTTAATCATCATTACATATCGATCCGCCGTACATCATTTCCTGATCAGATGAACGATAGAAGAGTTGCCACCCACGCAATTTGGAAAATACCTCATATCTCCCACAATTTTGAAGATAGATTATTCGAACCCTCTAGACATATATTTTAATCATCATTACATATCGATCCGCAGTACATCATTTCCCGATCAGATGAGCAATAGTAGAGTTGCCACCCCCGCAATTTGGAAAAAAAACTCATATCTTCTAAAATTTGGGCATGTTGTGATCTAATAAAATATTCTTAAATAAACCTTACCCTGAGTAACGGGTATATCGAAGTCGAGCAGGGCCGACTTCAACTTACGCTCTCGTTAAATTTAGTTTTGAGTTTATTGAAAAAAATATTTGTTTTTAGTTTTTAAGTTTAGTTTTAAGTTAAATGGAAAAAAAATTGAATAAAAGATAAGACTTTCAAAAAAGATTCTATATAAGTTAAATGGAGCATTAATTACCCCTCCCATCATTTCAGCGGTTTTGGCTGAGCTGTTCACTGTGAAGCTCAATGTGGAGGATGCTGTTATCCGTGGCCGCAGCCCCAGCTGTCTACCCCGTTGCTGCCCCTTACACAGCACGCATCGCCGCCCCACAGTTCATCAAATCAGTTGAGTCGTGGTCAGCGGTGGTTACTAGTAGTGACCCTGGTGTCAGTGGTAAACAGGTGGCAAAGAAGGTGCGCAAGGAGGTTGCCCCTGCACTTGGCGGCCGGGTGCACCACTTCAAGGAGCAGCTGAAAATGTCAGCCTTTAAAAAAGTTGTCCACTTGGAGACGAAGCCTTGGTCCATCACAGATGGCGACAGAGTCAATCTGACGCTGGAGGTGGACGAGAGTGCACTGGTCGTACTTGAGGAGACCGGGCGGGTCTATGTCAAGTGGTTTTCTTTCCGTTGCCGGTCGCTCGTCCGTACCAATGCTTGTCATAGGTGCGTTGGATTCGACCACAAGGTGTCTCAGTGCAGAGCAAAGAACGTAACAAGCCGTCAATGTAGCGACACTGGCCACACTGCCGCGAAGTGCACCACCAAACAGGCAGCAGGAATTGAAGACAAAGGCGTTGGGGAGGGAAACTCGCTACAAATACTAAAAAATAAAACAACGGATATTGTTGCGGAGGGCGCAACTGCTGTGCTGGCGGAATTAACTGCAGTGCAGATCAACGTAAAGGACGCCGTTTTTAGAGGCCGCTTGGAACCTGGGGCTGCCGGTGCTGTTAATGCAGCGATTTCACGGTGCGACAAGCTTGTTGTAGCGTTGATGCTGCGAATTTTAGCGTTGGAGGTATCGGCGAAGATGCCACCCCGCTGTACGCGTTATGCATAGCCCTGCTGCTGCTTTTGCTGGTCCCATCGCTGCTCCACGGATCAACAAGCAAGTTGAGACATGTTCAGCGGTGGTTACAACTAGTGACCCTAGTGTCACTGGTAAGCAGGTGGCGGAAAAGGTGCGCAAAGAGGTTGCTCCTGCACTTGGCGTGCGTGTGCATGAAGAGCGAATTACGTCGCGAAGGAGCCATTATCCGCACGACATCTGTGCGCGAGATGATGAGGGTGGTCGCAAACGCGAAGTTTGCCTTGCTGTGAAGCAAAACCAATGCCTGAAGCCCAGGATCACGGTGTTCGACGTGGACACCAGCATGTCGCAGTAGGAGTTTATGGAGGAGCTCTTTGTAAACCACTTCAAGGAGCAGCTGACTTTGGCAGCCTTCAAGAAAGCAGTCCATTTGGAGACCAAACCTTGGTCCATCACCGACGGTGACAGAGTAAATCTGATGCTGGAGGTGGACGAGAGCGCACTGGCCGTACTTGATGAGACCGAACGGGTCTACACTAAGTGGTTTTCGTTCCGCTGCCGGTCGCTCGTCCGCACCTATGCACGTCATAGGTGCGTTGGATTTGATCACAGGGTGTCTCAATGTCGTTCGAAGGACGTCACATGCCGTCAATGTGGCGACACTGCCCCGAAGTGCACCAAGCAGGTGAGCTGTAAGAATTGCAGACAAAGGAGGCTCTTGGGGATGTGCCCGTTTATGCTGCGGTGCTAGCGAGAGTGGCAGCTAGACATTAAAATGTTCAGCTACATTCAAGCAAATTCTGGTCGAGGTAGAGATTGTACCATCGAGCTCCGAGTACGCATGCGCGAATATGGCCACTCGGTTGCACTTGTGCAGGAGCCGTATGTGATCAGAAGCGGAAGGATTACGAGCCTCCCATCCGGGATGCGTGTATTTGCCGATAATCGGAAAAAGGCTGGCATTGTCATCGACGACCCAGGTGCCGTCTGTATGCCAATAGAATCGCTGATCACCGACTTTGGCGAATGCGTTACTGGAAGATTTCGCTCAATATTCTATCTGACTAGATACTTGGTAGGAAAAATTAATATATATATTAAAATGCGAGTCATAGTTCGTTAACCACAAAACCACGCATAGTTATCAATAATTATTAATTTATGTTATTGAAATATTTTTATACCCGTTACTCGTAGAGTAAAAAGGGTATACTAAGTTCGTGCAAATGTATGTAACAGGCAGAAGGAAGCATTTCCGACCCCATAAAGTATATATTCTTGATCAGCATCAATAGCCGAGTCGATATAGACATGTCCGTCTGTCCGTCTGTCCGTCTGTCCGTCCGTCCGTCCGTCCGTCCGTCCGTCTGTCTGTATGAACTCCTAGATCTCAGAGACTATAAGAGCTAGAACTACCATATTTTCAGTGTAGACTTGTATCTTCTGCACGCAGATCAAGTTTGTTTTAAATTTTTGCCATGCCCCCTCCCGCCCCCGCAATTTGAAAAAAACCTCATATCTCCCACAATTTTGAAAATAGACTGTTCAAACCTTCTAGACATATATCTTAATCATCATTACCTATCGGTCCGCCATACATCATTTTTCGATCAGATGAACGATAGTAGAGTTGCCGCCCCCGCAATTTGAAAAATTCCTCATATCTCCCACAATTTTGAAAATAGATTGTTTGAACCTTCTAGACATATATTTTAATAATTATTACCTATCGATCAGCTATAAATCATTTCTCAATCAGATGAACGATAGAAAAGTTGCCGCCCCCGCAATTTGAAAAATACCTCATATCTCCCAAAATTTTGAAAATAGACTGTTCAAACCTTCTAGACATATATCTTAATCATCATTACCTATCGATCCGCCATACATCATTTTTCGATCAGATGAACGATAGTAGAGTTGCCGCCCCCGCAATTTGAAAAATTCTTCATATCTTCCACAATTTTGAAAATAGATTGTTTGAACCTTCTAGACATATATTTTAATCATCATTACCTATCGATCCGCCATACCTCATTTTCCGATGAACTTACGCTCTCGTTTTTTGGTTATATCGAAAAAAATTATATAAAATAAATCAAAATTAAACTCGACCAGCAATCAAAGGCTGTGGTAAGGGTACATACAAGGAAAGAAAAGATGTCAAAATACATTATTTTGTATTGTATTCTTTCTTGTGAAAATCATAACGTGTTTTTCATTAATTGCACCCACGCAGTTCCGGTAGTTCCACTTTAAAAGCAACTGATAAAAAACATTTTAAACAAGGTGTAAAAAAATGCACTGTTCGCTAATAAATTTTTAGCACCTTCGAAATTGCATCACAAGTCTCATGCGCAATTTAGCTTATGGTATTGTGAGGAACTCAAAAAGTGTACTGCATCGACCGGAAGCTATCTCCACTTGCCAAAAAATGTAGCGTTGCCAATTTTTTTTGGGTGTCTTTACGCTAAATAAATAGACTGACAAGAGACAACTGAAAAATATTATTGTTAAATACCAGATAATAAAATGATGGCTGCATATTACCAGTTGTCAAAGTCTGCGGATTTCATTCATACATTTGTATACCCTTGCAAAGGGTATATTAAAACAAGTAAGAAAGTCGGTCAAGCCCGACTGTAATATACTCTGTACCTGTTTGTATGTAACTGATAACTTTAAAAGGTTGAGGGTTTTTTAAAATCTGGGAATGGCAACTCTTTTGACTATCGTTTATCTGGTTGAAAAACGATGTATGGGGGCTCGATAAGTAATGATGAGTAGAATTACCCTAGTATATAACTCGTAAAATTATAAAATTTGTAAATTGCGTCGCTCCTCTCATACTTGGTGTTTGCCTCCTTACACAAATATCTATTGGAAAGAGGGGAGGGGGAAACAAAAAGCTGCGCAGTCCAGTTAACTAATGCAGTCAAGCCAATTCCAATTGGGAAATTACCAGTGAGCTATTGCCCTCTCGCTCTCTCTTTGCCGTTGTTGTCGTTGAATTAAATTTTCTTTTACTTATAGCGCCACTATTGTTCATCTGATCGGAAAACAATGTATGGGGGCTTGATAAGAAATGATGAGTAGAATTTATGTCTAAAAGATTCGAACAACCTAACTCCAAAATTGTGGAAGATATTACGTTTTTTTCAATTTGCGGGGGAGGCAGGGGGCGTGGCAAAAATCAAAACTAAACTTGATCTGCCTGCAAGTATAAGAAATATATGTTCCATACACCTCAAACCTCTATCTCTTACCATCTCTGAGATCTCTTCGTTCATACGGACAGACGGACAGACGGACAGACAGACGGACAGACAGACGGACAGACGGACATGGCTATATCGACTCGGCTGTTGATGCTGATCAAGAATATATATACTTTATAGGGTGGGAGATGCTTCCTTCTGGCTGTTACATACATTTGCACAAACCCAATATACTCTGTGTACCTTCGGTACAGAGTATAAAAACACGTGTTTCCATTTATTCTGACCCTAGAGCTTACAAAACGAATTTTATTCAGATCGGCTCACAAATAGCCATTGTCACTGAACCGAAATACGCCCACCATTATTCTTGCCTGTGGGCGGAAATTCCACCACCGAGAAATCAAATGTCTAATTATTTTCTATAATGTGTTCGCAAACCCATTTTGAAGCCAATCGGATTAAAAATAGGTTTTACCATATAGAATTTCAGGCATTTCCCCACACTTGGGTCGAATTTTCCAACATCGGAAAATCTCATGTCAACTTATTTTGTATACTATCGCTACAAACCGAGTTTGAAGTCAATCGGATGAAAAATAGTGTTTTCCATATAAATTTTACGGCCATTTTCCTTGTGGGTGGATTTTCCATAATCGAAAAATCACATGTCTAATTATTTAGCATACTATCCTTACAAACCGAGTTTGAAGCCAATCGGATAAAAAAACAGTTTTTTCCATATGGAATTTTCCGGGAATTTCCCGAATTTTTGGGCGCATTTTTCCAACATCGGAAAATCTTATGTCTAATTATTTTGCATTCTATCCATACAAACCGAGTTTGAGGTCAATCGGATCAAAAATAGTTTTCATAAAGAATTTTCCGGGAATTTCCCGACATTTCGGGCGGAATTTCCAACATCGGAAAATCCCAAGTCTAATTATTCTGCTTACTATCCTCACAAACCGAGTCTGAAGCCAATCGGATGAAAAATAGTTTTTTCCATATGGAATACTTTTCGGGTGGATTTTCCAACATCGGAAAATCTCAGAGTCTTATTATTCTGCTTACCATCCTCACAAACCGAGTTTGAAGTCATTCGGATGAAAAATAGTTTTTTCCATGAAGAATTTTCCGGCCATTTTCCTTGTGGGCGGATTTTCCGGAATCGGGGAAACAGGTGTCCAATTATTTCGCTTACTTTAGTTACAAACCAAATTTCAAGTCAATCGGATGAAAAACAAAATTGTCCCCATAGTAGCTTTTCCGGGAGTTTTCCACCCCTTAGGGGTGGAATTTTCCAAAACCCCGCGTTAGTGCTTACCGTTCAGGCTCTGCGTTGATTGCCAATGAATCAGTCAGTCAGTCAGTCAATCAGGACAAACTCTTTTATATATAGAGAGACTAGCATATAACCCGGCGCGCTTCGCTTCGCCACCATCAGTATAGCCACCAAAATGATGGAAAAAACGTTTGGCAATGATCCCACCCCCGCCTCCATTTTCCGACCATCAGAAATGAGAAAGTTATTTTCCACCTAGTTGGCCCATTAAGCGTACACACGCTGAAACCACCCCCGGCACCCATTATCCGACCTTGAGGGTGAGTATGCGCAAAGCTAAAAACTTTATCCTATTTAATTGGCCCATAGAGCTTTCAAACCAAATTGAATACATATCGGCTAAAAACCCACCCCCACACCCATATTCCGACCTTTGAAGTGAACTTCCCGAAATAAAAAAACACGTGTTTCCATTTATTCTGACCCTAGAGCTTACAAAACGAATTTTATTCAGATCGGCTCACAAATAGCCATTGTCACTGAACCGAAATACGCCCACCATTATTCTTGCCTGTGGGCGGAAATTCCACCACCGAGAAATCAAATGTCTAATTATTTTCTATAATGTGTTCGCAAACCCATTTTGAAGCCAATCGGATTAAAAATAGGTTTTACCATATAGAATTTTCTAGGCATTTCCCCACACTTGGGTCGAATTTTCCAACATCGGAAAATCTCATGTCAACTTATTTTGTATACTATCGCTACAAACCGAGTTTGAAGTCAATCGGATGAAAAATAGTGTTTTCCATATAGAATTTTACGGCCATTTTCCTTGTGGGTGGATTTTCCATAATCGAAAAATCACATGTCTAATTATTTAGCATACTATCCTTACAAACCGAGTTTGAAGCCAATCGGATAAAAAACAGTTTTTTCCATATGGAATTTTCCGGGAATTTCCCGAATTTTTGGGCGCATTTTCCAACATCGGAAAATCTTATGTCTAATTATTTTGCATTCTATCCATACAAACCGAGTTTGAGGTCAATCGGATCAAAAATAGTTTTTCATAAAGAATTTTCCGGGAATTTCCCGACATTTCGGGCGGAATTTCCAACATCGGAAAATCCCAAGTCTAATTATTCTGCTTACTATCCTCACAAACCGAGTCTGAAGCCAATCGGATGAAAAATAGTTTTTTCCATATGGAATACTTTTCGGGTGGATTTTCCAACATCGGAAAATCTCAAGTCTTATTATTCTGCTTACCATCCTCACAAACCGAGTTTGAAGTCATTCGGATGAAAAATAGTTTTTTCCATGAAGAATTTTCCGGCCATTTTCCTTGTGGGCGGATTTTCCGGAATCGGGGAAACAGGTGTCCAATTATTTCGCTTACTTTAGTTACAAACCAAATTTCAAGTCAATCGGATGAAAAACAAAATTTTCCCCATAGTAGCTTTTCCGGGAGTTTTCCACCCCTTAGGGGTGGAATTTTCCAAAACCCCGCGTTAGTGCTTACCGTTCAGGCTCTGCGTTGATTGCCAATGAATCAGTCAGTCAATCAGGACAAACTCTTTTATATATAGAGAGACTAGCATATAACCCGGCGCGCTTCGCTTCGCCACCATCAGTATAGCCACCAAAATGATGGAAAAAACGTTTGGCAATGATCCCACCTCCGCCTCCATTTTCCGACCATCAGAAATGAGAAAATTATTTTCCACCTAGTTGGCCCATTAAGCGTACACACGCTGAAACCACCCCCGGCACCCATTATCCGACCTTGAGGGTGAGTATGCGCAAAGCTAAAAACTTTATCCTATTTAATTGGCCCATAGAGCTTTCAAACCAAATTGAATACATATCGGCTAAAAACCCACCCCCACACCCATATTCCGACCTTTGAAGTGAACTTCCCGAAATAAAAAAACACGTGTTTCCATTTATTCTGACCCTAGAGCTTACAAAACGAATTTTATTCAGATCGGCTCACAAATAGCAATTGTCACTGAACCGAAATACGCCCACCATTATTCTTGCCTGTGGGCGGAAATTCCACCACCGAGAAATCAAATGTCTAATTATTTTCTATAATGTGTTCGCAAACCCATTTTGAAGCCAATCGGATTAAAAATAGGTTTTACCATATAGAATTTTCCAGGCATTTCCCCACTCTTGGGTCGAATTTTCCAACATCGGAAAATCTCATGTCAACTTGTTTTGTATACTATCGCTACAAACCGAGTTTGAAGTCAATCGGATGAAAAATAGTGTTTTCCATATAGAATTTTCCGGCCATTTTCCTTGTGGGTGGATTTTCCATAATCGAAAAATCACATGTCTAATTATTTAGCATACTATCCTTACAAACCGAGTTTGAAGCCAATCGGATAAAAAACAGTTTTTTCCATATGGAATTTTCCGGGAATTTCCCGAATTTTTTGGGCGCATTTTTCCAACATCGGAAAATCTTATGTCTAATTATTTTGCATTCTATCCATACAAACCGAGTTTGAAGTCAATCGGATCAAAAATAGTTTTTCATATAGAATTTTCCGGGAATTTCCCGACATTTCGGGCGGAATTTCCAACATCGGAAAATCCCAAGTCTAATTATTCTGCTTACTATCCTCACAAACCGAGTCTGAAGCCAATCGGATGAAAAATAGTTTTTTCCATATGGAATTTTCCGGGAATTTCCCGACTTTTCGGGTGGATTTTCCAACATCGGAAAATCTCAAGTCTTATTATTCTGCTTACCATCCTCACAAACCGAGTTTGAAGTCATTCGGATGAAAAATAGTTTTTTCCATGAAGAATTTTCTGGCCATTTTCCTTGTGGGCGGATTTTCCGGAATCGGGAAACAGGTGTCCAATTATTTCGCTTACTTTAGTTACAAACCAAATTTCAAGTCAATCGGATGAAAAACAAAATTTTCCCCATAGTAGCTTTTCCGGGAGTTTTCCACCCCTTAGGGGTGGAATTTTCCAAAAGCCCGCCTTAGTGCTTACCGTTCAGGCTCTGCGTTGATTGCCAATGAATCAGTCAGTCAGTCAGTCAATCAGGACAAACTCTTTTTTATATAGAGAGACTAGCATATAACCCGGCGCGCTTCGCTTCGCCACCATCAGTATAGCCACCAAAATGATGGAAAAAACGTTTGGCAATGATCCCACCTCCGCCTCCATTTTCCGACCATCAGAAATGAGAAAATTATTTTCCACCTAGTTGGCCCATTAAGCGTACACACGCTGAAACCACCCCCGGCACCCATTATCCGACCTTGAGGGTGGGTATGCGCAACGCTAAAAACGTTATCCTATTTAATTGGCCCAGATCGGCTCACAAATAGCCATTGTCACTGAACCGAAATACGCCCACCATTATTCTTGCCTGTGGGCGGTAATTCTACCACCTAGAAATCAAATGTCTAATTATTTTTTATAATGTGTTAACAAACCGATTTTGAAGCTAATCGGATTAAAAATAGGTTTTACCATATAGAATTTTCCGGGAATTTCCCGACTTTTCGTGCGGATCCAACATTGGAAAATCTCATGTCTAATTATTTTGCATACTATCCTTACAAACCGAGTTTGAAGTCAATCGGATGAAAAATAGTGTTTTCCAAATAGAATTTTCCGGCCATTTTCCTTGTGGGTGTATTTTCCACAATCGAAAAATTTCATGTCAACTTATTTTGTATACTGCAAACCGAGTTTGAAGTCAATCGGATCAAAAATAGTTTGTCATATAGAATTTTCCGGGTATTTTCTTTGTGGGCGGATTTTCCAACATTTGAAAATCTCATGTCCAATTACTATCCTTACAAACCGAGTTTGAAGCCAATCGGATGAAAAATAGTTATTTCCCTATGGAATTTTAAGGGAATTTCCCGACTTTTCGGGCGGATTTTCCATCATCGGAAAATCTCAAGTCTAATTATTCTGCTTACCATCCTCACAAACCGAGTTTGAAGTCAGTCGGATGAAAAATAGTTTCTTTCATGAAGAATTTTCCGGCCATTTTCCTTGTGGGCGGATTTTCCGAAATCTGGGAAACAGGTGTCCAATTATTTCTCTTACTTTACCTACAAACCAAATTTCAAGTCAATCGGATGAAAAACAAAATTTTCCCCATAGTAGCTTTTCCGGGAGTTTTCCACCCCTTAGGGGTGGAATTTTCCAAAACCCCGCCTTAGTGCTCACTTTCAACTCATAAGGAAACTTCTGTGAAAATTTCAGCTTTCTATCTCTTACCGTTCAGGCTCTGCGTTGATTGCCAATCAGTCAGTCAGTCTGTCAGTCAGTGAGGAAAAACTCTTTTATATGTAGAGAGATTACGTTATGTTACTGACTACATTAGTGGTCCAATAGCTACAGAGCTATGTTAATACATTCATATATGTTTATACACTTGAAAAGTGTATATTAATTTTGCCCAGAAGTTTGTAACGCATAGAAATATTCATTTCCGACCCCATAAACTATATATATTCTTGATCAGGACGACGAGCTGAGTTCATTTCCGCTTGTCCGTCCGTCCGTCGGTCCGTCTGTCTGTCCGTCTGTCTGTCTGTCCGTCTGTCTGTCTGTCCGTCTGTCTGCCTGTCTGTTTCTACGCGAACTAGTCTCTCAGTTTTAAAGCTATCGAGCTGAAATTTTGCACAGAGTCTTCTTTTTACTGCACGCAACTAATATGTCGGAATCGGCCGGATCGGATGACTATATCATATAGCTGCCATAGGAACGATCGGTCTAAGAAATAGTTCTAGTGAGAAAAACTTTTTTGTTTTCCATCGTAGCATCACTAATCTTGGTATATGTTAGTTTTATATGATTCCACATAATTCTGGAAAAATGTATCAAAATCGGATCACTATAGCATATAGCTGCCATAGGAACGATCGGTCGAAAAATAAGTCTTTGTGAGAAAAACTTTTTTGATTTCCATCGTAGTGTCTCCAATCGTAGTATATATTTGTTTTTTTCAGTCGCCGACTAACACTCATCGCTAGCAGACGTCAGTAGCTAAGCATTCGTGTTTTTCCCTTCTTTTCGTTTCTCTCTTTTCGCCTTGTGCGCCACCTAAATACACAACCGGTACTTTTTTCTGCACGTGTCGAAATCTTATCAACTAAAGTCTAAACTTTAGTTTAAAACCATGGCCCCGGGGCCACCTAACCTGGGGAGCAATTGGTTCAGTATTCTGTCCGAAAGCCCCCCTTTAAAAAAACGGCGACAGCCGCAAAAAATGCTAACTAAATTCCCTGAACTTCCAGTGATCAACACACCAAACCCCAAATACATAATTGTTTCTGCCAAGGAAAGTGAAAACACCATTTCTGATTATTCCTGTTTTGCTGTTCACAGAGCACTTCAACTGATCAATAAAAATATCGCTTCTATATCTAACCTAAAGATGGCAATTTGTTAATGCTTGTTCAATCGGACGACGACGCTAACAAATTTATAAAAACAACAACACTGCCAGGCTTATGCAATATTGAATGCAAAATTCATTAAGCTCTATATTCTGTTAAAGGCACCATCTATGCTCCCTACCTAATAAATATTCCTGAGGAAGAAATTGTTAAAGAGCTAAGTTCCCAAAAGGTCACATCAGTTTACAAATTCATGAAGCAATCCGATGGCGTTTTAAAACCCAGCGGTGTTATGCTATTGACATTTGAACTGTACAATCTACCACCCAAGATTGATATCTGCTGGCACTCAGTTATGGTATCAGAGTACATTCCAAACCCTATGAGGTGCAAATCTTGCCAAAAACTTGGTCATACACAGAAACACTGTAAAAACGAACCAGCATGAAATAACTGCGGTCTAACCCCACACTCCGGTACATGTAGCCTAAAATGCGTTAATTGCGCCGAAAGCCACGCGGCTTCCGATAAGCAATGCAACGCTTTTAAACAACAAAAGGAAATTCTAAAAATAAAAACCATAAAAAATGCACAATGCGTGAAGCGCAAAACCAATACAAAGCCTCGTTGCCCAAACCTCACAACCCAAACAGCTACGCTGCAGTCGCTGCAATCAAACATAACGAAAACGACACAAAAGAAAAAACTAAAAAACAACCTTCTAATGCAAATTCCACTGCTAGCTCTGCTGACGTCTGTCTCCCTGCTGGCGACTCACCCGTCCCCAAAATTCCAACCTTCTCCCCTTCCTCTTCACCCATCAAATCATTCTCTTTTACAGGGAATTCATTCCCATCCTTTACATCAACTAAAGAAATAACTGAAACAAAGAACACATCAGAAAACACAAATCAAACAAACAACGAAAATACACTTACTAATACTCATAATCACACACATCCAATCGTATCACAAAACTCGAACAACTCTACAACTCTCTCCCAAATTAACATTGACTCCGACGAGTCAATGTCACAATAAAACAATTTAAATAAATATAAACACAACAACAATACATTCCCTGCAGACATATAATTCTAGCCATTTTTATAATTATGTCCCTTAAGATAATACAATGGAACTTAAAAGGATACATAAATAATTACGATGAGCTAAGAATTCTAATAAATAAAAGCAACCCAGATATTATATGTCTCCAGGAAACACATTTACCATACAACGCTAAAAACATAATTTGCCCCAAACAATATATTGGTTATTTTTACCAATCTTTCAAACAATTTAACAGCAAAACAAGGAGTAGGAATTCTTGTTAAGAGACACCTACCTCACGCACTACTTCCAAACTCACATAACTCTAATATTTTGCATTTAGCTATTCAACTTGAATTGAATATAAAGTTAACAATTGTTAACACATATATTCCACCAGACCACTACTTCTCTGTAAGCCAACTACTTGCCGTAATAAATTGTATGAGCTCGCCATTGATGCTTACTGGCGATTTTAACGCCTGGGGTTTCGCCTGGGGTTCGCCTGGGCAAGAGGGAAAAAAATTGCTGAAGCTGTTGCTCTAGCTAATTTGTCACTCCTAAATGATGGCTCCGCAACACATTTTTTAACCCATAGAACATTTACGCATGTAGATCTTACATATATTTCTCCTTCTCTTTACCCGCTTTGTAAATGGTCGGTTTTGGACGACCTACATGGCAGTGACCATTTTCCCATCGAAACCATTTTACAGCCTCACTTTGAAAAAACACAATTTTTTCCAAAATACAAAACCGATTTAGCAAATTGGGACTTGTTCTCTTCAATATGTGATCAACACTGTCGTTGGGAGCCACATCCCAATATTCAACTTCAAGTTGCTAAAATTACAAAAGCAATTAGAACTGCTGCCAATATCGCCATACCACAAACAAAGCCACATACATATAAAAGAAAAATCTGTTGGTGGAACAAAGACCTTAAGGAGCTCCGCGATAATAAGCAGCATCTCTGTCAGGTATACAAATATAAAATGACCGAAGCCAACCTTATAGCCTACAAAAAAGCGAATGCCTGTTTTAAGCGTTCGGTTAAAACAGCTAAAAGAGAAAACTTTGAGGTTTTTACCTCAAATTTAACACCACAATCCTCCACGAAACAAATTTGGTCCGATATTAAATCACTAACGGGAGTCCCTTCTCCCCAACTTAAATGCATCAAGACACAAAATAATCTGTTAACCACAGCTTCCGATATTGCAAACGAATTTGCAAAAAATTGGTCCGAATATTCAACTGACAACAATTTCGATATTCAATACACACAGAACAAACAATTACTCCTTGACTATGTGCATAACCCCAACAGGATCTCATTATCAGCTAGACAACTCGAATGCGACTTTACAGAGCTGGAACTTGCAATAGCGTTGCAATCAGCAAAGGGAAAAACACCCGGTCATGACCGCATATCATATCCAATGCTTAAACATCTCCCACCCTGTGCAAAGTCTAGACTACTAGAAATATACAATTGCATCTTTAGCACTGGGAATTATCCCCATGTTTGGAAATCAGCGATAATCGTGCCAATTCCAAAACCTAACAAACCAGCGTCCGTAATCAGCAGTTTTCGTCCGATCTCGTTACTCTCCTGTCTAAGCAAAACACTTGAAAAAATGCTTGCCCGCAGGCTCATGTGGTTTATAACAAATAATAACTTTCTAATTCCAAATCAGGTAGGCTTTAAGCCCAAGCACAGTACTATGGACTCCTTGCTGGACCTCCAGCATTTCGTGTCGGATGCTATTTCGAGCAAAAATCATGTTAACTTACTGGCAACTGATTTCGAAAAGGCATTCGATCGCGTAGGAGTCCATACTGTTCTTCAACAGCTTGTAACATGGGGGGTGGGTGTAAAAATCTTCACATTAGTGAAGGCCTTTATGACCCAGCGCTCATTTCGAGCTAAGATTAACAATGTGCACTCCGATTACCAAAAGCTTCATAACGGCATCCCACAGGGATCACCGCTGTCAGTAGTATTGTTTATAATTGCTTTTGAAGAAATTAATAAGATATTTTTAAGACACAAGCATATTAAACTTATAATGTATGCAGATGATGCTATAGTTGTTAGCAAAATCAAAGATTTAAATAAGCTTTAGAATATTTTCCAAAATATACAGGGTTGCCCATATTCGACGGACCCATCTGGCAACGCCATAACTTTTGACAGAGATGTCAGATCGCTTAATGACATACCGCGTTTGAAGCGTCAGTCCAAGCAGATTTTTACCATGGAACAATACACGCCACGCGAGCGGTCTGAAATAGTTGAAATTTACATTCAACAGAACAAGTCAATTGTGAAAACTCAACGTGCTTTTAAAAAATTAAAAAATGTGAAAAGTGGGCCTTCTAAGAACACCATTAAGCGTTTATACGAAAAATTTTCGACTGGTGAGGCTCTTTCTAATCCGAAGAGGCCAAATAAAAGTCGACCAAGGCGATCGGCCGAGAATATCGCTGCCGTACGAGCCAGTGTTGAGAGGTCCCCAAGAACATCCCAAAAACGCCGTTCTCAGCAGTTGGGCATGGCTCGGTCCACTTTACAACGGATTATTCGCGTTGATTTGCATTTGTTCCCGTACAAAATTCAATTGACGCAAAGATTGTTGCCTGCGGACAAGCCTCGTCGATTGGAATGGGCCCAAAGAGTCATCCGGGCCGTTTGATGTCGAAAAGTGGTGATTTGGACTGGCCACCGCGTTCGCCCGATTTGACGCCGCCTGACTTCTTCTTGTGGGGATATTTGAAGTCAAAGGTTTACGTTAACAAGCCAAGGACCGTAGAAGAGCTCAAGGACAACATTCGTGAAGAAATAGCCGCTATTCCGGCCGAAATGTTGGCGAAAACGATGGAAAATGCTGCAAAAAGGGCACAATACGCCATCAACGCCAGAGGCGGCCATTTGAGAGATATCATATTCAAAAATTGATGTAAACAAATCTACTTGGAACAAATTAAATGATTAAGATTGCCAACCGCCAAATTTTTATTTTTTTCTTTGATTTAAAAAAAACAAAAACATGGGTCCGTCGAATATGGGCAACCCTGTATGCTTGCGTTTTTATGTTTATGTCTGAGCCGCCCGAATTGTTATTGTCACCAGAAATATGGAAATTTATTTGTTTGGATTTTTGGGTTTATGTGTGTGTGTGTCTAGTTACTACTCAAGTGTTGGATTATGATAAATGTATGGGATCTTGTATTGGATTGTGGAGGGTTGGATATGTGACTTCCCCATCCTTTGAATTTAGCTTGTCCTCAAGCGGATATTTTAGGGTATAATACTGGATTCGATACATTTTCATTATCTGGTGTATTTGATGTTGCCAAATATTCATTTGGTGATTGTTCTTTTTGATTTTTGTATTGTACAATGATTCTGTGTGGGATTGCCTTATATTTATAAATAAGATACAGTAGTATTGTGATTAACATTATGATTAGTATAGTTATCGTAATTATTTGGAATACATTATTATGTTTCGTGTGTTCTTGAATTATTTCTTTTGTTTGAATATACGACAGTGGGTCTAGTTTTGTTACATTATTGTTGACATAAATTGTTTGTGTAAAATCTAATAGTGTGTTTGTGAGCAAAATTTCTTCAAGCTGAATTGAACAATTGAAAGCCTTTATAATGTTATTTCCTTCGATTATTATTTCCCTGTTTATGCAATTTTGACTTAATATTATTTTGGGAAGATTCCATGTGATGATTATGTTAGGTTCTACATAATTTACTTCGAGATTTTTGTGCATTTTTGTATATCTGCATTCTGTGGAAGCTTGATTTAGTATACCGGTGATACATTTGTTTATTACTAAATCTTTTGAACTAACCGTGTAGGTTTGATTGTGTTGAACGAAATATTTATCATGAATTATTTCTGTTAAAATATTGTTATTCTTATCTGGGAATGGTAAAATTTTAAAAATTGGTGTTTTAATAATTTGACGTGGAATATGGGATATAATCAAAATTTCGTTTGTAGTGGTTTTTAACCAAGTTGAGGTTTTAATGCTGAGAAGTTTCTCTGAATTTATATGTGTTAAAGAATCGTGTCTTAATAACTTGGGGTTAAAAATACCAAGTCTGGTTAGTTGCATTCCTAACTCTATATCTTCTATGTATTCTGTGAACTGTTGTAAGTTAAATATTAGAATAGCTAATCTTTGATCATTTTCATAAATGATATCCATTTGGTTGATTCCGTGGTTAATTGCTTCAATAACGTGATTTAAGTCGTTTGTTTGGATACTATTGGATACTGATAAGTTGCTTATTTTAAGCTTTAGTTCTTCTTTGTCTTCTTGATCTAAGGTTCCAAATAAGTATTTGAAAGCTGTCCCTACGAAATTTGCAAGACCTCTTTTGTTGCGTTTTGTGATTCTGATTCCATTCATTTCCCTTTCTAGTTTTTTTATTAAGTATTTTATTTGGGTAAGATTTTTAAATTCTTTTGATCGATGTAATAAGGTTTCATAGGTTTGTTCGGTTTTTGTTATATTTACTGACAGATAATGGTATTCATAATTTACTGGTAAGTCTAATTCTCCTGTTTTGAATATTAAATAACCATTCTTTGCTTGAATGGGGTTTACTTCGAGGCTTTGGAAATTTGCTTTTTGAATAAAACATGTTATTAGGAATAGTATCAAAAATGATGTAATATTAAGCTGAATTTTCTTGGCTCGGTTGATCGACTGCTGATGATCTGGAATTATCGTATTTGCTTTCATTAGTTTTCTTTTTCTTTTTAAATTTGACTTTATAATGAGTTATTTTTCTTCCTCTGTTCTTGTCTTCGTAATGTTTTTCGTCGATTTGGGTAATTTCTCCCGTCTTTTTGAAATGGTTAGTGGTTTTACTCTTTACTAAAGGTGATTGTCTGTATCTAGTGTCAACTTCAAATTGGATTCTATTTTTGTTCAATTTTCCAATTTCGTTTATTTTGTTGTTTTGGGTATTATATTCTGGTGTTCCAGCGTAAATAAAAATATCTGCAGGTGTTCTTCCTGTAGTATTATGTTGAGTTTTGTGATTGTAGATATATAGGATTGTTTCAAATTTATTTATTTTGTTTTCTTGATCGGTTTCACTGTTGATGATTCTCAATTTTTCATTGACTGTCTTGTGAAATCGTTCGACATCTGAAACTCCATTTTTACTTGTAGTTATTATTATGTTCACGTCTTCTGATCTTAGCCAGATTTGAAGCGCTGCACACATAAAAACTGAGTCTTTATCTGCTTTAATTTCATTTGGTTTACCCATTTTATTGAATATTTTTAGTAGGGCTCGTTTGGCTTCTAACCAATCTCTTCCATTTACTTCGATTAAAGCTGCGTATTTCGAATATACGTCGATACAAGATAAGAATTGTTTATTGTCAACCATGTAGAAATCGATGACAAATCTTTCTCTTGGACTAAAAACTTCTGGGGTTATTTCATAAGCAAGTTTTGTATTTCTGTGTTCAGTTTTTGAAATGTTGCACATTTCACATTCGTTAATAATGTTCTGGATTAGTTTTTGGTAATCCGGATAGTAAAATTTTTCGTTAAAAAGTAGTATTGTTTTCTCAATACCTGGGTGTAGTAAATCTCTGTGAGACTTAATAATTGTTTCTTTGAATTCTGCAAATGTTTGAATATCTACCAACTTTTTGTAAGTTCTCATTAATTTTGTCAAATTGTTCGGACTGATGATTTCTATAAATGCATTTTGGAATGTTAAGAAATCAATTTCGTTTTCGAAATATATTACACTTTTTTTGTGCATAGGTATTCTTTAATAAGATTTTTGGCATGCTCGTTTGTCATTTCCTTGTAGATGATTATATATTTGGTTTTGTGAAAATATTTTGTTGTTTGTACTTCGTTTGATTCACCTTTGATGAATTCGATCCGTCGGTTGTAATAATTTATGGGTCTTTCTGTGATAGCAATGTATCTTTGGTTATCTTCATGTGCGCTGTGCACTGTAGCTGCAATACTACTGGGTGTTTCTCCCAAGAAATTTTCTTCAATTTTAACTCTTGATAGAGCGTCTGCTACAAATTCGTTTAATTTGATCTTCCATCTTTGCAATTTCATGTTTGGCTCTTTTATGTTGTTAAGCCAAACCAAAGGTTTGTGGTCAGAAAGAATGTCAAACTTTCTTCCATAGAGGTATGATCTGAAGTATATTGCCCAAACAATAGCAAGGAGTTCTTTCTCTATTGCGGAGTAATTGATTTCATGTTCGTTTAAAGTTCTGCTGGCAAAGCATATTGGTTTGTGGTCTTGAGATAATACTGCGCCTATGGCAATATTACTAGCATCCGTAGTTAGGGAAAATGGTTTTTCAAAGTTTGGGTATGTCAGTATTGGATCTAACATGATAAGCATTTTTAGTTTTTCAAATGCTAGAACATAATCTGTTTCTTTAATATTGATTTTCGATCCTTTCTTTAATTTGAGTGTTAGAGGTTTTGCTATCTTAGCAAAGTTTGGGATAAATTTGCGATAGAAACCGCAGAGGCCTAAGAAAGATTTAATTTCCTTAGTAGTTTTTGGAATTGGAAATTTTTCAATGGATTGAATTTTAATTGGGTTGGGTTTGATACCTTCAGTGGTTATGATATGACCTAGGAATTCTGTTTCCTTTTTAAGAAATTCACATTTATCAAGCTGAAGCTTGAGATTAGCCTGTCTTAGTTTCATGAACACTTTCTTTAATGATAATAAATGTTCTTCCAATGAAGTGGAAAACACGATTATATCATCCATGTATACAAGACAATCTTTATAAATTAGATCCTCTAACAGATTGTTCATGCAACGTTGGAAAGTTGCTGGTGCGTTTTTCAGACCGAATGGCAATCGAGTATACTCATAATGTCCATTTTTAGTCGAGAATGCAATTTTGGGAATTGATTCTTCGTCGATTTGGATTTGATGAAATCCTTTTGCGAGATCGATTGTTGTAAAATATTGGCATTTGCCTAGTTTGTCAAGTATATCATCCATTATTGGGATTGGATATTTGTCACTTATGGTATTTTCGTTCACATCACGGTAGTCATTGACTACTCGAAATTTCTTTCGTCCTGATGCATCCAGCTTTTTTGGAACCATCCAAATAGACGAGCAATAAGGTGAATTGGATTTTCTGATAATGCCTTGTTCAAGCATATCTTTGATTTGGTTTTCGACTTCTTCGTCAAAAGCCTGGGGATATTTATAAGGTTTCCTATAAATAGGTTCTTCGTGTTTTGTTTTTATTACGTGTTTAATAGTACTAGTAAAGGTCAAATTTTCACCCTCTTTGTACTGAATGTCACTAAATTCAAAAAGAATTTTAGTGAGTTTCTTTTTCTCTTCTTCATTTAGGTGTTCTAAACGATATTCGTTACTTTCCTGTAACTCATTATTAATTGCGAACAATGTATGTTCGTCTTCAGTTTGTGGTGGATCGAGGCATTCATATGCGGTCTCGTCCGAAATTTCTTCACGTTCATACTTCATGAAGAATGGAAGGTTGTTTATTAGTACTGTTTTAGCACCATGATCGATTATTGCTTTAGTATCTTCTAAGATTTCTCGACCAAGTAACATGTCATAATTATTAGAAAAATTATGCAAGTAAAATGTTTGACGTGTAGGGCAAATTTTGCTGGGTTTTAAGCATATACTTTGTTTTAGTTTTACTACACCATTAATAGTGTGTACTTGAAGTTGGTTGTTTTTGATTGGAAATTTTAAATGGTTTCTTGACATTAAGTTAATAGATGAACCTGTATCTATTACGCATTTTAAGATTTTATTATTAAAAATCAAATTTATGTATGGGTTTGTTCCTCTTCTTCTTCCTCTTCCTCTTCCGTTTCCGAGGCTACTTGATGAAAATTTTCGGATGTGTCCATTTTTTGATGGCCACTTCCACTTTCGCGTTGCCTTTTTACAGGTGGATTAAGGGCAGTAGAATAATTTTGATTTTGTTGATAATTGGCAGGATTCTGGACTCTACCTTGGGTTAGTTTTTGTTTAAATTCTTGATGCATTTGCTGATTAGATTCAGCACGATTCTGATTTTGATTCTGATTATTAATCTGAGGTTGACTGAAATTTTGAGAATAATTTCCCTTATTTCCACGATTATCATTATTTTTCTGATTGCTGTAACCTTTTGAGGTTGATTGACCATTTGATTGATTTGATTTTGTGCGATCGGAAAAATTGTTTTCAAAAACTCCTTCTTTCTGAGCTACCTGTTTTAACCAGGGACCGTAACTGTTATAACTTTTTGGATAAAAATTTTGAAATAACAATTATTTTCTAATTTTTAAATAAAAATTTAAAAATAATCGTTATTCTATGATTTTTAAATAAAAATGTTGTTTTAACAGTTAAATGGTAATTTTTATATACAAATTTTTGAATAACATTTAAAACTAATTTTTATTATAAAAATTTAAATTAATTTTTATTTTGTAATTTTTATAATAAAAATTACTTTTTAATTGTTATGAAAAATTTTTATTATACAAATTTTTATAAAAACGAGAAGGCAAAGCTAACTTCGACTGTGCCGAAGTTTTAATACACTTGAAAAACTTTACTCCAACTGATTTAACCAGTAAAATATATATAGGATATAGATATCAGATATTAAAAAATTTTAAATCATTGATAATATAAATAGGATACCATAAAAAACTTTTCTTAGTAAAACACATTTTCCGACCGATCGGTCCTATGGCAGCTATATGCTATAGTCATCCGATTTTTATAAATTTTTTAAAAAATTTCTAAAAGCATATAAAACTAATCTCTACCAAGATTGGTGACGATACGATGGAAAACAAAAAAGTTTTTCTCACTAGAACTTGTTTTTTGACCGACCGTTTCTATGGCAGCTATATGCTATAGTGATCCGATTTTGATACATTTTTCCAGAATTATGTGAAATCATATAAAACTATCATATACCAAGATTAGTGACGCTACGATGAAAAACAAAAAAGTTTTTCTCACTAAAACTTATTTTCCGACCGATCGTTCCTATGGCAGCTATATGATATAGTCATCCGATTTTGATCAATTTTTTCGAAATTGTGTGGAAGCATATAAAACTGATATATACTACGATTGGTGACGCTACGATGAAAAACAAAAAAGTTTTTCCCACTAGAACTAGTTTTTTGACCGACCCTTTATATGGCAGCTATATGATATAGTCATCCGATTTTGATAAATTTTTTCGAAATTGTGTGGAAGCATATAAAACTGATATATACCACGATTTGTGACGCTACGATGAAAAACAACAAAGTTTTTCTAACTAGAACTAGTTCTTAGACCGATCGTTCCTATGGCAGCTATATGATATAGTCATCCGATACGGCCGGTTCCGACATATTAGTTGCGTGCAGTAAAAAGAAGACTCTGTGCAAAATTTCAGCTCGATAGCTTTAAAACTGAGAGACTAGTTCGCGTAGAAACAGACAGACGGACAGACGGACAGACAGATGGACCGACGGACGGACGGACAAGCGGAAATGAACTCGGCTAGTCGTCCTGATCAAGAATATATATACTTTATGGGGTCGGAAATGAATATTTCTATGCGTTACAAACTTCTGGCCAAAATTAATATACACTTTTCAAGTGTATAAATATAATATCTTTATTTATCATTAACAACTTATATTTGAAGAATTACAATCTTAGAATTAAGATGTGTCGCGGTTGCGATATCAAGTAAAACTCAATGTGTGGTTCTGCCGCTGCTGCTTAGCAAACCTTGGTTAATAGCTTTTTGGGAGTCAAGATCAAAAAGCTTTTCTCTCTTTTCTCATTTCATAATTTGAGAGTGGATTGCATCAGCCGATAATTTGAGCTGCATCAGCGTTTTGTTCTTGGTGTGAATAACGATTGAAGCGGATGTTTATGCTTGCGATTTTATACACTTGAAAAGTAGAGCTGTAAAAACATCGATAGTGCCCCCCATCGATGTTTTCGATAGTGATAGTCTAAACCATCGATTATTTCGATATTATCGAAACAAAAAGAAACCATTTTGTTTTACCAATTCAGGTTTCTAAAAACCCACCCCCGCACCTAAATTTCGACCTTTGCAGTAAACTTCCCGAAATAAATCCATTCATTCTGACCCTAGAGCTTACAAAACGAATTTTATTCAGATCGGCTCATTGCCTGTGGGCGGAAATTCAACCACCGAGAAATCAAATGTCTAATTATTTTCTATAATGTGTTCACAAAACGATTTTGAAGCCAATCGGATTAAAAATAGGTTTTACCATATAGAATTTTCCAGATATTTCCCCACTCTTGAGGCGAGTTTTCCAACATCGCGATGTATCGATGGTGGAAAAAACAATCGATGATGACCCGGAGCACAGCCACCATCGATATTATCGATATATCGTCGATATTTTTACAGCTCTATTGAAAAGTGTATATTAATTTTGCCCAGAAGTTTGTAACGCATTGAAATATTCATTTCCGACCACATAAACTATATATATTCTTGATCAGGACGACGAGCCAAGTTCATTTCCGCTTGTCCGTCCGTCCGTCTGTCTGTCCGTCTGTCTGTCTGTTTCTACGCGAACTAGTCTCTCAGTTTTAAAGCTATCGAGCTGAAATTTTGCAAAGAGTCTTCTTTTTACTGCACGCAACTAATATGTCGGAACCGGCCGGATCGGATGACTATATCTTATAGCTGCCATAGGAACGATCGGTCGGAAAATAAGTCTTGGTGAGAAAAACTTTTTTATTTTCCATTGAAGCGTCACCAATCTTGGTATATATTAGTTTTAGATGCTTTTACCAGGGACCGACCAAATCACTCCTTTTTATATAAAAAATCAGAAAATAAAAATTATTTTTGATTTTTAATTTTTTTCCTCTCGAATTAATAGTTATAAAAGATTTTTATTATTTTTCATCGTTAATAATAATTTTTACTGATTTTATTTATAAAAATCAACAATAATTAGTTACTTGTCGAGTTTTATTTGAAAAATCATTGAATGATGTTTTATTTCGAGTTTTATTTTATTTACTCAAGAATAACGATTATTCTCGATTGTTTTTCGTTTCTAATCAAAGCATACAAATTATCAGAGATTACTTTGTTTAAAAATCAAGAATATAAATCCCAATAAGAATTTGATTTCGAAATATCAGTATATATATATATATTGTATAAAAGCCTTCGATGGTACAAAACGTAAAGAACTCCAAAATAATTATAGAAAATTATCGAAAATCTGTCGTGTTACAGAGAAATGAACCAAATGTTCACAAATTCTCTTAATATACAATAAAACAATCAAGCGATCAAATGAAAGAGATATCACAACAATTGGGAGATATTATTCATGTAAAACGTTTTGTTTTTAAAATTTAAGCTACATCCATTCTAGAGAAGAGTAAACTATAGGTTTAGAACCACAAAACTCGATTAATACTCAAACAAAATAAATCAACGATTTTTTACATATGGTGAATTTATTATATATTCAAGTGTTTAATTTTACAAATAAAATCTGTTGAATTGATTTGGACGATAAGTTACATCGCAAGTCTGAAACAACAATGTTTTTTGACGTTATCGGACACATGTTCATTCCTTCAAATAATTGCCTAGTTAAAATTTTAAATGCATTGCTGTCAAAAAATTTGAAAGGTAGATTTTCCGTTGAGGCCATTTCCAGGCAGGCATTTTTCATGTCACTTTGGCGCATTGTGACTCTTATCTTGAATTCCTTTTCAGTTATTTCATCCTGATCGTCTGCCATATACTTGTCATATTCTTCTTTATGCAGTGATTGCATGTGCCGCTTTAAGTTGCTGCTGTATACTCCGACAAATTTTTTCTTGCAAAGTGTGCACTCGGCATTTGACCCATCTATAATTTGGAAAAATTTTCCAACGAGGTGACTGCGTTTTCGTCCCATTTTGTTTTAAAATTACCAATCTTAAATGCCGAAAATGTGCACACAGCCAATTTTTTAGACAATTGAAATTCTCAAACTTACAGAAACAAATTCCTAATTTGAGTAATATTCTTGATTTTAAAACAAAGTAATCCCTAATAATTTTTATTCTTTGATTAGAAACGAAAAACAATCGAGAATAATCGTTATGCTTGAGTAAATAAAATAAAACTCGAACTAAAACATCATCAATGATTTTTTCAAATAAAACTCGAGAAATAAGTAATTATTGTTGATTTTTTTATAAAACATCAGTCAAAATTATTATTAACGATGAAAAAAAAAAATCTTCAATAATTAATAGCGAATGATTTTTTTAATAAAAATTGAAAATATCAAATCATTGCCTATCTGAGAATTTGAACCGAAAATATTGGCTTCACAATCGGCAGAAAATTTTTAAGTGAATGCTTTATATTTATTTATCTAATCATTTTTTTTTTTTAATAACGATTATTTTCGGTCCCTGGCTTTTACATATTTGTGGAAAAATTTATCAAAATCGGATGAATATAGCATATAGCAGCCATATAAGCGGTCGGTCAAAAAACTAGTTCTAGTGGGAAAACTTTTTTATTTTTCATCGTAGCGTCCCCAATCTTGGTATATATTAGTTTTATATGCGTTAACACAATTCTGGAAGATTTTATCAAAATCGGAGGACTATAGCATATAGCTGCCATAGGACCGATCGGTCGAAAAATGTATTTTACTAAGAAAAGTTTTTTTTATGGTATCAAATTTTTATTATCAATGATTTAAAAATTTAAAATATCTGATATCTATATCCTATATATATTTTAACTGTTAAATCAGCTGGAGTAAAGTTTTTCAAGTGTATTAAAACTTCGGCACAGTCGAAGTTAGCTTTGCCTTCTCGTTATGTTTATGTCTGAGCCGCCTCAATTGTTATTGTCACCAGAAATATGGAAATTTATTTGTTTGAATTTTTGGGTTTATGTGTGTGTGTCTAGTTACTACTCAAGTGCAATGCAATCGTTATCGTTGATCGAAGCGGACGACTTAAAATTGTATCCACAAATTTAACTAATTTATTGTTGGCCAAAATCTACAACATATATTAAAAACTTTTATTAACTGTGGCAGTGTGAAGGTTTAATGTGATCAGTCTGTGCTCATTGTTTACAAATATCATTAAACACAGCAAATAAATATTTGCAAATTTGTGCTGTGGGCCCAACACATCTACACATAAACACACACAATTCCCTACCACAACAAACACATATCAATAATACAGCTTATACCGATATAAGCTCAAAGACACATACAACAAAAACTCACTCAACTGCACTTCAACTCCACTCAACTGCAACTTATTTCTTTGGGTGCACTCAATTCGCTCCATGGCTCCAGCAAAAGTCCAAGCATCGGCGAATGCTCCTCCATCGGCAAAGCGCCAGCGGGACATCACTGGAGCTGCGATAAGTGGGCGCCTGTCAGATGCTCCACCCCCTCAATGGCTTGAGCTGCTTAATCTTCGTTTTACGGAGCAAGCTGAGCTTATCACTTAAGCATCCAGGCAGCCGAGGTGCGTATCTTGGAAAATATGCGTGATCGGCTGAACTCTGTGGAAGAGGGAGTCCAGGGACTGGTCGAGCGTGTGGTGCGACTGGAGGATGAATCGGGCCAAGTACGTGCTCTAAAGGATCAGGTGGGATTAGTTGAGGCTAGGCTTAATGCAATGCTTAATGCGCAAGCAAACGCCAATATCGCAGCTGACCTACGAATCCATGGGGTTCCGTTCGAGGTGGATGAAAATATCCATAATATTTTCAACAAACTATGTCTGTCGATGAATTTCACACCAGCGCCAAGAATACGTGAAGCTTATCGCATACGGCAAAGAAATCCGGTTAGAAATGTTGACCCAGTCATCATAGTCAAACTGGAACACGTGCGGGATAAAAATGCCCTTCTCCGTCAAATTGGGATGTACAGGCGAGAAACTAAACAACAACTAAGCTTACAACTTCTTAATTTTGATTCACCTGTCCCCTTTTACGTCAACGATCAACTCTCAAGAGACAATTATGAGCTTTTCAAAGAAGCAATGAAGATGAAAAAACAAAAGCATCTCTGTTCCGTCTTTACGCGTCGCTCTCTTGTGCACGTCAAAAGTATGAGAGAGGTGAAGTTCATTGCATAGACAGTCGAGAAAAGCTCTTATCGCTTCAAAGAGGTGATCCCCCCGCACCCCCTGTCCCAGTTAATGATTGTATACATCATACATTTCGTACAGTGGAAGAAAATTCAATGTAATGGAATGAAACTTCCTATGTATTTTATTTTAAACTTTATTATAACTTATGCTATTATTATTGGTGTCTTAAACTTTAACTTGCTAATTGTCAGTTTGAATCGTGCGCTTCTGAGTAAATTGTTAATTGTTTTTAACGTCCAGAACTATAAGTAACTCCACGGCGAATAGCAATGTAATGATTCGAGTTTTAAGCAAGCAAAGAAAAGGCCTAAAAATTGTTCATATAAATGCACAAAGTCTGGTAAGAAAGATAGAGGAGTTTAGGTTGCTATTCGTAAACTCGGGTATTGATGTGATATGTGTGTCTGAAACGTGGTTCTCGTTAGATGTAGTTGATATATTGGTTTCTTGTGATGGGTATGAATTGTTCCGATCTGATCGCTTAGGCCATGCCGGAGGGGTTGCTATATATTTAAGTAAGAAATTCCATGCCAAAATAGTAGCAACACAACCAACTGACAGCCCCATTGAGTACATATTTATAGAGCTCTTTAATTCAACGCTTTCCTCAAAACTGCTTATTGGGTGCATGTATAGACCAAACCGTCGAACTGACTATACTGACGCTCTCGATATTCTGACTTCTATATCCTTACAGTTTACAGATATCATTGTAACTGGCGACCTTAACAGTGACATGTTAACAGAAACACACCTTTCAGCGAATATGGAATCCCTTGACTTGACACTTGTAAACAAATCCCAATCAACTCACTTTACCAATACTAATGACACTCTACTCGACGTTATCTTTGTAAATAATCCTAATAATGCTATTATGTATGACCAACTTTCTGTACCTGCATTTTCGAAGCATGATCTACTCTTCTTAGTATATAATGTAACTCCCGATCTTCAAGACTACTCCATAACTTACCGTGATTACAAAAATATTGACTACAATCACTTACTCCATGACTGCAATGCCTGCAACTGGGACAGTATATTTTCTATACCAGCTGTTGACGATCAACTACAACACATGAACACATTGTTATACAATAAGCATGCACCCCTTAGACGTAAAATCGTGAAACCAAAACAAAATTCGTGGTTCAATACCGATATAAAAAGGACAATATTAAAACGTGACGAAGCTTATAAAAAATGGAAACGGTACAAGACTGAACGTCTGTTTAGAGAATACCAAACTCAGCGGAAAGCAGTTACATATAAATGTGATAATGCAAAAAGGAGCTACTATGTTTCGAAATTTACAAGTGCAATATCGTCTAACCAGTTTTGGAAAGAAATTAAAAGTTTAGGGATAGGAAAATCAAAGCCGACTGCATCCACAGATATAGATCCTGACGATCTTAACAATAAATTCGTGCAATCACAATCTGATGTACCTGATATCTTTGAAAATACGTACCTGACATCTACATCCTATAATGACCTAGATCAATGTTTTAACTTTGAACGTTTTAATTAATGTGATGTCCTGTCCTCTCTTCTTAAACTGAAGTCAAACGCCACAGGGCTAGATCAAATGGACCCCAAATTTATTAAAATTATCCTTCACACATTTCTACCCCATATTACACATTTATACAACACAGCATTAATGTCTTCTACCTTTCCACATGTTTGGAAAATAGCAAAAATACTACCAATTCCAAAAAACAATAGTGAGTTCCGTCCGATTTCCATATTACCATATCTTTCAAAAGCATTTGAGCAAATTATGTCATGTCAAATATCTAAGTTTATGCATGAGAACTCTCTGCTGAATGAAAGACAATCTGGATTTAGGAAAAGTCGTAGTTGCACTACTACCGTAACCAAAATCTGCGAAGATATACGACAAAATATTGACAAAAGCAACATAACGTTCTTAACTTTGCTAGACTATAGCAAAGCGTTCGATTTAGTTAATCATGAGATCCTCTGCACCAAACTTAGTAGATTATATAATTTTTCAAATACAGCAGTAAAATTGATGAGCTCATATCTACATGACCGACGGCAAGCAGTTGTCACCTTTAATAAAACTTCATCCTTTGTCTCAGTGAACCGTGGAGTCCCACAAGGATCAGTTCTTGGTCCACTATTATTTTCGATATATGTTAACGACCTCCCAAGTGTTCTGTCTAATTGTGAAGTTCAAATGTATGCTGACGATGTCCAGATGTATGTTAGTCGCCCGTTGAACAAAATTTCTGAATGTATTGATGTGTGTAACAGTGAACTTGGGCTGGTACGGAGCTGGGCAATGAAAAACGGTCTGAAAATCAATCCAACAAAATCTAAGTGCATCGTAATTTATAAAAAGAGATTTAATACAGGATACCTACAGAAGCTAAAGATTGACGGTGCATGTATTGAATATGTTGAGAGAGCAGTAAACTTAGGTTTTACTCTTAATAATATTTTATCTTGGGACGATCATATCAATAAGGCAATTGGCAAGACATATTCCTTAATCAGACAGTTAAATCTAACGAAACAATTTATTCCCACTCATGTTAAACAATTGGTTGCTAAAACATACATAGCACCTTCGCTCTTATTCGGTGTGGAGGTGTTTGGTAGCTGTAGTGCAAAGTGTAAATCCAAACTTAATGTTGCATTTAACAATATAGCTAGATATGTCTACAACAAAAAACGAACAGACCATATATCCGAATTTGCAGAACAAATTTTCAATATTCCCTTAAACTCGTGGATTCACTTGAAAATACTTATATTTCTCCATAAAATAATCAACTCATCAGAACCTTCATATCTCTATGACATACTTCATTTTGCTGCATCTCAACGAACCAACAACTTAATAAGCTCTAAAAATAAACTCGCCTCTTCAGACTATCACTACTTCCCATTTGCTATTCGCCTTTGGAATCATTTACCAAACAATTTAAAGTTGATAAAAAGCGCACCACTTTTTAAGAAAAGTTTAGAACACCACCTTAAACAATAGCACTCCAATAACATAAACATTAAATTTTCCAACGATTTTTCTTTTCTCTTTTTTTTGTAATTAACAATAATAAATGTCTAGTTTAAGTTAATAAATTAAGTATCGATGTCAAAATGTAAGCTGTTAGTCCTCGTGATTAGTGCCATAAACATAAGTCTTCATGTACTTGTAGCACTAAGATGTCACAATAAACAATACAATACAATAATAGGTGAAAAATACCTTATAAAATCCGCTTTAAGTTTTTCAGAATTTAAAAAAATTTATTTCACTGAGTATTTTAAAAGTTTATAAGAAATGTTAATTTAAGGGACATTTTATACAACGGGTATTTTGAAACCCACTGTCCCTGAAATAAACCTTTCATAAATTTGAGAATATACACGTATATATTTTGTATTTCTAAAGCTCATTTTGAGGACAAAGTTGTGGAGTTGCCACCCTGCACAATTTATTTATATTGAACAGGCAATTTGAGGACACAGGAACGGTGGTATGAAATGGGTTTTCTGTATAGATGTATTTAGGGGACAGTATTTGTGTATGTATATTTTTGCATATACATGTATGTTAATTTTTCAGTATACATATTATAAATAAATTAAACATGTTGCATTCAAAGGTATTCCTTAAAAATAAAATATGAACAACATTTTGAGGTTGTGCAATATCCCCTTTCCCACTAATTAACACGCCTGGCTGTACACCTATTATTGATTATGCGCATTGTTTGTGTTTTCAGGGATCTGTGATCTGGAGTCAGGGATCTCGGATCAGGGATTTGGGATGGGGGATCTGGGACTTGCGATCTAGGATCTGGGATCAGGGACAAGGGAGCTGGGATTTTCGCTCTGAGATCTAGGATCGGGGAACTGGGATTAGGGACAAGGGATCTGGGATTTGGGCTCTGGGATCAGGGATCTGGGATCAGAGATCTGGGAGCAGAGATTCGGAATGGGGGATCAGGGATTTCGGATGGGGGATCAGGGATCTGGAGTCTGGGATCTTAAGTCTGGGATCTTAACAAAAACATTTTTGATTTATTAATTTCGAATTTTAAGCGTAAATCCATTTAACAAAAATACAAACTTAACATAAGGAAAATATTTACGTAAGTCAAGAAACTAAAGTGAGAGTGTTTTTTGACTTATTTTTGCCTTCTACTTTAAACATAAACATGATAAATTAATTATTAATATGTCATTTTTACAGTTGTTAGGCTCTTTTTAATTTGGTTTACCTCTTAAAAGTACGATTGTTCAACTAACCTATAACATTGTCAACAACAACAAATCATCATAATAAAGCAGCAACCAATCTTTCCATATTCTTAAATTATACAAATCGTTTCCAACCCAAAATCGAAACAAATCTTATGGGAATTGAGACCTCTTTGGTGTTGGAAGTGATTTGTAGAACACATGAGTTTATTTTAAGATTAAGAAAATATTGGTTGCTGCTTCATTATGATGATGTTTTGGTGATAATTGTTGTAAGTTAGAGTTCAACGTTGTTTTTTAATTTTCGCTTTGCCGCTTTTCGCTGATTGTCAATGTATGTTTTAATCTGTGCGGGGGTGCGATTAGAAAAGATTTTATTTTTTTTATTTAAGTCCGTACATTCCTTTAATGAAGGAAGAGTGTTGACTTTCGTCAAGTCGCCATAAATTTTAAACAGCTCAGTTTTTTCCTCCAGATTCCATCTAATACGACGTGTTTTTCCGAAAGGCGATGCTAAAAAGAAAAATTTTTAGTGATATTTTTTTAAAACCAAATATAAAGAACTAGAAAAAATATTAAATTTACAGGAATCCTTCCATTTTCGCCAACGCAAATATTTTTCGACTGCATCCAAATCTGGTTTTAGATTTATTTATTTCTATTCCTAGTGCTACAAGGATTTTATTAATTTAATGCACCAGTCACTATATCAACTCAATTAACTTAAATTAACTTAAAAATTGTTGAACATTAAACATTATTTTTAATTTGTATATAAATATAAATTAATTTTATTTCTATTTGAACTTGTATTTTTTTTTTTTTTACATTCTAGTTTTATGTTATTAATTTGTATCTTAAAAATTATTATTATTATTTTTTATACACTTGAAAAGTGTATATTAATTTTGCCCAGAAGTTTGTAACGCATAGAAATATTCATTTCCGACCACATAAACTATATATATTCTTGATCAGGACGACGAGCTGAGTTCAATTCCGTCCGTCCGTCTGTCCGTCTGTCTGTTTCTACGCGAACTAGTCTCTCAGTTTTAAAGCTATCGAGCTGAAATTTTGCACAGAGTCTTCTTTTTACTGCACGCAACTAATATGTCGGAACCGGCCGGATCGAATGACTATATCTTATAGCTGCCATAGGAACGATCGGTCGGAAAATAAGTCTTAGTGAGAAAAACTTTTTTATTTTCTATTGTAGCGTCACCAGTCTTGGTATATATTAGTTTTAGATGATTTTACATATTTGTGGAAAAATTTATCAAAATCGGATGAATATAGCATATAGCTGCCATATAAACGGTCGTTCAAAAAACTAGATCTAGTGGGAAAAACTTTTTTATTTTCCATCGTAGCGTCACCAATCTTGGTATATATTAGTTTTATATGCGTTAACACAATTCTAAAAGATTTTATCAAAATCGGATGACTATAGCATATAGCTGAAAAAATCGGTCGAAAAATGTTCTTTACTAAGAAAAGTTTTTTTTTATGGTATCAAATTTTTATTATCAATGATTTAAAAATTTAAAATATCTGATATCTATATCCTCTATATATTTTACCGGTTAAATCAACTGGAGTAAAGTTTTTCAAGTGTATTAAAACTTCGGCACAGTCGAAGTTAGCTTTGCCTTCTCGTTTTGTTTTATATTTTATCGTACGAATGTCACGTCACGTCAGAAAAGAAATGCCCATATCAGATATTTAAAATTTTTAAATCATTGATAATAAAAATTTGATACCATTAAAATAAACTTTTCTTAGTAAAACACATTTTCCGACCGATCGGTCCTATGGCAGCTATATGCTATAGTCATCCGATTTTGATCAATTTTTTCAAAATGATGTAAAAGCATATAAAACTAACATATACAAAGATAAGTGACGCTTCAATGGAAAACAAAAAAGTTTTTCTCACTAGAACTAGTTTTTTGACCTACCGTTTATTTTTTATTTATTTATTTATTTATTTATAGTTCAACTAGGCTCAGTCAAACTTTACAGTGAATATTTAAGAATTAAGATTAGACATTAGATTATTCCTTACATCTAACAAAGAAGAGTTTAATGAGAAAAGATGGTAGTATTTATTGTAATTAAGACAGAGGTTACGAAAGGGTTCATGATGAGCATAGTTTGTAAGACAAGGATGTAAATAAATCGGGACATAATTCCTCGTTACACGTGCCGGAACCGCAAAACTTATTAGGCTAAGCAGAGTGCTTGAGTCAACTTCACCTGACAGTAACTTATGAAGGAAAATCACACTAAGATAAATCCTACGGTTATAAAGGGATGGTAGATCCAATAAGCGCAGTCTATGCTCATATGAAGGTAGATGCCTATTGGGATCCCAGTTTAAGCCACGAAGGGCGAAAATTAGAAACTGCTTTTGAACAGATTCGAGTTGGTTCTGATATATTTGGTAATGTGGGGTCCAGACACATGATCCATACTCAAGAATAGGCCTGACCAGAGACACATACAGTTGTTTTGTGACATAGGGATCATGAAATTCCTTGGACCATCTCTTTATAAAGCCTAGAACTCCCTTAGCTTTGTTTGCAATAACAGATATATGACTATTGAAGCAAAGCTTAGGCACAAAATGAATTCCCAGGTCGTCAACTTCATAGATGCGTTCCAGAGAGTTATCATCAATCACATAATCGTAAAGATAGGGCGTATTACGATGAAACGTTAAGTATTTGCACTTCTCATTGTTGAGTGGGAGTCTGTTGATCATGCACCACTCATTCAGAGAGTTTAAGTCCCGTTGCAAGAGAAGAGGTGACACTGGATCATTATAAGATAGGCAAAGTTTAAGATCGTCAGCATACATTAACACATGAGAGTAAGATAACGCATTCGGAATATCATTTACAAATAAATTAAAAAGTAAGGGACCCAGATGACTGCCTTGGGGTACACCAGAGATTACGTGAATGGGTTTTGAAAACATCGAATTAAAGCTTACTCTCTGGGACCGATCACACAAATAAGCCTTGATCCAATTGAGTAGCTTAGGAGGGAAGCCAAGCAGATAAAGTTTGTGTGTAAGGAGCTCATGATTAACGGAATCAAAGGCCTTGCTAAAGTCTGTATATATAACATCCGTTTGCTGCTTATTTACAAAACTCATATTGACAAGAGTTGTAAGCTCTAGCAAGTTTGTATTAACAGAACGCTTTTTCATAAATCCATGTTGAGCCGGGGAAATTACTGAGCGACAGAAATGCTGCAATTGAGTAGTTATGATCGACTCAAACAGTTTTGGAATTGCAGAAAGCTTGGAGATGCCCCTGTAATTTGATACTACTGACTTGGGTCCCTTTTTGTGGATAGGAATAATGTAATAATGGCAGCTATATGCTATAGTGATCCGATTTTGATAAATTTTTCCAGAATTATGTGGAAGCATATTAAACTAACATATACAAAGATAAGTGACGCTTCAATGGAAAACAAAAAAGTTTTTCTCACTAGAACTAGTTTTTTGACCGACCGTTTATATGGCAGCTATATGCTATAGTGATCCGATTTTGATAAATTTTTCCAGAATTATGTGAAAGCATATAAAACTAACATGTACCAAGATTACTGACGCTACGATGGAAAACAAAAAGTTTTTTCCACTAGAACTAGATCTTAGACCGATCGTTCCTATGGCAGATATATGATATAGTCATCCGATCCGGCCGGTGCCGACATGTTAGTTGCGTGCAGTAAAAAAAAGACTCTGTGCAAAATTTCAGCTCGATAGCTTTAAAACTGAGGGACTAGTTCGCGTAGAAATAGACAGACAGACAGACTGACAGACGGACAGACAGACAGACGGACGGACGGACAAGTGGAAATGAACTCGGCTCGTCGTCCTGGTCAAGAATATATATAGTTTATGGGGTCGGAAATAAATATTTCTATGCGTTACAAACTTCTGTGCAAAATTAATATACACTTTTCAAGTGTATAACGAGTAGGCAAAGCTAACTTCGACTGTGCCGAAGTTTTGATACACTTGAAAAACTTTACACCAACTGATTGAACTGGAAAAATATATATATGATATGATATCAGATATTTAAAATTATTAAATCCTTGATAATAAAAATTTCATACCATAAAAAAAACTTTTCTTAGTAAACCACATTTTCCGACCGATCGGTCCTATGGCAGCTATATGCTATAGTCATCCGATTTTTATTATTTTTTTCAAAATTATGTGAAAGCATATAAAACTAATATATACCAAGATTGGGGACGCTACGATAAAAAACAAAAAAGTTTTTCTCACTAAAAGTAGTTGTTTGACCGACCGTTTATAAGGCTGCTATATGATATAGTCATCCGATCCGGCCGGTTCCGACATATTTGTTGCGTGCAGTAAACAGAAGACTCTGTGCAAAATTTCAGCTCGATAGCTTTAAAACTGAGAGACTAGTTCGCGTAGAAACAGACAGACAGACAGACGGACAGACAGACAGACGGACAGACGGACGGACGGACAGACGGAATTGAACTCAGCTCGTCGTTCTGATCAAGAATATATATAGTTTATGGGGTCGGAAATGAATATTTCTATGTGTTACAAACTTCTGGGCAAAATTAATATACACTTTTCAAGTGTATAACAAAACAACAACAATTAGTGCAGTAAGCTGCTACAGAGCGGATATACAGTTCGTTTGCATCAATTCGCCGTATAAGTTTGCTAGTGTGTGTGACTGCAGCTGCTGAGTCGATAAAGCAGTGCGACTGCATACCTGTCGATAAAGCAGTCTCCACAAAGCAGAGCTTGATTGTCAAAACTTGGATACAACACCACCTACACAAAGGCGCCAGTTGTTGTGCGCTAACTCTTAGACAGGAGGTACCAGGTTTGATCCCTACACAGGTCAGTCGAATTTTTTCTTTTTTCTTTTCTTCTCTCTTGGTTGTTTGTTATTTTTGCTTTGTCAATCCTGGCAAATCTAACAAAGTTGCGGCCAGAAAATGGATGACCAAGCCGAGGACGTGGAGACTGGCTTGGCAAGCCATTTATCTGTGGAGCAGCCAAACGCAGCAAGTGGACTTGCGACCCCGCTAACGAGCTGCATAAACGGGTTAAAAGACCCCTTCAAAAAGAGCACAACGATGCAACGCTCGCCAACTAGAGCAGAGGCCAAGAGGAGAGACCCAGATCCTCACCAGCCACAATGGACAAGCCAGCCAACGATGATGGCTTGACGAAACTGAGCCAAATCGGAGTGAGTGCGAGAGACCTCAGGAAGTTTATGACCCTTCCGAAACGAGCCATCACAAACAGTATGAGGGATCTGAATCCTGGCCAAACAGATGGACGTGCGACCAGTCCCTTAGCCTAGGGCGGCGGACGAAAAGGCAAAGAGGCCTAGGAATCAAGTCCAAGAAGCCATATCGCTATCATCTAAGCAGACGCCTAAGAAGCCGATGCATAGAGCACCAACAACAGGCATGCCGACTGCTGTAGGCAAGTACCTGATTATGGCAACGAAGCCTGTAACAATCGAGAGCGAGAGTACGCAGAAAGCTCAAAATGTCACCAAGCCTAAACCTGTGGCTAACAGAAAGAGACGGGAAGAACTACGGTAAAACATAGATCCAGGAAACCAAAACCCCAAAAAAATTACGCCATAGTCATCAAATCCAATGGGGACTCAACGACGTACGCCGATATCCTCAGACGAGTGAGGACGGAGCCGAACCTTAAGGACCTTGGACAGAGCGTACAAGGGGTGAGGCACACAGCGACAGGTGCACTGCTACTTGTTTTGCATAAGGTTTCGGACCCCAAAACGGCGGAGCTACAAAGCGCAGTTAAAAAAGTCCTTGGGTCTGCGGCTGAAGTAGAGGCTCCTACAGAGATCACTCTTGTAGAGATACGAGACATCGATGAAGTCTCAGATGCGGACGAGGTTGCTGCTGCCATCTACCACCAGATGGAACTGAGCATACCGGCAACCGCAATCAGCCTAAGGCCAGCCTACAGGCAAACGCCGACGGCAACACTAAAGCTGATACCGGTGGTGGCATCCAAACTGATGGAGAATGGAAAAATCCGTATAGGATGGGTACGTTGCAGAATACGACCAAAGTTTGTACCTAAAAGGTGCTTCCGGTGCCTGGAGTATGGCCACATTTCGGTCAACTGCAAAAGCAAGCACAACAAAATAAAGGATACCAGGCACCCAACATCGAGCCTGAAGTGTCCATTCTATCAAAGGGCAGTCCGAAAAATGAAAGGTAGATGAAATTGCTATAATTAAATCTCAACCATTGTGCGGTGGCCCAGCAATTGTTATAGCAAACCATTAAAGAGCATAATATTGATGCAGCAATAGTTAGCGAGCAATACGGGAACCGGAATTCTGGAGAATGGATAGCAGATAGAGCAAAAAAATCTGCGATTTGGAGCTGTGGACTGCCAAAGAGGCAGATAAGGAACCCAAAAAGCGCCGTTGAATTCGCAAGGGCGATGGTAAATGGGTTGTACATCTATGGCTGCTACCTACCTCCAAGCCTGACACTGCATGAAGCCACACGGATCATGGAGCAAATTGCTGATGATATCCGCGGGAAGCATCCCGTAATAGTCCCAGGAGACTTTAATGCTTGGTCAATAGAGTGGGGATGTTCAACAACGAATGCAAGAGGACAAGCGCTTCTCGAAACATTTGCAAATCTAGACATAGTGCTGCTTAACACTGGGCAGGAGCATACTTTCGAAAAAGCTGGAAGGGGGTCGATAATCGACCTTACGTTTGCAAGCACAAGCCTCATAAGTGGTTTGAACTGGGAAGTTAGCAGTATTTATACCGCCAGCGACCACAGAGCAATTATATGTACAGTTAGCCATGGGTGTACTGCCAAGACGAACTTCTTAGCCCCCACTAGCCTATATAAAGTAGATACCATGGATGAGGCAATGGTAACGATGCTGCTGGAGGAGCTTCTACTGCAAGGATCAGCAACAAACATGGCGGACCAAATGACAAACCATATTGAGATCATCTGCAGCACCTCTATGGTCAGAAGTCAAAATCACCCTATCGTCGCATACCTACTTATTGGTGGTCTACAGACATAGAGGCAGCAAGGGCAGCATGCAACCAGGCTAGAAGGAGGCACTAGTGATCACGGGGCACACCAGAGTTCGATATGCTACTGCAGATATTCTGGGAAAAAATACGGGTTCTTAAACGACTCATCAAGGATAGCAAGCGGAAAAGCTTTGCTAAAATTTGTGATGACGTGGACGAAAACCCATTTGGTTTTGCGTACAAGCTCGTCACAAAGAAGCTGAAAGCGTTTGGCCAACCACCACCAACCTGTCCAGCGCAAATGGAAAATATTTGTGAAGACGCTCTTTCCGCAACAAGAGCTGATCCAGCGACGAAGCGCACAGCATTCGCCAACCCAAGCAAGTGTGGTAACAGTGGAAGAGGTGCTAGCTACAGCCAAACTGGTAAAGGATGGAACAGCCCCAGGGCCTGATGGGGTACCCAATAAAATTGTTAAAAGAGCGATACAAGGAAACCCAGATGTCTTTGTCACGCTATATAATGCATGCCTCAAGGAAGGAACGTTCCCGAGAAGATGGAAGGCCCAAAGATTGGTGCTTATCCCGAAGGGAGACAAGCCAGTGGACGAGCCATCGTCATATAGGCCGCTCTGCATGCTAGACACCACTGGAAAGATCCTAGAGCGCATCATTCACACAAGGATCGAAGCTGCTGTGGAGAGCTACCTGTCACCTATGCAATTTGGCTTTCGGAGGAGACTGTCAACCATAGATGCAGTAAGCAAACTGTGCGAAACATCCAGTCAGGCAATTGAAGGGGATCGATGGAGGCACGGCGCCAAAGAATATTGTCTGGTAGCGACGCTCGACATAAAAAATGCGTTTAACACGGCTAGATGGAGCTTCATACTGAATGCCCTTGAGGATGCAGGAGTTCCAGCATACTTCAGCAGAATAGTGGAGGACTACTTTCGAGATCGAGTGCTGCTCTATAATACCGACCTCGGATCTGTGCCATACGCCGTAACTGAAGGTGTCCCACAAGGATCCATACTAGGGCCATTGTTATGGAACACAATGTACGATGGCGTACTGAAGCTGCAACTTCCGCAGGGCGTGAGCATTATTGGTTTCGCGGATGATATCGCCGTAGTTGTTGTGGGCAAACACCTCAGCCACATCGAGCAGACCTGCAATTTAGCGGTGGCCATAGTCAGCCAACGGCTTAATACAGCAGGATTAGCACTGGCAGCTCACAAAACTGAAGCGATACTCATCAGCAGTAGGAAGATAGTAGAGACAGCGAATATCCGTGTAGGAGACTCTGCCATAACATCCCGACCACACCTGAGGTACCTTGGGGTCACCATTGACCATAGGCTCAGATTTAAGCAGCACCTCATAGATGCGAGCAACAGGGCAAGCATTACACCAGAGGACCAAGGCAACCGAGGCGGCAATTACTCGCGAGTGTAGTAAGTTCTAACCTAATCGCCGAGGAAGTAGCAGAGATTAGGAGGCAATCAATTGCGGGTCCATTGACAGACTATAGAGCCGAGTTGCGCAGGCAAACACTACTGACCTGGCAGAACCGGTGGACAAATACCACAAACGGACGCTGGACCTTTAGCCTGATTCCAGACTTAAGAAGATGGCTGGACAGAAGACATGGTTGCGTTAGATCCTATTTGCATAGATTTAAGCATGAAGACAGCCCGTTCTGTACCCACTGTGTGGGCACAGGGGCATTAGAAGACGCAGAACACGTATTTTTCGTCTGTCCGTTATACAATAATGAAAGAAGTGACCTAATCATGAGGGTAGGGAGGTTACCAGCCGCTTGTAACCTGGTGGACCTCATGCTTGAGTCAGAACAAAATTGGTCAGCGGTAAGATATATGGCCACAGTAATTCTCAAAAGACTGCGCAGCGCTGAAAGATAGCGCAACTGTGTTAATACAAGGAGAGAATCCTAGAAGAGCCTTGGGCATTCTCCCCCGGCGAAGTAATACCTAACGGTGGTGCCGCCGGGAATCGGGAAGAGGGTGGAATGTTTAGTGGGTGAGCTTACGCAAGTCCCACACTTCGGCTGCCAGTTCCCGGTACCGAGGAGGCTTCCAATGCTTACAACCATCCTCAACACAAAAAAAAAAAAAAAACACACGCACACACGCACACACACACAGAGACAGCAAGCTTGTATGCTTGAAGAGGACGGTCGTGCTTAAAATCGCTTCTGTGAAAAGTGCGTTTTTGTAGAGAAAACTCTAAAGTCAGTCACCCAAGAGTGGTACAAGTGCGGTTGGTCATACACCTGATCGAGGGAAGTGCCCAAAGACGCGAGCAAGTGCCTGCCTTAAAAACTTAAATTGTGGAATTGTTTGGGGGCTCCGCTGGCCAAACAAAATCAATTTGGTAAAGCACAAAAACAACACAAGTGCAGTGAGAGGAAGTACCGATATCCCGCATATTCGCCGCGAGTGAGTGGGCGTCTGTGAGTGTGTGAAAGTGCATACCGCGGAGTCGGCAAAACAGTGCACACTTCCTGCATTGTCCCAGAAGTGCAACTCACACAAATTGCTCATTAGCCAGCAACTCTTGACAAGTGGCGGTGGAGGAGTAGGTAGACAGCCTGACTGTGGACCGGCAGGTCGCTGTTTCGAATCTCGCCGAGGTCTAAAGGATTTTTATCTTATTTTTTATATTTTATTTTCTTTAAATTATTTAATCTAAAATAAAAAAATACGTCACATCAACAACAATAGAGAACCCTGGGTTTTGTCATCAATCTATCACCGAGCTTTTTATGCGCATTAAGCCTAGTTAAAAGCTGATTTAGCCTTCTTAACGGCCGATATTTAAATATAAAAATATACTTTTTCAAAGGAGAAGAAGGTGCAAAGGTCGCGGATCTGACCGACTGCCAACCCTTCCGCTGCGGCGGTGCACAGCCTAACAGGGCTCTGGCGACCGGATTGGAGCGGTATAACTCCCATCGGTTAAAAGTAAGAGGGAAACCTTTGGCCACCGCAGGACTCCTTAGAGAAAAAAATCAATAAATAAATAAATAATCAAATAAAATAAATAATTAAATAAATACTTATATTTATATATCCAAAAAGCGCGTTGAATATTTTTTGTTATTTTCCTTCCCCTTCTTCTAAAATACACCAAACTTAGAAGGCAGGAATAATAAACACAAAATCCTGGATCTTCCGGGCCAAGTGGAGCTTGCGCGACGCATAGCGGCGGCAAAATCGCAAGAGCAATGGGCCACGCCCATTGCGACGGCGGCTCATGCCAAAGCAAATGTTTTAGCTACGGGTGAAGTTGATCCGTTACCGAGAGCGTCAAAAATCGCACGGACTCCTCCCGAGGCACATCCACAAGTAGTTGTGAGCCAACATCTACCCACGGTGTCAAGCTGCGAGACGGAGTCGGAAACCCCAAAGAGGGGCTGAGAGGAATCAAGTCCTACAGGAGCAATACGGACAACCCCACCGAAAAAGCGCAAAGGTCCTGGACCAACCACCATCAACCAGATGAGATTATATTCCTCGTAAATGAGAAGAAACCAGTGGTACGCCATATAAACCAGGGTATGAAGGACTTGCTGTCGAAAATGAGAGAAATCCAGTTAAGCGTCATTGAGAACCTGGAATCAGCATTGGCAGAACCACAGATCTGCTCCCGATGCAATGCGAACGTGGGAACTGAACTCTCATCGACCCCAAATGGAGCTGAGGAGCCTGTTACGCTTGAGAAAGCTGACAGCTCAGCGCAAACCACACCCTCATTGGGAGGGCTCACCCAAGACGCAAAGGATCCCAAGGCCAACTCCGCACAGACTGAGTGCTCGACCCAGACCTCCCCTAAGGGACGGAAACAAGGCGCCAGCGCGATTTCCAATAGGGCTCCAGCGAAAACACGATTGGGTACTGCTGATCGTTCTGAAGGTGTAAGCACCACCAGGCCCACCAGTGCAAAAACAGGACCCCCTGACCAGTGGTTAAAAGTGGTGAAAAAAGGAGGTAGTAAAAAGCGAGCAGATATGCCTCCCCAAAAACCTCGAGCAGATGCACTTGTTGTCTTCGGCAGATCCGGACTATCATATAGCGATGTCCTTAACATGGTCACAAGGCGCCAGGACGACCAGCTTAAAAACGTTGGCGATAATGTCAAAAGGGTTCGCCGCACTGCCAATGGCGACCTCCTCCTCGAACTGAATGTACCTGGCCTTGAATGCACGCAACAGCTCAAGGCTGAGATTGAGCAGGTGCTAGGGAACAGCGCGGGCATCCGTGCCCTTACTCCGGAAACGCGTTTGGAAATCAGTGACCTCGATGCGCTGTCGACCCGGCAGGAAATTGTTGTAGCCCTGTATGCTCAAGCAGGCATCCCACTAGAAGCCTGCAATATCAGAAGTCTGCGCAACTCATTCGCGGAAACGCAAGTGGCGATTGTTAGCGTACCAACGAACCACGCAAGACGAGCATTAGACCTGGGAGAGATAAAAGTCGGCTGGACACGCTGACGAATAATACAGCGCGAGGGCATCAGAAGATGCTACAGATGCCTTGAGACTGGGCACATTGCAAGTCGCTGCAGTAACCCAGTGGACCGAACAAACTGTTGCCTAAAATGCGGGGGAAATGGGCACAAAATCGCAGCCTGTCAGAATGCAGCAAGGTGCTACCTCTGCACCACCAAGGGCATAAAGGATGTAAGTCATCAGGCAGACAGCCGAATGTGTCCATCGACTCATCGAAACGGGGAGCCCAGACAGACCAAACATGCAGCTGATTCAACTTAATCTGAATCACTGCATCGCTCCGCAAGATCTGCTGTCGCCAACTGTGCGAGAGCGGCCCACAGATTTTGCGATACTAAGCGAGCCATATAGGGTAGGTGATGACAGCAGAAAGTGGGCCGCGGACAAAACAGGGCAGGCAGCAATTTGGCTGTGTGGAAAAGCAGCAATGCAGCTCTCAGGGGTGCGTTCAGCGGATGGATTTGTACGTGCAAAAATTGGTGATATTTGGGTTTACCTTGCCCCCAGCCTCAGCATTACAGAATTCTCTGCTATCCTGGATACGCTGGTAGCTGATACCTGGGGTCGAAATCCACTAGTCATCGCTGGTGATTTCAACGCTTGGGCAGATGACTGGGGCAGTTTATGTACAAATACAAGAGGAAGAACGCTACTCGAGGCTTTTTCGACTCTGAACATTGGACTACTGAACAATGGTAACCAACACACGTTTAGCAGAGCGGGCATTTGGTCAGTCGTCGACCTTACGTTCACTAGCAGCTCACTGTACCCCACTGCGAGTTGGTGCATAAGCAGTGAATATACGACAAGCGACCACCTAGCCATTCGGTGCAAGGTAGGCGAGCCGTTGCCCAGATTAGCACACCCATGCGCACCGCTGGAAATCGTACCGTGTGGAGACACTAAACACACAAACCTTTGCGAGCTCAGTTGAAAACTTAGCTGAGCACATAATGGTCCAAGTCGGAACGGCGTGTGACGCTAGCATGTCGAAGCGGAATGCATATGGGCGGCACCATGTTCCAATGTACTGGTGGAACGACCATATAGCGGAGGCCAGACGATCTTGCAATCAGGCAAGGAGGCGCTACCAACGCTCGCGAAGAACCCCACACTTTGGTGAATGGCAAGCTGTCTACCAGAGCTGTAGAAGGACATTCAAAGCTGAAATTAGAGAGAGTAAGCGCAAATGCTTTCTCGAACTTTGCGACACAGCAGAGCATGACCGTGGGGCAGCGCTTACAAAATTATTGTCAAAAAGCTGAACGCTCTCTCGAAACCGCAGCCGACAGATCCCCAATTCATGAAAGAAATTGTGGAGCAGCTATTTCCTCCCAGCAGCGACGCTGCTAGAGCACCATCCGAAATCTTGTCAGATATGGACATTGAGGAGGTTACGACGGATGAGATTCTAAAAACTGCGAGCAGCATGAAACTGAACAAGGCCCCAGGGCCTGACTCAATACCGAACAGGGCATTTAGGCTAGCGCAGACTTTGCAGCCGGAAACTTTCGCGGAGCTGTACAACAAATGCCTCAGGGAAGGGGTATTCCCTGCCAAGTGAAAGGTGCAAAAATCCTAAATCCTAAAAATCCTTAATCCCTAAACCAGGCAAGGCACTGGATGAAGCCGCGTCTTACAGGCCAATCTGCCTGATCGACGCCGCCGAGAAATCTTTGGAAAAGCTTGTATGCACTCGTCTAGAACGCGCCATCGCTGCAACTGGTGATCTCTCTCAAAACCAGTATGGGTTCAGGAAGGCGAAGTCTACTGTCGATGCCATTAACAAAGTTGTAGATGCAGCTGTGAAGGCGATCGAGGGAACCACATGGAGAGGTGGCATGAAGGAGTACTGCCTAGTCGTAACGCTGGACATCCGCAACGCCTTCAATACAGCAAGGTGGAGCTGTATCCTTGGAGCACTGGCAAACTTCAGAGTCCCCCAGTACCTGATCCAGATGATCCGCAGCTACTTCAGCGATAGGGTGCTTAAGTATGATACCAGCATACGTACGGAGACGTACAACGTAACCGGAGGAGTCCCGCAAGGATCAGTGCTAGGTCCTCTTCTATGGAACGTGATGTACGATGGCATCTTGCGACTGCCTCTTCCCCCAAGAGAGCAAGTCGTTGGATTCGCAGATGACATTGCTTTGGTGGTAGTGGCGAAACACCTGAATCAGACAGAGTCGCTGTGTAACCAAGCGATTAAGGAGATTGAGGCATGGCTCTTTTCAATGGGCCTTGAACTTGCTCCTCATGAAACTGAAGCCAAAGAAGGTAGATACAGCTCATATCACGGTGGGTAACGTTACCTTAACCTCTAAAAGATCGGTGAAATACCTGGGCGTAATGCCGGACACCAGGCTCAGCTTCCGAGAGCATATGGAATATGCCAGCGCGAAAGCGGCGCAATCAAATCGAGCACTCTCAAGAGTAATGCTGAACACCCGAGGCCCAAATCAAGGACGAAGGCTCTTGCTCTCTGGCGTTACAAGGGCAATTATGCTCTATGCCGTTCCAGTCTGGCTGCAAGCCCTGCAGGTGAAAAGCTACAGCCGCGCATATGATGTGCCTTCCGCACTGTGTCTGATGACGCAGCGCTTGTTATCGCTGGAGTGCCGCCTCTTGACGAGCTAGCTGCAGTAAACGCGACGGTGTTTAACGAGGTACACGGCAAAAACCTAGCACCAACTCTCAAAAGAGCAGTGCGTTCATCCGCTCAGGAACAAAGCCTGCTAGGGTGGCAAAACCGCTTGGATTCATCCACTAAGGGTCGCTGGACGCATCGTCTCATCCCTAATCTAGGGGACTGGGTCAACAGAAGGCATGGACAGGTAAATTTTTACCTTACCCAGTTTCTAAGTGGCCATGGCTGCTTTTGGAGCTATCTGCATCGCTTTGGACATGAGACAGAACCCACGTGCACCTGCTGTGGAAACTCGGTGGAGGATGCTGAACACGTCTTCTTTACCTGCGATAGGTTCAGAAGCGACAGGCAGAGATTGGAGCAGGCGCTTGGTATTAGAGGACTGGCCGCAGAAAACATAATACCATTAATGCTAGAAAGCAGTGCGATGTGGGAGCTTGTTAGCCAGTATGTCGCCTTGATACTGGTGGAACTGCGGAGGTTAGAGCGCAGTAGAAGGATCACGATGGAGTAAGGGCGCTGGGGTTCTGCGAAGCAATGCTTCACGGCCGTACCGCATAAACGCAGCTTCTTTTTCTTCGTTATAATTAGTAATAGTATATAGATAGTACATATAAAACAAGTAAGAAAGTCGGTCAAGCCCGACTGTAATATACTCTGTACCTGTTTGTATGTAACTGATAACTTTAAAGTGTGAGGGTTTTTCAAAATCTGGGGGTAGCAACTCTTTCGACTATGGTTCATCTGGTTGAAAAACGATGTACGGGCTCGATAATGATGAGTAGAATTACCTTAGAAGGGAGGGGGGACACTGAAAGCGGCGCAGTCCAGTGAGCTAGTGCCGTCAAGAAAATTCCAATTGGGAATTAGTCACTTTGCTATCTCTGCTTTTCATTATCTCTCTATATATAAAAGAGTTTGTCCTGACTGACTGACTCACTGATTCACTGATTCACTGATGGGCAATCAACGTAGAGCCTGAACGGTAATACATAGAAAGCTGAAATTTTCACAGAAGTTTCCTTATGAGTTGAAAGTGAGCACTAAGGCGGGGTTTTGGAAAATTCCACCCCTAAGGGGTGGAAAACTCCCGGAAAAGCTACTATGGGGAAAATTTTGTTTTTCATCCGATTGCCTTGAAATTTGGTTTGTAAGTAAAGTAAGCGAAATAATTGGACACCTGTTTCCCAGATTTCGGAAAATCCGCCCACAAGGAAAATGGCCGGAAAATTCTTCATGGAAAAAACTATTTTTCATCCGATTGACTTCAAACTCGGTTTGTGAGGATGGTAAGCAGAATAATTAGACTTGAGATTTTCCGATGATGGAAAATTTGCCCGAAAAGTCGGGAAATTCCCGGAAAATTCCATATGGTAAAAACTATTCTTCATCCGTTTGGCTTCAAACTCGGTTTGTAAGGGTAGTATGCTAAGTAATTGGACATGAGATTTTCAAATGTTGGAAAATCCGCCCACAAAGAAAATACCCGGAAAATTCTATATGAAAAACTATTTTTGATCCGATTGACTTCAAACTCGGTTTGTAAGGATAGTATGCAAAATAATTAGACATAAGATTTTCCGATGTTGGAAAATGCGCCCGAAAAATCGGGAAATTCACGGAAAATTCCATATGGAAAAAACTGCTTTTCATCCGATTGGCTTCAAATTCGGTTTGTAAGGATAGTATGCTAAATAATTAGACATGTGATTTTTTGTTGGTGGAAAATCCACCCACAAGGAAAATGGCCGGAAAATTATATTTGGAAAACCCTATTTTTCATCCGATTGACTTCAAACTCGGTTTGTAAGGATAGTATGCAAAATAATTAGACTTCAGATTTTCCAATGTTGGATATGTATTAAATTTGGTTTGAAAGCTCTATGGGCCAATTAAATAGGATAAAGTATTTAGCTTTGCGCATACTCACCCTCAAGGTCGGATAATGGGTGCCGGGGGTGGTTTCAGCGTTTGTACGCTCAATGGGCCAACTAGGTGGAAAATAATTTTCTCATTTCTGATGGTCGGAAAATGGGGGCGGGGGTGGGATCATTGCCAAACGTTTTTTCATCATTTTGGCGGCTTTACTGATGGTGGCGAAGCGAAGCGCGCCGGGTTATATGCTAGTCATTATATATACCTTTTACCTTAAGTATATGTTTATAACTATTAGGCAGCAATGTTAGCCCGAATAAATAAATAAATAAGAAATAAATTACCAGTAAGCTATTGCCCTCTCTCTCTCTCTTTCTCGTAAGTGGCTGCGGTGTTGTTGTTGTCGTTGCATTAAATTTTCTGGGGGCTTGATAAGAAATGATGAGTAGAATATGTATATGTCTAGAAGGTTCGAACAACCTAACTCCAAAATTGTGGAAGATATTAAGTTTTTTTCAATTTGCGGGGGAGGAAGGGGGCGTGGCAAAAATCAAAACTAAACTTGATCTGCCTGCAAGTATAAGAAATATATGTTCCATACACCTCAAACCTCTATCTCTTACCATCTCTGAGATCTCAGCGTTCATACGGAAAGACGGACATGGCTATATCGACTCGGCTGTTGATGCTGATCAAGAATATATATACTTTATAGGGTCGGAGATGCTTCCTTCTGGCTGATACATACATTTGCACAAACCCAATATACTCTGTGTACCTTCGGTACAGAGTATAATAAACGAATTAAAAAAAAAAAAAAACACACACACCGGCAAAGCTGGAATTGAGCAAAGGCGGGCGCAAACCCTGCGCGACCCAAACAACCCCCACGAGGAACCGTCAAGGACGAAATAGCCCAGTAGTCAAAGCTACATAACCACCGGTTGGGAGTAAGCGGCCTCAGTCACAGGGAGAAAGACCGTCCCAGACAGGCAGGGAGAAATCATGCCCACCACAATCGGGTAACAAACAAACACTGCCAAACAACAAACCGGATGAGGGAAAAATGAATCCCAATACGTGGCAGAAAGTCAAGCCAAGGAATCAACAGCCACCGAAGAAGGGCAGCCGACCGGATGCCATAGTTGTCAAATGCTCCAGCAGCATACCCAGAATTACTAAAGGCGGTCCAGACCGACCAAGCACTCCAGGCGTATAGGCATAAGGCGTACAGCCGATGGAGAGCTTCTCATGCAAATGAGCAAGTCAGGGGGTGAGGCAACCACACAGCTCCATAAAGCGGTGGAAACGGCCATGGGAGACAGGGCATCGGTATAGGCAATTGCGGACAGGACGCTCATAGAGATCAGAGATGTTTCTGAATGGTCTTCAAGTGATGACGTACTACAGGCAGTGTTCGCAAACGTAGAAGGAGATATTCCTGTTGATGCAGCCCCCAAAATACGAAAGGCCTACAGAGGAACCCAAACGGCCAGTATGTTCCTTCCCAAGGAAATAGCGGATGACCTGCATGCGAAAGGTAAAATCAGAATAAGATGGGCAGTACGTCGGGTGCGTCAAAAAGTTGACCCTAGAAGGTTCTACAAGTGCCTGGACTTCGGCCATATTTCCGCCAGATGCAGAAGTGGTCACGACGCAAGCAAACAGTGCTTTACATGCGGAGGTACAAACCACACCACCAAAAGTTGCAAAAACAGTTCTGCATGCTTACTATGTGCAAGGAATGGAGCCCAGAACACGGCGCACAATAGCAGGGCTTGCCCGCAGTTTGCGAAGGCGTTGAGAGCTTACGGCAATAGTTAAGTTTTTAAAGCTTAATCTTAACCACCGCAGAGCGGCCCAAGACCTCGCTACGCAAACCGTTGGAGATCTAGGGATTGATGTGGCAATTCTCTGCGAGCCATACCGAGCAATGGCAGACGGAGTCTGGATTCAAAACCAGGGGCAATGATATGGAGCGGCAATATGGAGCTGTGGAAGCCCACCACAGCAACTAAGCGAGCGGAAGACAGCAACGGAATTTGTTAGAGCCAAATGCGGAGATATCTATTGGTACAGCTGCTACATAGCCCCCAGCGTACCAGTGGACGATTTCGAGCGCATTGTGGACGAAATCGCTACGGATTTACGCAGCCATGCGCCATCAGTAATTGCCGGTGATTTCAACGCATGGGCAGTGTACTGGGGGAGCAGAAGAACGAACGCCTGAGGAACAATCCTACTGGATGCCTTTGCATCCCTCAACGTGACGCTCTTAAACCATGGGGGAAAGCAAACCTACTCAAAGGCTGGGCGAGGGTCAGTAATTGATCTTACGTTTGCTAGCCCTCAGCTTGCGAGAAACATGTCATGGGAAGTATCCGACTTATACACCCACAGCGACGATCAAGCCATAGTAGCGAACATTGGAGGACAGCAAAGGCAAAGGATACCCCTGCCAACAAACATCGGATGGAGCGAGAAGACCCTTGACTCTGCATCACTGCTGGCAATGCTAGAGAACATCCAGCTAACTGGAAACGCCGAATACCGGGCAAACAACCTGGCTCATGCCATGGAGAGAGCCTGCGAGCCTACCGCAATGGCGCGGAAGAAGAGGGGAGCAACATAAAGAACACCGGTTCACTGGTGGAACGAGGATATAGTAAGCACCCATATGGAGTGTCATCAGTCGAGAAGGCAGTACCAACGCGCACTGAAACGGTCCCGGCAAAGACCAATAGATCAGCAGGCCCAAAGCCACGTGGACATGCTGCAGGCTGCGTTTCAATCGAAACGCGCAGAACTGAAGAAGGCCGTTAAGCGCAGCAAGGCAAACTGCTGGAAACAATTGTGCGAAGAAGCAGAAAGTCAAACATTTGGTCAGGCGTACAAGGTAGCCATGGGAAAGCTGGTAAGACGGCCATCTCCAACATGCCCAACACAGCTCGAAACAATTGTCCGTACTCTATTCCCGGTCCACCAGGAGACAACAGGCCGGACAATACGAATGCAGAGGAGGTTTTAGATGCACTACCCCGCATCCACGCTGACAAAGCGCCGGAACCAGACGGGATCCCAACAAGAGCAGTGAAGATAATGGTTGGAGCACGGACTATTCGCTGATCTGTACAATCAGTGCATCAGTGAGAGAGTCTTTCTATCAAGATGGAAGCTCCAGAGGTTGATACTGCTACCAAAAGGAGATAAGAACCTCGAGGACCCATCAGCATACAGACCACTGGGAATGCTGGACGTCGTCATTAAGCTGTTCGAGCGCATACTATGCAACCGACTAGAAGCAGAGCTGCAGGAACGGCACGGACTCTCAAACCAGCAGTTCGGTTTTAGAAAGCGACGCAGTGCCGTAGACGCCATTTCAATGGTTGTGCAAAAGGCCCGCACGGCTACAGCTGGGAAAAGATGGCGGGGCGGAAGCAAGGAGTACTGCCTGGTCACTACACTCGACGTGAGGAATGCCTTCAACTCCGCTAGATGGGAAAAGATCCTGCAAGCGCTTACGAGCCTCGGGATATCAGCGTATCTGGTCCAACTGATAGCTAGCTACTTTGAGAACCGTACCCTGTTATACGATACATCGGATGGATGGAAATCATAAGGCATCACAGGCGGCGTCCCGAAGGGCTCAGTTATAGGACCAATGCTGTGGAACGTGATGTATGACGGCGTTCTGCGACTAGCTACACCATTAGGGGTCAGCATCGTTGGATTCGCGGATGACATCGCCATTACTGCAGTTGCCAAAAAGCTTGAGGATGTGCAGGACATTACATATGCAGCCATGGTGAGGGTAATCGACTGGCTTCAGGAAAATGATCTTAACTTGGCCCCTCATAAAACCGAGGCGGTCCTCATCAGCAGTAGGAAACGGGTGGAAACTGCTAGCATAAATGTCGGAGAGCAGCATATAAGGTCAAAGGAGGCCATCAAGTACCTGGGAGTGAAGTTGGATCATAGGTTGAGCTTTAAAAGCGCAATTCGAGTTCAATCCCTAGATAAAAAATTTAGTGGAGGCATTCATTTCATCTCCCCCTTGTGAAATAATACTTAGCGGTAGTTCCGCGAGAGGGAAACGGAGAGTAGGGGTGGTTTTAGTGGGTGAGGTAGCTCCAGGTACCACACTTATCGGCTTTCAAGCTTTCCACCCTTTACAAAAAAAAAAAAAAAAAACACAGTCTTGTGCCTAAAATCAAGCCTTGGCTTGAGAGACCCCATGGAGAGGTAAACTTTTATCTCACGCAACTACTGAGCGGTCACGGTTGCTTTAAAAGCTATCTCCACCGCTTCGGGCACGAACCCAGTGCTGAGTGTACCTGGTGTAGTAGAGACATCATAGAGGACGCACATCATGTCCTTTTTGAATGTGAACGCTTTGAAGAGCAGAGACTTGCTTTTAGGAACATCGCAGGCGAGGATGTTACAGCCAACCACTTCTGCGAACTGATGGTAGAAAGTCAACGGTTCTGGGAAGCAATCGGTACCTTTGCAGCCGGCGCCTTGATTGAACTACGAAGACTTGAGCGCATGAGAAGAACCTGAGGCGTTACAATGCGGTTGAAGTCTCTGCGAAGCATTGCCTTGCGGTCGTCCCGCAGAGGCACGCAACTAAATTATAACAATCAAGGGTTCTACCTAATTTAACTTAGCTGATATTAAAACATATAAGAGAATACAAATTTAATACAAAAAAAAAAACACACACACACAAGATCTTCTGTCGCAAACCGTACGAGAGCAGCCCTCAGATCTTGTGGTTCTTTATGATTCTTTATTCTTTAAATCAAAAGTCTTAGACCTAAAAACATAAAGTTTGGCTGCGACAAACAAAAGGCTTAAATAACAGTTTGAGCGGCGGCGCCGGGCTAATGAGAAATGCATACTCAGCGTAGGGCTGGCTGCCTATAGTACCTATATGTGTGTATTAGACATATGTATATAATATGTTTTATAAATGTAAGTAAATATATTTCTTCTTATCGCAACTTCGTACTTAAGTAGAGGTATGTATACAGTGAGTACATGCTATGATGTCTCTAATACACGCATACTACAATCCCTCTTCCTATAGGCCATTCTGTCTCTTAGACACAATGGGCAAAGTACTGGAGAAGTTGGTGTGCAACAGAATAGAAGTGGCACTCGACAGAGTTGGCGGCTTATCACCAAGACAATTTGGCTTCAGGAAGGCAAAGTCAACTGAAGATGCTATCCGGAAGGTGATTGAGACAGCGCGAGCTGCGATTGCAGGAACAAGGTGGAAAGGAGGAACAAAAAAGTATTGCCTAGTCACAACCCTTGACATCAAAAACGCGTTTAACACAGCCCACCTGGAGCACCATTCTAAATGCACTGGAGCTACTCAACGTGCCAGCATACCTAATCCGGGTTATAGCCAGCTACTTCCAAAACAGAACTCTCTTGTACGAGACAACGGCTGGCTCCCAAATACACGTGGTCTCAGTAGGAGTACCGCAAGGCGCGGTATTGGGTCCTCTATTATGGAACATAATGTACGATGCAATCCTACGCCTTAGTCTGCCTGAGGCTACACAAATTGTAGGCTTTGCTGATGATGTTGCCTTAGTCACGGTGGAAAAGGATATCCTAAGGGTCGAGAGATGTTGTAACAGTGATGTGGAGAAAATCCAAACATGGCTGGTCTCAGTGGGTCTCCAGCTGGCGGCGCATAAAACGGAGGCAGTCTTAATAAGTAGCCGTAAAAAAGTGGAGACAGCCAGTATTATGATTGACGGTATCCAGATAGAATCGAAAAGAGCGATACGGTATCTCGGTGTGGTGCTGGATACGATGCTGTCGTTCAAGGAGCACCTAGAATACGTGGCCAAAAAAGAGGACCAAAGCAGTGCCGGCGACTCTTGATGGCTGGAGTTCTACGAGCTACGTTGCTATACGCATCTCCAATCTGACGCGATGCCCTTAAGGTAAAGAGCTACGCTAAGGGCATAGAGTCACCCTATCGAGTCTGCGCGATCCGGGTATGCAGCGCATTGTAACATGTAACGTGAGTTCCGGCTCTGTCTGGTCGGCGATGGGGGGGTTACTGAGAAGTACCGCGATGCTACATGCTCGATTGTTAGGAATTAACTATTAAAATTCGCGTGCTATTTTTAGGGGGTCAAATCGCCTATTAATCAGTCGAAACCTACTAACGAAAATTAGAAGAAAAGAATGAAAGAAAAGAAGAAAAGGAAGAGCTGCATCTATGCATTAACATTTAGTGGCATTAGGCTATCCCTCGATGAAATTTGGGAGCCACATATCCCCACCCTACCGTGATCGTCCTGGAGCAAATCCATTTTTGGAGACGATCCCTTCGGCACAGGTCCGCTTTTCATAACTCCCGGAAAGGTAACTCGTTTAGTTAAGCTTCATTATAATTATAAGTGTTTTTTTTTTTTAATAAATTTCATTGTAGTAGTAGTAGTATAGCATTCTAATTTTTATATCTATCTTTAAATAAGTAAGGCCAAAATTAACATTAATTTGGCAGGAAATAAAATTATTAACTAAAATTAATTTTTATTTTTGTCTGTACTTTTCTAATTTGTAATTTCTTTTAAATTCCTTTTTAATTCATTTTTAGTGCAACAAAAAAAATTATTACCTAATATTTATTCGCAGTTGTTTTCAGTTTACTAAGTTATTTTTCTTTTCAAATTAGAATTACTTCAGATTTTGTGCAAAAAGAGAAAAGTCGCTGAAAAATAATGATATATATATATCGATGGTTAATGTAGTAATATAGTATAATAAAAATATATAGTAAATAAGGATTTAATAATTATGCTTGCTTTAAGGAAATTTACGTTAACATTTTATATAAGTAAGTGATAATTAATTTCGGGTGGCAGAATACTTTTTGCAACCACTGTATGCGACCAGCTGATGGCTTTTGGTCTAAACAGAAAAAAAACAAGGCATCAAAAGCTCAAAATTTCAATGTCAAATCCAAAAAAAATTTACTGCAAGTCTCTCTCAGTTTTTTCTTATTCTTTTTATATGATCTTCGTTGGTCTTCTCATTTTTGTTTTTGCATACAGCAATACACAAGAACAACCACCGTTAGAATTGGTGTTCGGCACGCTCACTGGAAGGTGGCTGCGGATTTATGCTCATTTTAGCAACACCACTGAGAGACACTTTGAACCAAAACAAGGCCAAAACCATATATTATGTAACCACACTTATTTCTGTTTGTTTGTTTTTATTTTGTAACTTACTGCTTTTCCGTTCCAGCGACGAAAGATCTTTCGGCGGTATTAGTGGATCAGGCGTATTATCAGTTGTTTTTGTTGGAAATTTAAAATAAACATTTTGGGGTTTTCTTTTTTTTCTTTCTGCTTTAAATTAAACCATTGGAGAGAAATGGTTAGAGTATATAATTTTTAGTTTGGGCACTGTTAGTTTAGGCATTTTTTTTGAATTGGGCACAAAACTGGTTGGATCATTTTTAACCTTCACAAGTAGATTAGCATTGATTTAACATTTTTGCTTTTGCTTTTTCTACTTTAAGGTTAAGGTTGATTAGCACATTTATATATATATTTTTTTTGTTTTCACCGACTTTTCGCTTTTCTATACACATTTTTCCATAGGATTGAATTATTTCTTTTAAGCCAATGATCATTTACAAAATAAATTTAATACACTTTCTGCACTAGGTTTGTTTCGGGCCGTTTGAAGGCAGCATTTTCCAAGCCAATTTTCTGGCTGCACAAATACACTTTTCTGCTTCAGCTCGGTACTAGGGGTCACGTTTTAATTAAATTTTTTATAGAAATTTTCCGCACATTCTCTGCTGCCGCCAATATTGGAGCTTAAGCCCAACTGCTCTCGATTACGATCGTGGGTTCAATGCTGGGTTGGTTACGCACATGTTGGCGTCTAGCCTCTGCTGCAATCGCGCTCTCTCTCAAAGAGGAAATTCGGCGAAAGCTCTGTGGCTAGAAGGTGCAGCTTAGAGTCCCAAACTTGGTGCCAACTACATTCAAAAGGTTTTTAATTTTGATTCCAGGAGGAAAATGGGAAAATATTTACCCTCTTTTGGGCTGGCACCAATAAGAAAATAAAATTTGTTGGCTGTCCGACAGCTTGTTTGGTGTTTCTAGGCAGTGGAGTACCCAATGGTGGCGACAATTGGCCTAGGTGGGTGTGGGACCAAATTTAGCTGTTGGGGAACAGGCTGGTTATAACATAAGCTTTAGCTTGAATCTTGAAAACACTTACTTAGCCAACTGAAACGGCTCCTGCTTAAATCGTGTCAAAATTTAAGTAGCACTTTGGTATGATTTTCAAATTTGGGTGAAAAGGTTAAGCACGAGTTAAATTTTCTTCTCAGTTTTCTATATGAGAATAGATTAGGTAGAGCAGGCACAACCACACTGGTCAATGATCAAAAAAGAAAAGACGGAGGCTGGCAACCGGAAGAGGCAGCTAGCCAGTAGGCGGATGTAATTGCAACAGAAATGCAATGGACAGTACATCGGATACCCACGGCTGTATTGAGCGATTTTAATATCGGGTACTTGGGTACTTTTCGGATTGAGTGATTTGCGAATGGAGATGCTTATCGATAAGTCAAACTAATTTCTATAAGATTAACCTCATTGTTATCTCTTTAAGAAACTAAAATATAATCACTTATATTAATAAGGAAATTATCTACTAATAAGACTACAAGAATATACTACCAAAATTAAAATCTACTACTAAGACTTAACGAGTTAGGCAAAACAATTTGCATACTTTTAGGCATAAGGAAAAATCTATTGCTGGCCTTGTAACAAGCGCCACTTCAAATCCCCCCGACCAAAATCACACTTGGGGTTATCTCAAGGGTGATACTCGCTTGTAACAAGGACTAACGATCTTTTCCTATTGCTTTATGTCCTTAGCGTGATATTTTCCAGTTAGGTTACCTTGCATATCCTCGAGCTCATAATAACTGTTTCCTAGTTTACTTCGGACTCTGGCCTTCACAAAGGTTGGTGCAAGCTTTGCGTTAAATCCTTTTGCAAAATTGCTTTGCTGGAAATTTCTACGAAAGACTTCTTGTCCAACAACAAATGAGACTTCTCGACTTCGAAGATTGTATACATTTTCATTCCGTATATGCTGCTTTCGCATCCCTTGAATCGCCTTATTTCTCATCAAATCTAACGAATCGTCTTGGTTGAAACAAATTGCACGATCTTCGAGCAGATTTAGGTCACGTAAGAGTCGATAAGTGGAGCCGTTAGTTATCATGTGCTGTCCAAAAACTAATCGATAGGGAGTGTTATTTACGGCTGTGTGTAGACTTGAGCGCAATGAGCTACAAATCTTACTGAGGTTCTCATCCCAGTTGGATTGATTGGGATGTATGTATGCCTTAATCGCAGAAATTACCGACCTATTTACACGCTCGGAGGCGTTGGCCTGAGGAGCATAGACAGCTGTATAGGAATGGTTTATTCCATATCGGAGCATTAAGTTCTTAAAAGCGTGCGATTTAAATTGTACCCCATTGTCAGATACCACCGTTTCGGGGACGCCAAAACAATGGAACAAATCCTCTTCCAAATACTGCAGTATGGCATCCGCAGTAAACTTTTTTACAGCTTTTAGAAAGGGGAATTTTGTAAAATGGTCAAGTACAATAAAAATTCCTACATGGCCAGACTTGGATCTTGGATATGGACCAAGATAGTCCACATACAATTTTTGAAAGAAACGGTGAGTTTCACCAGTCTTTGCAAGAGGGGGTCTGAGTACTTTGTTTGGGCTTTTTGTGCTTTTGCAAATTTCGCATTGGTTCACAAAATCCTTAACATCATTTATCAAATTTGGCCAAAAATAATAACGTCTCACCCGCTCTAAAGTCATATTAATTCCTCCATGAGCGGATAGTGGATCGTTATGGGCAATTTGCAACGCACTCGCGACTAATTCTAAGGGAAGCCACAATTTCCAAGCAAGATCATCGGCGACTTTCTCTCCAGTTGAATGTTCAGTTCGCCGATAGATAAAGCCATCTATTACTTTTACGTCAGGAAGCTGGTTTGGATTCTGCTCTAATTTCTTTATTAACTCCAGATATCCATCAGATTGGAAGTGAGGCGATCTCAAATCTATAAAATGTTCAAGTTCAATTGCAGACAAATCCTCGGTGTGGGTTCTCGATAGGGCATCAGGCACAATATTTTTGCTTCCTTTTCGATGTTGAATAGAAAAGGTGTAGCCTTGCAGTTTCAACGCCCAACGCGCTAACCTGCTGCTTAGGTCAGTTTGTGCCATAAGCCATTTTAAGGACGCATGATCGGTTATAACCGTAAACGCATGTCCTTCAACATATGCGCGAAACTTCTTGATGTTCATTATTGTCGCCAAGCACTCTTTCTCTGTAACAGAGTAATTTCTTTGGCATTGATTGAGTTTTCGGGACATATATGATATAGGTACTTCATCTCCTTGCTCATTAATTTGCATCAGAACACCACCTACACCCGTGTGACTAGCGTCACAGTGGATATAAAACGGGGCTTTAAAATTCGGTGTGTGTAAAACAGGGACTTTGCACATTTCCTTTTTCAAAGCTTGAAATGCATTTTCGGCTTCTTCTGACCACTCAAAGCGACATTTGTGCTTAAGAGCGTCGGTTAGAGGGGACGCGACTGAAGCAAAATTTCTAATAAATTTCTGGTACCACCCAGTCATGCCAAGAAAACGGCCAAGCTGTTTGACTGAGCGGGGAACAGGATATTCATTGATGGCAGCGATTTTTTCTGGGTCCATGGAAATTGTTCCATGGCCAACAACATGACCTAAATATTGAACTTCTTTGACACAAAATTTGTTTTTTTCAATATTTAGTGTCAACCCTGCATTTGCTAAACACAAAGCAATCTCTTTTAATACCAAAATATGTTTTTCAAACGTTTCCGAAACTATTAAGAGATCATCCAAGTAAATAAAAACTTCGTTTTTTAAAGTAACTGGAATGATTTTATCCATTAACTTGGACATAGTAGAGGGAGCGTTGGTAAGTCCGAACGGCATGACCGTGAACTGATAAAGAGCTCGGCCTGGCACCGTGAAAGCAGTTTTATCTCGAGAGCTTGGGTCTAGAGGTATCTGCCAGTAGGCATCCTTCAAATCCAGGCTTGTAATGAATTCTGCCTTTGGAAGACGGCTAAGTATACCGTCAATTATCGGCATAGGATAGGCGTCTTTTCGAGTCTTTTCGTTTACCTTTCGGCTGTCGAGACAAAGTCTCACTTTGCCTGGCTTGCGCACAAGCACAACAGGCGAAGACCATGCGCTGTCCGATTCCTCGATTACACCTAGTGCAATCATGCGATCGAGTTCATCGAACATTAACTTTTCGATCGCGGGAGATACTGGATAATGACGTTGATTGATAGGTTCCGAATCACCAACGTCAATAACATGGGATAGTATGGTCGTTTTTCCTAAGCCTTTCTCACTAAAAGATGGGAAGCTTTTAATGGTTTCCTTCAGAAGGATTCGTTGAGAGTCAGATAAAGGTCGGAGCTCATCAAGCTCGGGTCCTTCGACACTTGCTAAATTGGTAGACTGATATAAATCTGAGGGTAACAAGTCGAATCCGGCCCAAAAATCGATACCTAAATAAAGTGACTGAACCAACGATGGAACGATATAAAATGTTATGAACTTGGTCTTGCCCCTATATTGTACTTCTGTTCTTATTTTTCCGACAATATTCTGGGTTTCGCCATCTGCAGTTCGTACAGTAGAGGAAAGTATTTTGTGAGCTACTGTCTCTTGTAAAATACTATTGGCCAAGCTTCCACCAATACAGCTTATTGAAGCCCCGGTATCCATCAAGCCGGATACGGTTCGGCCCAAAAGCAATATCTCGGCATACGGCCGAATATCATGGGCTATAATGACAGCTATTAGCGACTTACACTCAAGTTTTCTTTGCTTGTGATAGGAGGATTTCCGTAATTTAGAACGAGTAATTCGTTTGCTCGGAGAATTGTCGATTTGGGTTGTATTATTACTGAGCCGATGGTGAAAAGGTATATCAGGTAGGGTTCGAATGTCAGGTAAGTATGGATTAGAAGAGCTTGTGGCTTCTAATCGGTGTTTGTCGCTTTCGAGGCCACTAGTCTGCGTGCACTTTTCTGTGGTGCACGAGGAGGTGAGTTTTTTGAAAGGCTACATTTTACACAAGACGGTCTATATGTGTCTGCGAGACCACAACCGTAACAAAAGACGCGTCTCTCAGCTACACAAAAAAAAAACGTTGGTAAATCCGACATTTTTCATTGGTAAATCCGCCAAAACCCCCCTTTTTTTTTCCCCCAACAAATTTTCATTTCAAAAAAAATGGTTTCCACTTTTGATTCATTTGATTTTAAAGTGTTTTACTTTTGAAAAAAAAAAAAAAATTTGGAAACAGTTTTCTAGGGGTGTGGTTTTTGCACACACAAAACAAACCTTACAAACAAAGTCGTCCCGATGATGCTGAAACTTGAATTCGTTTGTTTCAAATTTTTTTATTTTTTAATATTATTAAATCTTTACCTTGTCTGGGACTCGAACGACCTCTGGGACACACATACTGAAAGACAAACGCCTCAACGCATTCGGCTAGAAGGAGGAATGTTAGCTGGTGGTGGTAGCCGACCAGGGTTTTTTTGTTTCTGTTCTATTTTTAGCATAGACTTACAAAAATCGCACACAATTGATCAAAATTCGAGCATTTTATTCTATTGGAAACAAAAGTGAACTTGTAATTTGAAGGCAAAAGTGTCTGCCTTTAAAATAAACATTACGCAGTTGATGAAATGTCGTTTTTACGTGTAGATTGGTAAAATCAAAAAGAAAAATCATTAATACAATACTTTTTGCCAAAGTTGAAAAATGTGATTTTATTTTTTTTTTTTGTGTGTACACAATCTTGATAACGGTGGCCACTCTTAGTACAATTCCAACAGGTTAAACTAATTGCCTCTAAATCGTTGTCACTTAGGTGCGAGTCATCGTCAGAATCGACTTCAACGGCATGGACAAGACGACGTGGAGCAGGTCGTGGTTTCAGTGACTGCGGTTTGTGAATAGTTTGCATAAATACTTCTCGCGTTCTAACTATGCTTCTGAGCTTAGCTATGCTATCGATTTTCTCATAAAGTAATTCATGTTGAATTTGGATGGTTAGCGCCTCCACGATCCTGATCTACCCGAAAATTTCAGCTTCCAATTTCCTATGATTTGGCTTATCCTATCCGGACGTAAGTCTGTTCCCAATGGAGAAAGTCGAGGTAGGGACTGTTGCGAAGTCATGCAAATAGGAAATGATTGATTGTGCGGTCTTGAAGTTGGATTGTTAGCAGGATTAGAAGATCCGGGATCAGCTGTTTGTGATAATAAACCTTGAGAAACAGTAGGAGGATTAATCGTAATCTCGGGGCGAGATTGTGGCGAGGCCGCCATCTGCGTTGCAAATAACGTCATAAGGCTTCTAAATCCCTCATTTAAAAACTGGGTAACTAGTTCAGTTTGTTTGGCAGCAGCCGAAGCCATCACATCAGCTAGTGTCTGTTGCAACTCGCTAATAGATGGTGAATTCTCTCTATTGGCTCCGCTGGGGACTTGCTCAGGGTTCGGTAAGGCGCTGTCCATATTGCTTTGATCAGCATTTGAATTGGTTTTCTGAGCTCTAGTGACGGTTGGCATCGCTAGTGATAAAAGACTCTGAGTCGACTGATTCAAATCTGAGTTAAAAGTTAAATTTAAGGTAGACGACTGGACAAGCGTCTCTATTGGATACCCTTGAATTAAAACACACCCAGTGAAAAGTATGATTGCAGCTAGTGGCTAAAAGTTGAGCTGAAGTATCGATGCCTTTGAGACATATATAGCACAGAACCTCACTAGCTAAGTTTTCGCAACTACGAGCTACGAACATGACCGATTTGACACTGTTTAGTAGCAGTTAGCCAAATCAATTGATGTTCCCAAAAAAAAATATAGTATAAATAATATAAGCGATAAGAAAATTTAAAAGAAAATAATCAATTTAAGCAGCAAGAAAAATAATCAAAATAATTCATAACGAGAAGGCAAAGCTAACTTCGAGAAACTTGAAAAGTTACTAACTGTTTACCGGTAAAATATATTGATATAGAATCAGATATTAAAAAGTAAATCATGATAATAAAAATTTGAACCATAAAAACACTTCTCAGTAAAACACATTTTTCGACCGATCGGTCCCATAGCGCTATTGCGTTTGATAAAATCTCAGAATGTGTTGCGCAATAACACTAAAACAAGATTGGTGACGCTAAGTGGAAAATAAAGACTAACAGTTGACCCACTGGCATAGACGTGTTTCAATTTGGAAGCATAACAACCAGTGTGACAACGAAAACAAATTTAGGGACCCCGTCGAAAGACAAAAGAGGTGACCAAAAAAAATTAAATGACGACCGTAAATCGAAAAGTTGTAGTAAAAAGAAGACTTTCAAAATCAGCCGATAGCTTTAAAACAGTCGTGAAACAGAAGAACGAGAAACGATTGAACCAGCTCGTCGTCGATAAGAATATTGTTGGGGTCGAAATGATATTTCATGCGTTACAAACTTCTGGGCAAAATTAATATACACTTTTCAAGTGTATAAATATATCCGGAAGTTATGATCCACTTTCCTGAACAAAGACCACATTGTTAATATATAGGCAGAAAGTAAAGAGGTTGCTACGTTGCGCTACTAACATACTACCAGACAAGTTGATAAAGCAACGATCAGCCGCATAGCAAAAGGCAATATGCCTGAACGTCAGAGTTATCATGCATCTGATATCACTTCTAATGTAATTAGCTTATAGTCAGCGGGGTATTTTTAATGAGAACAATCAAAACGACTGTCCTCTAATACTTATCCAGGAAGACTTCTAACTTACTATCAATAGATGATCTCGTTTGTAAGCAACTAAGCAGAAGAAGCATCTATTCGAAAAGCGGATAACTCCAAGAGCTACAAACAGCATATAGGGTATCTACTTCGATTAGACGGGTTTGCTATTTTTAAATTAACGGTATACTGTATCATGAGATGCTCCACACAATTGCAATTCTAGCCAGATAAACGCACCAGCAAAAAAAAAAAAAAAAAGCTAAAATAGCGAATGGTTGACCTCGAGTATTCATCCAGAACAATTTAAAAAAAAGCGGAAATAAAAGATATAGAGATGAAATGACTGAATGAGCCAATTCAATTAAAAGAAGAAGAAAAGAAATTGGGGAAATAGATGGAAGGGATTTGAGTTTTCTCGGATTGTGAACTTATTTTGAAAGTATCACTCTTCCATGAGAAAACTAAGGGTGTCTTATTATTTTGCTTCCGTTCAACGGTAGGCCGTAGATCTAGTCCACGTAAAAACCTGCTTCCAGAAGAAAATTCACACAATAAATAAGATCACAAGGATAATTCACAAGAGTTATTATACACTTGAAAAGTGTATATTCATTTTGCCCAGAAGTTTGTAACGCATAGAAATATTCATTTCCGACCCCATAAACTATATATATTCTTGATCAGGAGGACGAGCCGAGTTCATTTCCGCTTGTCCGTCCGTCCGTCTGTCCGTCTGTCCGTCTGTCTGTCTGTCTGTCTGTCTGTCCGTCTGTCTGTCTGTCTGTTTCTACGCGAACTAGTCTCCCAGTTTTAAAGCTATCGAGCTGAAATTTTGCACAGAGTCTTCTTTTTACTGCACGCAACTAATATGTCGGAACCGGCCGGATCGGATGACTATATCTTATAACTGCCATAGGAACGATCGGTCGGAAAATAAGTCTTAGTGAGAAAAACTTTTTTATTTTCTATTGTAGCGTCACCAATCTTGGTATATATTAGTTTCAGATGATTTTACATATTTGTGGAAAAATTTATTAAAATCGGATGAATATAGCATATAGCTGCCATATAAACGGTTGGTCAAAAAACTAGTTCTAGTGGGAAAAACTTTTTTATTTTCCATCGTAGCGTCACCAATCTTGGTATATATTAGTTTTATCTGCGTTAACAGAATTCTGGAAGATTTTATCAAAATCGGAGGACTATAGCATATAGCTGCCATAGGACCGATTGGTCGAAAAATGTGCTTTACTAAGAAAAGTTTTTTTTTATTTTATCAAATTTTTATGATCAATGATTTAACAATTTTAAATATCTGATATCTATATCCTATATATAATTTACTGGTTAAATCAGTTAGAGTAAAGTTTTTCAAGTGTATTAAAACTTCGGCACAGTCGAAGTTAGCTTTGCCTTCTCGTTTTTGATTGCGGCGTTAGTTCTAATATGAAGAAAAAACTCATCCGGCAAATCTGAACTAATGTGCGTATGTTTATTTGTTATTTTATAAAGTTCGGCAGTAGGGCTATTTGAAGCTACTAAAGAATCCAAAACCTTTAACAAATAAACGAGGACAAAGGGAATGGGACTCGGTTCCAAACTGATTAATTGAAGTCAGATGTAAATGACTAAGAACAAACATATTTATACACTTGAAAAGTGTATATTAATTTTGCCCAGAAGTTTGTAACGCATAGAAATATTCATTTCCGACCACATAAACTATATATATTCTTGATCAGGACGACGAGCCGAGTTCAATTCCGTCTGTCCGTCCGTCCGTCCGTCCGTCTGTCCGTCTGTCTGTCCGTCTGTCTGTTTCTACGCGAACTAATCTCTCAGTTTTAAAGCTATCGAGCTGAAATTTTGCACAGAGTATTCTTTTTACTGCACGCAACTAATATGTCGGAACCGGCCGGATCGGATGACTATATCATATAGCTGCCATAGGAACGATCGGTCTAAGAACTAGTTCTAGTTAGAAAAACTTTTTTGTTTTCCATCGTAGCGTCACTAATCTTGGTATATGTTAGTTTTATATGCTTTCACATAATTCTGGAAAAATGTATCAAAATCGGATCACTATAGCATATAGCTGCCATAGGAACGATCGGTCGAAAAATAAGTCTTTGTGAGAAAAACTTTTTTGATTTCCATCGTAACGTCTCCAATCGTAATATATATTTCTTTTATATGTTTCCACACAATTCTGAAAAAATTTATCAAAATCGGATGACTATAGCATATAGCTGCCATAGAAACGGATGGTCAAAAAACTACTTCTAGTGAGAAAAACTTTTTTGTTTTCTATCGTAGCGTCCCCAATCTTGGTATATGTTAGTTTTATATGCTTTCACATAATTTTGAAAAAAATTATCAAAATCGGATGACTATAGCATATAGCTGCCATAGGACCGATCGGTCGGAAAATGTGTTTTACTAAGAAAAGTTTTTTTTATGGAATCAAATTTTTATTATCAATGATTTTAAAATTTTAAATATCTGATATCTATATTCATATATATTTTACAGGTTAAATCAGTGGGAGTAAAGTTTTTCAAGTGTATTAAAACTTCGGCACAGTCGAAGTTAGCTTTGCCTTCTCGTTTTTTTTCTTGATCGGGCCTTGCCGGATCGGGCCACACACGGTTGGGCGCCAAATAATTAATTGTAACATGTAACGTGAGTTTATGTTGGCTGAGCTGATGAAGGGGTAGACATCGTATGCGGAGCACGCGCTAGTTTCCGGCTCTGTCTGGTCGGCGATGGGGGGGTTACTGAGAAGTACCGCGATGCTACATGCTCGATTGTTAGGAATTAACTATTAAAATTCGCGTGCTATTTTTAGGGGGTCAAATCGCCTATTAATCAGTCGAAACCAGGGTAAAAGACAGTAGCAAGGAAGCTACTAACGAAAATTAGAAGAAAAGAATGAAAGAAAAGAAGAAAAGGAAGAGCTGCATCTATGCATTAACCTTTAGTGGCATTAGGCTATCCCTCGGTGAAATTTGGGAGCCACATATCCCCACCCTACCGTGATCGTCCTGGAGCAAATCCATTTTTGGAGACAATCCCTTCGGCACACTAATACATGGTCATTGTGGTTCAGGTCCGCTTTTCATAACTCCCGGAAAGGTAACTCGTTTAGTTAAGCTTCATTATAATTATAAGTGTTTTTTTTTTCTTAATAAATTTCATTGTAGTAGTAGTAGTATAGCATTCTAATTTTTATATCTATCTTTAAATAAGTAAGGCCAAAATTAACATTAATTTGGCAGGAAATAAAATTATTAACTAAAATTAATTTTTATTTTTGTCTGTACTTTTCTAATTTGTAATTTCTTTTAAATTCCTTTTTAATTCATTTTTAGTGCAACAAAAAAAAATTATTACCTAATATTTATTCGCAGTTGTTTTCAGTTTACTAAGTTATTTTTCTTTTCAAATTAGAATTACTTCAGATTTTGTGCAAAAAGAGAAAAGTCGCTGAAAAATAATGATATATATATATCGATGGTTAATGTAGTAATATAGTATAATAAAACTAGAAGGCAAAGCTAACTTCGACTGTGCCGAAGTTTTAATACACTTGAAAAAGTTTACTCCAACTGATTTAACCGGTAAAATATATATAGGATATAGATATCAGATATTAAAAAAATGTAAATCATTGATAATAAAAATTTGATACCATAAAAACAACTTTTCTTACTAAAACACATTTTTCGACCGATCGGTCCCATAGCAGCTTTATGCTATAGTCATCCGATTTTGATAAAATCTTCCAGAATTGTGTTGACGCATATAACACTAATATATACCAAGATTGGTGACGCTAAGATGGAAAATAAAAAGTTTTCCCAATAGAACTAGTTTTTGACCCACAGTTATATGGCAGCTATATGCTAAGTCATCCGATTTTGATAAATTTTTTCAATATTGTGTGGAAGCATATAGAACTAATATATACCACGATTGGTGACGCTACGACGGAAAACAAAAAAGTTTTTCTCACTAGAACTAGTTTTTGGACCGGCCGTTTATATGGCAGCTATATGCTATAGTCATCCGATTTTGATAAATTTTTCCAAAATTGCGTGGAAACATATGAAACAAATATATACTACGATTGGAGACGCTACGATGGAAATCAAAAAAGTTTTTCTCACAAAGACTTATTTTTCGACCGATCGTTCCTATGGCAGCTATATGCTATAGTAATCCGATGTTGATACATTTTTCCAGAATTATGTGGAAGCATATAAAACTAACATATACCAAGATTAGTGACGCTACGATGGAAAATAAAAAAGTTTTTCTAACTAGAACTAGTTCTTAGACGGATCGTTCCTATGGCAGCTATATGATATAGTCATCCGATCCGGCCGGTTCCGACTTATTAGTTGCGTGCAGTAAAAAGAAGACTTTGTGCAAAATTTCAGCTCGATAGCTTTAAAACTGAGAGACTAGTTCGCGTAGAAACAGACGGACAGACGGACGGACGGACAAGCGGAAATGAACTCGGCTCGTCGTCCTGATCAAGAATATATATAGTTTATGGGGTCGGAAATGAATATTTCAATGCGTTACAAACTTCTGGGCAAAATTAATATACACTTTTCAAGTGTATAAAAAGAAACAAAAACGAGAAGGCAAAGCTAACTTCGACTGCGCCGAAGTTTAAATACATTTGAAAAACTTTACTCCAACTGATTTAACTGGTAAAATATATATAGAATATAGATATCAGATATTTAAAATTTTTTAAATCATTGATAATAACAATTTGATAACATAAAAAACGAGAAGGCAAAGCTAACTTCGACTGTGCCGAAGTTTTAATACAGTTGAAAAACTTTACTTCAACTGATTTAACCGGTAAAATATATATAGGATATAGATATCAGATATTTAAAATTATTAAATCATTGATAATAAAAATTTGATACCATAAAAAAAACTTTTCTTAGTAAAACACATTTTCCGACCGATCGGTCCTATGGCAGCTATATGCTATAGTCATCCGATTTTGATAATTTTTTTCAAAATTATGTGAAAGCATATAAAACTAATATATACCAAGATTGGGGACGCTACGATAAAAAACAAAAAAGTTTTTCTCACTAAAAGTTGTTTTTTGACCAACCATTTATATGGCAGCTATATGCTATAGTCATCCGATTTTGATAAATTTTTTCAGAATTGTGTGGAAACATATAAAACAAATATATACTACGATTGGAGACGCTACGATGAAAATCCAAAAAGTTTTTCTCACAACGACTTATTTTTCGACCGATCGTTCCTATGGCAGCTATATGCTATAGTGATCCGATTTTTATACATTTTTCCAGAATTATGTGGAAGCATATAAAACTAACATATACCACGATTGGGGACGCTACGATTTAAAACAAAAAAGTTTTTCTAACTAGAACTTGTTCTTAGACCGATCGTTCCTATGGCAGCTATATGATATAGTCATTCGATCCGGCCGGTTCCGACATATTAGTTGCGTGCAGAAAAAAGAAGACTCTGTGCAAAATTTCAGCTCGATAGCTTCAAAACTGAGAGACTAGTTCGCGTAGAAACAGACAGACGGACAGACAGACGGACAGACAGACGGACAGACAGACGGACAGACAGACGGACAGACAGACGGACGGACGGACGGACAAGCGGAAATGAACTCAGCTTGTTGTCCTGATCAAGAATATATATAGTTTATGGGGTCGGAAATGAATATTTCTATGCGTTACAAACTTCTGGGCAAAATTAATATACACTTTTCAAGTGTATAACAAGGCATCAAAAGCTCAAAATTTCAATGTCAAATCCAAAAAAAATTTACTGCAAGTCTCTCTCAGTTTTTTCTTATTCTTTTTATATGATCTTCGTTGGTCTTCTCATTTTTGTTTTTGCATACAGCAATACACAAGAACAACCACCGTTAGAATTGGTGTTCGGCACGCTCACTGGAAGGTGGCTGCGGATTTATGCTCATTTTAGCAACACCACTGAGAGACACTTTGAACCAAAACAAGGCCAAAACCATATGTTATGTAACCACACTTATTTCTGTTTGTTTGTTTTTCTTTTGTAACTTACTGCTTTTCCGTTCCAGCGACGAAAGATCTTTCGGCGGTCTTAGTGGATCAGGCGTATTATCAGTTGTTTTTGTTGGAAATTTTAAATAAACATTTTGTGGTTTTCTTTTTGCTTTTCGCTTTAAATTAAACCATTGGAAAGAAATGGTTAGAGTAAATGATTTTTAGTTTGGGCACTGTTAGTTTAGGCATTTTTTTTGAATTGGGCACAAAACTGGTTGGATCATTTTTAACCTTCACAAGTAGATTAGCATTGATTTAACATTTTTGCTTTTGCTTTTTCTACTTTAAGGTTAAGGTTGATTAGCACATTTATATATATATTTTTTTTTGTTTTCACCGACTTTTCGCTTTTCTATACACATTTTTCCATAGGATTGAATTATTTCTTTTAAGCCAATGATCATTTACAAAATAAATTTAATACACTTTCTGCACTAGGTTTGTTTCGGGCCGTTTGAAGGCAGCATTTTCCAAGCCAATTTTCTGGCTGCACAAATACACTTTTCTGCTTCAGCTCGGTACTAGGGGTCACGTTTTAATTAAATTTTTATAGAAATTTTCCGCACATTCTCTGCTGCCGCCAATATTGGAGCTTAAGCCCAACTGCTCTCGATTACGATCGTGGGTTCAATGCTGGGTTGGTTACGCACATGTTGGCGTCTAGCCTCTGCTGCAATCGCGCTCTCTCTCAAAGAGGAAATTCGGCGAAAGCTCTGTGGCTAGAAGGTGCAGCTTAGAGTCCCAAACTTGGTGCCAACTACATTCAAAAGGTTTTTAATTTTGATTCCAGGAGGAAAATGGGAAAATATTTACCCTCTTTTGGGCTGGCACCAATAAGAAAATAAAATTTGTTGGCTGTCCGACAGCTTGTTTGGTGTTTCTAGGCAGTGGAGTACCCAATGGTGGCGACAATTGGCCTAGGTGGGTGTGGGACCAAATTTAGCTGTTGGGGAACAGGCTGGTTATAACATAAGCTTTAGCTTGAATCTTGAAAACACTTACTTAGCCAACTGAAACGGCTCCTGCTTAAATCGTGTCAAAATTTAAGTAGCACTTTGGTATGATTTTCAAATTTGGGTGAAAAGGTTAAGCACGAGTTAAATTTTCTTCTCAGTGTTCTATATGAGAATAGATTAGGTAGAGCAGGCACAACCACGCTGGTCAATGATCAAAAAGAAAAGACGGAGGCTGGCAACCGGAAGAGGCAGCTAGCCAGTAGGCGGATGTAATTGCAACAGAAATGAAATGGACAGTACATCGGATACCCACGGCTGTATTGAGCGATTTTAATATCGGGTACTTGGGTACTTTTCGGATTGAGTGATTTGCGAATGGAGATGCTTATCGATAAGTCAAACTAATTTCTATAAGATTAACCTCATTGTTATCTCTTTAAGAAACTAAAATATAATCACTTATATTAATAAGGAAATTATCTACTAATAAGACTACAAGAATATACTACCAAAATTAAAATCTACTACTAAGACTTAACGAGTTAGGCAAAACAATTTGCATACTTTTAGGCATAAGGAAAAATCTATTGCTGGCCTTGTAACAAGCGCGACTTCAGGATTCCGCACCATTTCAGATGATGCTGCGTTGGTTTTAGCTGGTATGGTACCAATCGTCCTGCTCGCGGACGAAGATCGTGACACCGCAAGGGCGGAGGCCAGAGAAGCCAGCATTCGGCGTTGGCAAACCAGATGGGATGCATCAACCAAGGGCCGTTGGACCCATAAGCTTATAAGAAGCATAAGCTCTTGGCTGAGCAGAAGACACGGGCAAGTAACTTTCCAACTCACGCAGTTACTAAGCGGACATGGCTGCTTTAGAGGGTATCTAAAACGTTTTGGGCATGAAAGCTCAGAGTGGTGCACCGCTTGCGGAGAGGGCACAATTGAGGATGCTAACCATATTCTCTTTGAGTGCCCGGCATTCGATGCTGAAAGAGGGGATCTGGAGAGCGCTGCGGGACTAAGACTTACGGTTGCAAACTTAGTCCCAGAGATGATCGCGAAGCAAGGGACGTGGAATGCAGTGTGCGCTTTCGCATCCAGCACTCTGGATAAACTGCGAAGGCTTGAAAGGCAGAGAAATGCAGCATGAGACGGGGATCATCCTCCTGCGAAGGAATATTTCATGGTGGTACCGCAGGAGTGGGCTCCTCAAATCATGATTTTATCGCATATAGATTGTATATTAATATAGCTAAAAATACACAATTAAAAAAAAAACACACACACACACACTTGATTTAACCAATCATGTTTAATGAACTACCCTTTTATAAGTAAAAAGAAAAAACATGATAGCAGCATCAAATACACGCTTCAGCCAGTCAGGTTTATTGAACTACCAAGAATAAATAAAAATAGTAATTAGTAGCCTCAGCCACATGATCTAGGACAATAAGTTATTATTTTGTTACACTCTGAACCCACACTACCAAATATAAACAAGTAAGAAAGTCGGTCAAGCCCGACTGTAATATACTCTGTACCTGTTTGTATGTAACTGATAACTTTAAAGTGTGAGGTTTTTTTAAATTCTGGGGGTGGCAACTCTTTCGACTATCGTTCATCTGGTTGAAAAACGATGTACGGGCTCGATAAGTAATGATGGGTAGAATTATCCTAATACATAACTCGTAAAATTATAAAATTTGTATATAATTTCCTATTAACATAATCATATCTATCATATTTCTGACCGCAGGTCATCTCAATTGCATCGCTCCTCTCATACTTCGTCTTTGCCTACTTACACAATCTATTGGAAAGAAGGGAGGGGGAAACTGAAAGCGGCGCAATCCAGTAAGCTATTGCCCTCTCTTTCTCGTAAGTGGCTGCAGTGTTGTTGCCGTTGCATTAAATTTTCATTTACATATAGCGCCACTATTGTTAATCTGATCGAAAAACGATGTATGGGGGCTTGATAAGAAATGATGAGTAGAATATATGTCTTAAAGGTTCGAACAACGTAACTCTAAAATTGTGGAAGATATTCAGTTTTTTTTAATGTGCGAGGGAGGCAGGGAGCGTGGCAAAAATCAAAACTAAACTTGATCTGCCTGCAAGTATAAGAAATATATGTTCCATACACCTCAAACCTCTATCTCTTACCATCTCTGAGATCTCTTCGTTCATACGGCCAGACAGACGGACAGACGGACATGGCTATATTGACTTAGCTGTTGATGCTGATCAAGAAAACATATACTTTATATGGTCGGAGATGCTTCCTTCTGGCTGTTAAATACATTTGCGCAAACCCAATATACTCTGTGAGTATAAAAACACTCAAACGCATGCCACATATTCAAATTTCACTTGATGCTTAGCTACTTGCTTTGTTCTGCTCATTATAATGATCGCAGTTATTGTTGTTTGGATTAACCATATTATATTTATTATTAAAAACGTGTTAGAAGTATAAAACGGAATAAATGGATAAACGGGGCTTCCGACATAGCTGCCCGTGTGTATCCGCTGAGCGATCTTTTATGATTGTTCTTCGTAGCTTGAGTTGACAGCGTTCATATGCATGTGTGTATATGTAAGTATGCATGTTTTGGTAGAGACCAAATGGATACTTATACTTCCTTATGGGAACAAAGACTTTGAAGTGCGCATATTTGTATGTTTATGTATGCAACTATGTGTTACATATAAAGCGCTTATATATAATATAGTAATTATTGATAACACAGCATATGCACGCTACACCTCCCCATTTAGAATAACGTAGTGTTAATGAAGTTTTTCTAGATATATATATGTGAATTAAATTTAATTAGTTTTTGAGGGATTAGTATAAGTCCTTTCTTTTTTTTATGAGGGGGACAGATGTAATGGTAATAACTGAGCAAATTTTTATGTATTTATCTATTAAATGCTTATGAATTTTTTATTTTGCTTGTAAATACTCAAAATTTTCTTCCATTGTTTTTCAATTCTTATTGGTAATATCGTTTTAATCTATCCTTATGCACTATTTGCGGCCTTTTCTTTCCTATTCTAATGATTACATTATTCTTATCTTCTATCTTTTCTACTTTAAAAGGTCGTTTTTGTCAATCGAAATGTAGGAGCGTACGTACTCGTTAAAAGTTCGATTACTACGTTCAATGGTACCAAGTGTTTGATGATGATATGCTGTTGAGTTATTATTTTTTCTTTTCATGTATTCGCATAGATTCTTGATTAATGAATTTTTGTACTCTGTACCCATGTCCGTGATGAACGTCTTCATTGGAACAAATGATTCGAATATAGCCTTAGCAACTATATTGGCATTTTTATTTGGTATTGGGATTGTTACTAAATATTTAGTTAAGTCACAAATGATGGTTACAGCATACTCATTGCCATTCTCAGTTCTTGGGAGTGGACCAATGCTATCTATTAGAACCGTATCGAATGCTGTTGCTGGCGTTGAAGATATTATCATTGGTGTTTTGGTATGTGTTGTAGTTTTAGCTTGTTGACATTTTGAACAAGTTTTTACATATTGCTTAATCGTTTTGGTCATAAGTGGCCAATAAAAATATTTTCTTATTTTTGACAGGGTTCGCGAAATCCCTGAGTGGCCTCCTTCAATAGGATCGTCATGGTATCTCAACAGTATTGCTTTCATTTGAGCTTTATCTTTTTTGTCAATAATAATCACCTTTTGGAGTATGCATACTCGTACTTTCTTTAAAGTACTATTGCCCATTTCTTAAAAAAAAATTTAGTGAAACATATTCGAAAATCTGTTCACTTGGTGATATTTGAAAATGAGTTATTCCGGCTTCCGAATCAAGCCTTTGAAAGAATTGACCTAAGTCGAATTTTCCATTAGAGAACAAGTCATCAACTGTAATTCGTGAAACAACTCGTTTTTCCAGTTTAAACAAACATTTACATTTGTCGAGTTTTAGTTTCGCGTGTTTTTTTACATCGTTATTATTAATAACGTCATAGACATTGGGCTTTATATATCGTGTTGCTCATGCAATTTAATAGCAGTGCTACTTGTAGCTGTACTGCTGTTTGTGCCTGCGCAGGCTTTTTGCTGTCTTGTTGAGGACCTCGTTGAGACCTTCAATATTTGTCGATTCAGGTTTTTAAGCTCCCCTACTGTTATTCGGGATAGAGCGTCTGCGATGTGATTATCTTTCCCCTTGAGGTACTCAACTGTGAAATCATATTCTTCCAAGTCTAGTCTCATTCGAGTCAGTTTAGAACTTGGATTTTTCATCGAAAACAGGTATGTTAAAGGCCTGTGATCTGTCTTTACTAAGAAATGTTTTCCATAGACGTAGGGTCTGAAATGTTTTATTGCCCAGTGAATAGCAGCTAATTCCTGCTCTGTTGTGGATTTATTACTTTCACCTTGTGTAAAAGTTCTTGAAGCGTATGCGACTGGTAATTGCATACCATTGTGATTTTGCGTAAGTACGGCTCCACAAGCGTGCGTAATGTTGGTTTCATTAATGCTTGTTTTAAGTATTCGAATGCGTCGTTGCATTCAGAAGTCCATTGGAATTGAACATTCTTTTTACAAAGCCTCGTTAAGTGGCAAGAATGTTCTGCGAAATTGTTTATAAATCTTCGATAATAATTACAGAAGGCTACGAATCGTCGTGCACTATCTGCATCTGTTGGGAATGGATAATTTTTAACTAAGTCATATTTTTTGTCATCCGGGAGGATGCCTTTGTCGGTACATTTGTGACCGAGATATTTAACCTCATGCATGAAGAATGAACATTTCTCTGGATGTAATTTTATTTATTTATTTATTCGCCAATTGAACAACTTCTTAACTGGCTACACTAATTTTAAACTTAAAATATAATTACAACAATTTAAATCCTAGAAAAGGAAAAATACTCTGCTAGCAAGATTCTGATTCCAGACTTATTAGAGTCAAAGTCGAAGCGCATGAAAATGGGCAATGAGTTATAATTTCTAAGAGCTCTACAAATAGGCTCATTTAAAGAATAATTGATTCTAGTAATATGATGGGAAAAAGGTTGAAAAGATCTTAGATTTCTGCTTGGTACAGTAAAATTGACCTTGTTTAACAAGATGGAACTGTCAATGGTTCCAGAAATAAGATCATTTAAAAATATCAATGATGAAATTGTTCTTCGATCTTTAAGAGTTGACAGATGCAGCAGAGCACATCTACTAGAATACGCCGGCAACGGTTCAGAAAAGTTGAGTGGGAGAAGCGCGTATTTGAGAAACTTTTTCTGTAATCGTTCAACTCTATTTATATGGACTGCACTTGTAGGATTCCAAATTAATGAAGCATACTCTAATTTGGAACGAACAAATGCAGAGTAAAGGCTTAACACAGTGTAAGGATCTTTAAATTGGCTAGTATTGCGTCTTACAAATCCGAGCATGGAATAGGCTTTTGGCAAAATATAATTCAAGTGCTCAATAAAGTGGAATTTTAAGTCGAATTTAACTCCTAGATCAATGGCCTCATCTCGGCTCAATAAATCTTGATTACCAATTGTATAAGTGGTAAGAATATTATTATATATATTATATTACTGGAAAATGAATTATTTATTTTAACTCTGTAAGTTCGGTGGTCCAAATAAGATTTAATCCAAGCTAGCAAGGTAGAATGAAGGCCAAGCTTAAAAAGCTTAAAAAAGGGCGCCGTGGCAAACTTTATCAAATGCCTTCGAAAAATCTGTGTAAACCACATCAACTTGATAGCGGTTGTCGAAAGAATTGATGCAATAGTTACTGAAGTCCGCTAAGTTCGATGTGGTAGAGCGTCCTAGCATAGAACCATGTTGATTTGGGCAAATGTACATCTTTACGAAAAATGACAACTGTTGTGCAACTATCTGTTCAAAGAGCTTCGATATGTTGCTGAGCTTAGCGATAGGTCGGTAATTAGAAACCTCACCTTTGTTACAAGATTTAAATACAGGGGTAACAGTAGCAATCTTCCACTTATCAATAAATTTTCCAGTAGAGAGTGACATTGAAAATATTATTCTGAGCGGCTCACAAAGCTCACCAATGCAATTTTTTAGAAAAAAAGATGAAATTCCATCACAATCCGGATAGTTAGAGTCATCACAACTCATAACAGCTTGGAGGATGTCATCATCTGAAATGGATAAAGTGCACAAATTCTGAAGGTGAGGAATTACACTCAAATAGCGTGGATTATTCCATGAAGCAGGATGTTCAAAGTTGGCACTAAACAATTTTGCAAATAAATTTGATCTGCCAATATCTGATACTGCAACTAAATCATCCAGTGTCATGGAAGCTGGTGTTGCAGATTTTGCCTTTTTTGAATTCACAAAACGCCAGAATAATCTAGGATTTAATTTTAAGCCATTTTCAAATCAGTAATAATTGATTATATAGAAATTTATTAAGAAATTCAAACTCACGCTTGTGTTGCCTATATCTTTCCCAATCAGAAGAATCATGTGACTTCAGAAAGCGTTTATAGAACTTGTTTCGCAAATTCTTATATTTTTTTAAACCTTTAGTGTACCAAGGTAATCTCTAAGATCCCTGCACCCTCATATTAGTATTTTTATTTACAATATTATTTAAAGTGCTGATAAAGTTAGTATAGCAGCCACATACGTTGTCATGCTATAAGACTAGACTCCAGTCAACCTCAGAAATATCATTTCGAATTCTATTTAAAGAAATCTCATTAAAATTAAATTAAAAAAATTCATGAGCAGAAGGCGCAAATGTATAAAAAGTTAAAGTTAATAAAAGTTAAAGAATCGCACTTTGAGATAGGCATTTCACAATTGTCAAGTTTACAGTTAAGTTCAGGACAAATATAAACTAAGTCTAGTAATTTATTTAACTTGTTATAATTATAACAAGGTAACAATGATATATCATTGAGGAAGTATCAGGATCAAAGGTCCACACCAGCGATCCAAGGTTAAAATCACCCATCACAAAAATATGCTGATCATCCGTAAGGGAATTGTAAACATGGGAAATGTTTAGAATATGCTCCTCATAAATTCCAAATTCACTGTTCGGGGGTATATACGAAGCAACAATAAAAGCTTCTCCGGAAGATCCAAGAATTGATACGCAAAGTTGATCAAGGAGCGAGTTCTCATTTGCTAGACGGATGGCCCTACAGCGCAGACCACGTCGTACAGCCACTATGATGCCGCCACCCCGCGTACATTGCGCTCTTACATAATCTCTATCTTTGCGAAATACCTGATAGATCATCGGGTCAAAGAACTCGCTGCTATAAAAATTCGAGCTGAGCCAAGTTTCAACAAGAATTATGACATCAAAGTTGGAAGTAAACTGTTAGAGAAGGGTTTCTAACACCAGTTTGAATAGTGTCCACAGATGGAGTCTCAAGCTGCGGTAAACAAAATGATGAAGGCTCAGAAGTCGTCTCAGTTTGGGTCACTCGATCAGATGAAGAAAGAATAACTCTCAATAGTGATGCAACTCGTACCGTCAAGGAACCGCTTGAGATATTCGGCGATTCAAAAAAGCATGTTGACGAGCCTACTTGCGGAGATAGTTCAAGTTGACGCCACATAAATGTTGTATCCAAATCCAATGTAAGAGAAGCAGAATCCAAATTGCCGATACAGAGAAGTAAAGCAAATAATGATTGCTCCCGAAGGTATTGCCCAGCCAGCTGATGAAATTTCAAAGAGACCTCCGCTCTTAAGCTTGGTATTGAGTAACTGCGAAAATCGTGCGAAATCTCTGCACATTATTTCGTCGATAGCAAGTGCGAAAAGTTGCCCGCTTCTCTACTTTCAAATCTACCCACCTCTATGTGTTTTGTTTACATAATAAACTTTAAATGGATAATAGACATCGAAGAGTTTTATTAGCTTGCACTGCCGCAATTGTTGCTACAATGGTTAGTGAGTTCCACCAAACGGCAGAGAATGCAACCAGGAAACCACTACTTGCGGCGACAAAGAAGTCCCAAATCCGACCCTTCTGGAGTTATGTGGCTCATCCATTAGAAACACGGAATCACTTTATAAACCTTCCTTGTCAAGGGCAGCACCTATATTTGCCCAGACGCTTTTGACCAATCCTGTATCAGAATGCTACTTGTGGATGAGCTCCTACAGCACAGGTTTTTCTTTGACTAAATTTATCAGGGGCCACTTTGTTATGCTATTGTCTTTCCTTGCGCCACTCACTTGTATATTTCGACCTAGCTGATTGCGAAAAATATGGTTTTGATATATTTCACACTATCGAAATAATGAGCTATCGATTAACTATCGCGTGACACGGTATGCATCGGGTGGCAACGCTGCAACATCGATATGACTTTTCGCAACATTTCTGTAGACCAACTCGCGAAACAGCTGTCAGCGAAAATCGAGCGAAATCGTTTTTTTTATATGGAGTTTTTGATTTCGCGAGTATTTCGCAGTTACTCAATACCATGCTTTAAGTGTGAGGTGCTAAGAGCAAGCATGCGTATAGCTTCAAAATCATAAGAACTATGACGAACACAGCATAAAACGTAAATTGACAAAGTCAGCAGCTGATGATATTTAATATATGGAGTGGAAAAGTACGTCTCTCTTAAGCGCAGGTCACGCAGAGCGCCGATGATAAGCTCCGCGAATGCACCAGTGCGAATGGAACAGAAAGCAGAAGACATAGACGCTAATAGTTGCTTCAGCAGTTGTTGTTGTTGTTTAAGCGGTAGCGATAAGAGAGTATAAACGATGTAAGGCAAGAGAGTTTTTTGATGAAGCGCTAGGAATAAGTGTAGATGTTTGTGGGGGGAGGGTCACATGCAGATCCACAGCAGCAATATCTGCTTCTGATCTCTCCCAATGAATGAAACGCTTAACCTTAATGGATTGTGGCCAAAATGCATTATTGAATACAGCAGAGTAGAGCTGTTCAGGTATACCAAGCTTGAAATTAACAAAATCAGCGTAGAAAGATCAACATCTCTTTTTACAAGCTTAACACAAGCCAAAGTTTCCTTTTCAATTTTAAGTTTAGCTGCAACAAATTTTAACACCGCCTCTGGTTCAGTATTAGAAGGGAATTTGCCGATATGTAAATACTTCTTGCTTTGCAGAACAGTAAACTACGGACAAGCAGCAGCCACTCCAATTAAGGGCTTGTTGTTTTTGTTCCGATTCCTCTTTTGCTTCTTCCGAACGGTGACAAAATGGTTGCTCTCGGCTTCAGAGTGGAGATCAACATCTATCAGCTGCTGGGGTCCGGGGTCATTCACCTGCACTAAGCTAGTGGGTGGCGGCAAGCGAACCACGGGCCTCGGCTTATGAGCAATTGCATTGTTATTGATGTTGTTAAATGCTTTCAGAAATTGGGATTTTAAATCCAAATATAGGTTTCGAGAGACTGAATTTTCCCATTTAGCTCATCGATTTTTGAATGCGAGTCATTTCCCACAACACAGTTATCACATTGCCACAACAGATTAGGCGAATTAGTCAATAATTTAACAACATCGCTATGCAGATCAATGCAGGCGATATGAAATGCGCGACGGCATATAGAAGAACAGCGGACAGCATTAAAGCAACGAAGCTAAGCTGTTGAAACTTCGGAATTACACTCAGCGCAGAGTGGAGGAGACATAATTAGCACGTCCGAACGCAATGCAAGCTATCTGACGACTGATTGACTGACGACAAATTTTAGATTGAATTTGCGACACAGTTCGAAAACATTTGTCAAATTCTTAAACATATGCTGTTCGGAACATCCGAAGACTTCAAGGTCGTCCATATAGAGGAATGCTTGCGATGGGTTTAGACCAGTGTAGGGCATACAATACAATCATATTTTTGCTATGCATGTGTGCGTGGCAACCGATACGAAATCGAAAGCAGCGAAACGTTCGTATGCTGTCGGTGAGCGACGTCGCGACGCGTTCGCTGCGACTGCGGCCTTTGCTATGCACACGCTATACGAACGCGCCCTACACTGGTTTAGACCCGAAAATGCTAGTGTCATCATGCGCATAAAAGAATTTGGGGCTACTTTAAGTCCGTAAGGTAATCGCGTATAACGATAGGAGCCTGAGCTCGTTGAGAATGAAGTTAAGTTTTTTGATTTCTCTTCTAGTTCGATCTGGTGGAATCCAGACATAAGGTCGAGACATGAAAAATATTTTGCACGACCTAGTTGATCCAAAATATCTTCTATTCTTGGAAGAGGAAACTTGTCAGCTAGTAGTTTTCTATTTATTTGGCGATAATCCACTACTAAACGCCATCTTTTTTCCGTTGAACTGATTTCTTGGGTACCAAGAGAAGTGGGCTGTTGTATTCAGATACGGATGGTTCTACTATGCCATCTTTTATTAATTTTTGGACCTGTTTGTCTATTTCAGGTTTTTCGGAATGTGCATTTCTATAATTTTTTATATATGGGCATTTCCATTATGTCGAACTGGTTCTTCGTACATCTTTGAAGTGGAAAAAAAGTAAAAATAGAACGTATTTTTGATTTGACAAAAGGCTTAACTTATTGCTCTTAATTGGCCCTACAATTGGTGCTAAGGTTGATTTTGGGCAGGGTGTCAAACCGGAACCCGAACCGGAACCGTATACCGAAAAGAACCGATTGAAACTCAGAACCAGAACCGGAACCGTTATTATTTATTTTTTGTGTACCGGTATTTCGGAACCTTTATTATTGGAACCGAAAAGAACCGAAACATTGTACCGGTACAGTTTCTGCTCTGAGTTTTTTTGGTTGTTTCATTTGTATTGCTTTAATCAGTAATTTCTTCAGGTTAAAACGCAGGGTAAACGTGAGCAAAAACTTACAAATGTGAAGTGAATTTTGGTTCAATAAATTCCAAATAATCTTAATTTATCCTTAAATTTAACATTCACTAAGGAAATGAATTAATAATTGACCCAAATGGACTTAACCTAATAGCAGGGTTAAATTGTGATCGGTAACGTTATCTGAAAACAGTGTATTTAACATTTAATCAGATATCAAAAGATCTTCATGCTCTTCTATTATTAGGACATTTTTTCTGAGGTAAAGTTTATTATGTTTAATTTTCCTTCTTTATAACTACATTTTGTTGTGTAGCTACCATTTCTATTATATCTTCGGATTAAAGAATTTTTAAATTATACCGGTACATACAGGTACGTACCGGTATACCGAAATAAAAACCAAGGTACCGGTACGGAACCGAATACCGAAATGAACTAGAACCTAAACAGAACCTTTTACCGAAACATTAGTTTCGGTACGTACCAGAACCGGAACCGCAGTTCGATTCGGTTTAATTCCCTGATTTTGGGCAATTAATTTTTTTCCAAGATAATTACAAAAAAGCAAAGCATTCGCACGGGACAAAAACAGAAGTATTTTTGCGACCAACAATTGACAAGCCGATTTTAGGGAATCCTGAGGCAATATTTCAATCTGTTATATTTAAGAACATTGCACATTGATGACACTTGAAAACGGTTTTGATTTTACCCAAAATAAACTTATACATTTCTTAAAATTCAATTTTAAGCACTTTCGCACGGGACATGTCGTATGGGACATTTTCTTCCGTCATAATAATAATGTTATTTCAGTAACTCTTTTAAGGAAATTATATATAAATAAGCGGAGTTAAAATGTTTTTAAGTCAACAAAAGATTTCAATGTATTCATTTTCGCATAATAACAAAAAACAAAACAAACGAGAAGGCAAAGCTAACTTCGACTGTGCCGAAGTTTTGATACACTTGAAAAACTTTACTCCAACTGATTTAACTGGAAAAATATATATAGGATATAGATATCAGATATTTAAAATTTTTAAATCATTGATAATAAAAATTTGACACCATAAAAAAATCTTTTCTTAGTAAAACACATTTTCCGACCGATCGGTCCTATGGCAGCTATATGCTATAGTCATCCGATTTTGATAATTTTTTCAAAATTATGTGAAAGCTTATAAAACTAATATATACCAAGATTGGGGACGCTACGATAAAAAACAAAAAAGTTTTTCTCACTAGAAGTAGTTTTTTGACCGTCCGTTTATTTGGCAGCTATATGCTATAGTCATCCAATTTTGATAAATTTTTTCAGAATTATGTGGAAACATATAAAACAAATATATACTACGATTGAAGACGCTACGATGGAAATCAAAAAAGTTTTCTCACAAAGACTTATTTTTCGACCGATCGTTCCTATGGCAGCTATATGCTATAGTGATCCGATTTTGATACATTTTTCCAGAATTACGTGAAAGCATATAAAACTAACATGTACCAAGATTAGTGACGCTACGATGGAAAACAAAAAAGTTTTTCTAACTAGAACTAGTTCTTAGACCGATCGTTCCTATGGCAGCTATATGATATAGTTATCCGATCCGGCCGGTTCCGACATATTAGTTGCGTGCAGTAAAAAGAAGACTCTGTGCAAAATTTCAGCTCGATAGCTTTAGAACTGAGAGACTAGTTCGCGTAAAAACAGACAGACGGACAGACAGACGGACGGACGGACAAGCGGAAATGAACTCAGCTCGTCGTCTTGATCAAGAATATATATAGTTTATGGGGTCGGAAATGAATATTTCTATGCGTTACAAACTTCTGGGCAAAATTAATATACACTTTTCAAGTGTATAAAAATTTTAAATATTGGATCGTACTTTAACTTTTTTCTCAACCGTATGCAGGCTCTCTAAATTTTTTTCGCCTCCGTTTTTGCTCATTTAGATATAAACGAGAAGGCAAAGCTAACTTCGACTGTGCCGAAGTTGTAATACACTTGCAAAAGTTCACTCCAACTGATTAAACCGGTAAAATATATAAAAGATATAGATGTCAAATATCTAAAATTTTTAAATCATTAAAAATAAAAATTTGATACCATAAAAAAAACTGTTCTTAGTAGAACACATTTTCCGACCGATCGTTCCTTTGGCAGCTATATGCTATAGTCATCCGATTTCGATAAATTTTTCCAGAATTGTGTGAAAGTCTATGAAACTAATATATACACCCAGAGAAAAAAGTTGCCTAAAACCGTCAAAAATAACCTAAAATTCAGGCAATTTGTACTCAAAATTGCGCCAAAGACATTATATCCTAACTTTAAGGTTGCTGATGACCTTAGATTTTTAGGTCGTTTTACACCTTAGTATAAGACAAAAAATTGACAAAAATGTTTGTATTTTTTTTACAAAAGTATGGTCAAATATTTCCAGGAAATTTGACAATTTATAACCTCAAAGAGAAGTTAAGACATCCTTAATTTAAGGTCAATTTTTATATCAAACCAAGGCATCAAATAGCTTGGTTTGTGGCAAAATAAAGACTTAATTTTAGGTAACTTCATACCAAATGTAAGGTCAGATATTCCCCAAAAATTTGACAATATATGTCTTTAAAAATAAGTTAAGAAACCCTTAAATTAAAGTCAATTTTGGTTTCAATCCAAGGTATCTAATGCCTTGGTCTGTGTCAAAATGATGACTAAATTTAAGGTAACTTCTTCCCAAATGAAAGGTCAAATATTCTTTAATTTTATGGTCAATTAAGGGTTAAAGCCAAGGCAACAAATACCCAGCTTTTTTTTTAGTATAATCTTTATTAATTTAAATCCTCATAACTTAATCTAGTTTGGGGTTTACAAAGTACCCATCAAGTTACATTTTTTAAGATTCTTAAAATAGTTTTGGCTTTACAAAAGTTTTTTCATTAATGGCGTAATCGTGTATTGGAGGATTAACAATTTCATTGATGTTGAATAACTCAAAGGATCCAAGTCCTCTGATTTCATAACAAGAATAATGTTTGCTGTATTTTGTTATCAGTTCTTGGCAAAAAATAAAAACATTTTCATCGCACAACATTATTTCCTTAATAATATAAAAACGAATTTTATCTTTAAAAATAATATATTTTTGTTTGTAACAATATCCATATTTTTTTATAAATAAGTAGCTTATTGCTGTCGAGAAATTTTTCATAGGATAGTTTTGATTAAATAAGTCAAAATTTATGGAATGTTCAAATCGACATTTTGTGGTACTAAAAATGAAATTACTTTTTCTGTACTCTACAATTTTCCTTGCAAAATTAAAATTGAATTTTATGGCTAAAGAATGAGGAGTGTTTTTTCTAGATGTTATATTCTTTAAATACGCTTTAAGTTCTTTGTGCTTAGCTTCAAATTGGAATGTCCAAAGGTAGCGTAGGGGACCTGACTGTTTAATAATTCTGCAGTAGTGAATGAGAAAATGGTGCTTTGGTTTTAGGGTATCTTTAAAAAGATATACATATTGCTTATTATGCTCCCAAATATGCTTTTCCAGGTTTACAATATCCGAATTTTCGTAGTCAAATAGCATTAGCAAATCAATCAGTCCCATTAAGTTAATAACGAATCTCCAAACAGAGTCAGTTGGTGGAATCCTATCTCCAACCATTAGAGGAAAAAAAAATATGAATGTAAGCATTTCACGGGCTGTCATTTTAATTTTAAAGTTCTGTATATGGTTCATACTGATGGGTGGTCCAATATTACCAATTTCAGTTTCCCCATATTTAAAATTTTGTTTTCTTAAATTTAAAAATTCTAGGTCAAACACTTTTTGAGATACGTAATATTGAATTATATGCGATATATCGTATTTTAAAATGCCTTCAAAAATGTCATGCATTACGTCTACTGCATAGTTTTGAATGACTGACAAATTATTAATTCTATTGAATATTGAATATTCACGAATCCCATTGGTTTGATTTTTGCTGTCTTGTTCATAGTCTTGTTCGCATCTAAGTAAGCCGAGATTTTCAAAATAACACATAACAGTGTCATCTTTTGACATTCTGCAAAAACGGCAAAAGTGCGTGCTACTAAATGACTTTGAAAATCCAAGAACACAGTTTAACGCTAGATTATCGCCAACTATAAGCCCTAAGGTGAAGTATATTTTTCGATTTCCCAGCTTTGTTTTAATTTCAATACCATTTGTTTCTAAATCATTCAGAATTTCTATTAATTTATAAAAGGATCGATCATTCCCCAAAGATTTAACCGATAAAGATTCAAAAATAGCAGCAATAAACACTTCGTTGTAGCCAAGTGGCGCTGTCGGCAGTGAAACGTATGAAGCTAACAATGGTGAAGTATGCGGTCCTAAAGGATTGTTTACTTCAAAATCGTCGAAGAAAATAAATAAAGGAATATGCATATTATTTTCGCCTGTTTTAAGTTTTTTTTTTTCCAAATAGCACCATTCACAAAGTTTCGCAAAGTGTCTTTGGCAAATATATTTTTAAAATGAGATTCAAAATCTTCATAAACTCCTGGTAATTCGAAGAACTTTCTTAAATAAAATTTAAGTGGAATCAAAACCATTTTTCTTTTCTTTGCACCTAGCGACATTTTGTTTCGAGATCTTTTAGTACAAATGGTATTGTCTAAAGTAATTGTAGTGGGCGATTGCCACAAGTCTACAGATGAAAGTGCTTTTATAAACTTATGTTCAGAGTCACATTGCTGAAACGGATTTTGACAAAAGTGTATTAACTCTTCTAATTCAGCAGCATTTTCATTTGACGATCCTAACCTATTAAGAATATTTTGTAATTTTGATTTTATTGGCAAACTAACATTTTCCTTTATTTTATTTTGAACTATCAATGATTTATTTCTACACACAAAAAAAAAAATTGTAAAAATTACATTTTCAACTTTGGCTAAAAAGTATTGTAATTAATCATTTTCTTTTTGATTTTACCAATCTACACGTAAAAACGACATTTCAACAACTGCGTAATTGGTTAATTTTAAAGAGCAGACACTTTTGCCTTCAAATTACAAGTTCACTTTGATTTCAAACAAAATGTCAAATTTTGTTCAATTATCGATGTTTTGTCAAGCGTTATAAAATGGTCGGCACACCACACAAACTCTTGAGCCGTTTGTTTCGCCCGGTGATTTAATAATATTATAAAATAAAAAATTTAAGAAACAAACGAATTAGTGTTCGCTTGGGGGGGGGAAGACCGACTTTGTTTGTGGTTGTTGGTTGGTGTGTGTGTGTGTGTTCGCAAACACACAACCACTAGAGAAAACTGTTTCACAAATTTTTATTTTTTTTTTATTTCAAAAGTAAAACACTTTAAAATCAAAATGGAAACAATTTTGAAAATCAAAAGTGGAAACCATTTATTTTTGAAATGAAAAATTATTGGAGTGAAAAACAAAATGGGAAATTGGCGGATTTACCAATGAAAAATGTCGAATTTACCAACGTTTTTTTTGTGTGTAAATTTCTCCATAAAACTGAAGCAACATTTCAACTGAAGATAATTCCAAGTTAGAATACTTATTTAATACATTTGGTAACAAATTTGTATTGTTTTTCAAACTTAAAGGCACCATTTCTTTGGTCGGGATATCATACGTACGTAAATTACTATTTTCAGTGTTGAAATCAAATAATGACCCACTACTCTGTGGGTCCAAGTCTATACTGACTTCTAGAATATTTCGTACATTTTTGCTTTGCTCATTTCGCATGTGTTTTGCTAAGTTTTTTAAACAACTAAAATTCTGGTTACAATCAATGAAACCGCAACTAAAAGTAATCAGCTCAATAGTGTGATTTTTTTTCATGTGTAAAAGAAAATTTTTTAAGTTATCGAACAAAAAGTTGCATATCTTACATTTTATGTTCATTTTGAGTTTTTAGTTCTTTTTCAAATTTTAAGTTATTAGTAATACAAAAAAAAAAATTGTTTGAATAAGATTTGTAAAAAATGATTACATTTATCACAATTCTTGTTTAAGTATGATCTTTATGTCATTTATTACAGACAAAACTGTGGAGTTGCATTCGCGATCAGAAGTGTTTAAGCCGTAAAAATACTTTTCAATAAAAATCCAGACTAGTTTGGATGCCGTGGGGTAATTCAAATCTAGGACATGAAAAATCTTGAAGCAAGAGTCAACTGCGCTGATGATATTATTAAATTTATAAAATATGTCCGCGTAATACACAAAAAACTCACTGGCTTCTAAAATGGAAGGCCCAACAGCACAAATAATTGGCTGCAATGTTTCCTTACTCTTAAAAAGTCCATCAATTTTAGCCTTAAGTGCAGTTCGCAATTCTCCATGGGTAGAATAGCATGCGTAAAAGCTGTTCCTAGAATCTGCAATGCTTACTTTTACAACCAATTTCTTATTGTTTTCCTGAAGAATAGCTCGACGCGCTGTAGGCACTAACATTGCATGGAGAATAAGAAAAATCGCGATATTCTTTTCATCTGCAAATATATGGAAATAAATAACTATGATCTTTATAATATTTCTGTTTGATAGAAATTATATTACCTTCTGAACTGCAAATATCTTTAAGTTTTTTAAGAAGTTGTAAGCTATAAGCTTCTTTGACTCTACTACTATAATATTACCTATTCGTGTCCAAAACTTTGTTTCAGTATTGGCCATTCTTCCAATATTGCATTAAGTTGATGGCCAGCACTTGCGATGAAGTTTTTACGACTATTGTAGGTGTTCTGCCAGTGTTCAATGGACTCCTCGAGAGACCCAGCATTGCATTTTAAAATGAATTTCGAAAGTCTTTCCTCGCTGTGATCTAAAGCTAGACGTATATTAAAATTGTTTCAGTTTTTGCCGAATATTTGAAAAATAGGTTTTTACCTTCATGGGAAGATTCCCTGTTTTCTATGCCTGTGGAGGTCTGCAATAAAGATCGATGCTTTACCACCGTGTTTCGAAATTTGCTATAAAGCAATCCTCCAGGTCGTTTATTTTTTATCGGTAAATAGTAAGTTTCCTAAAAGCAGTAATACAATTAAATAATTAAATTAAATAATAATAATAATTAATACAATTAAAATAATTCGTAAAATAAATTAATAATAATAAAAATACCTTTACTTCTGTGGGAATAAGCTCAACTATTTCATGTGACGTCAAAGGAAAATGATTGGGTTTCCATTCGATGGCATTAGTAACCAAATAATCACAAATTATTTCGGAAATAAGTTTGCGATGCTTCTGTTCCAAGCATCCATAAACCCGATGATGGGCTTGGATCGGTTTAAACAGTCCCGATTGCTTTAATATGGCCGCTGCGGTCACCTAGCAAAATTAAAATTTAAGAATTACATATTAAATATTTTTTATAAGGGTCCAGTTCCGAATTGCGAGTCGATTTTCGTGTAAACGTTTGAATTTCGAATTCAAGTTGTATAAAAGTACATGTTAGTGATAATCAAATCAAAGGTTACTAGATTCAGTCGTACTTTTCCCCTGAATTGAATTCACTTGGAATTAAGCAGTCGCTTTCAGCTGCTCAAACAATTCCGAGTTTCCTAATACCTAATCTAGTAACAGCAGGCTTATTTGTCACCATCTACACAACAGTATTAAATTCGATTGCAAATTACTAACGTTTACACGAAAATCGACACCGAATTCGGAACTGGGCCGTATACACTTGCCTTCGGCTGGGTTAGTTTTGAGTTATCCTCCTCTGCTTCGTCGTCACCGATCTGAAAAATTAAATTTTTTAAGTAGAAAAGAACATTAATTTCAGGAAAAAATAGATAGATATCTAAAGCAGTGATGGGCAAACAATACAATCTCATTTTTTTTAACGTCAGTGTGCGACGTCTCTGCTAGAGCGGCGTTTGCCTACGCACACGATATACGGACGCGCTTTACACTGATCTAAAGTAAATTCACTCCACCTACATAGCTAAAATGTGATTGTTTGTTTGCCCATCACTGATTCACGCACATTCTTAATCCCTTTTGTTGCTCTCTCGTTCACACACACTCGAAAAGTAACAAGCGGAGTAAGAATGAGCGTGTCCGCTTTTGTTCATTGACAGACGAATCGCCATCTTACATTTTAGCTTGACGAACTTACCACTTTGTTCAAACTCCTGAGCTTGTGCTCAAAAATAATACGGACTCCGAATAATTCCTTGGGCACGATTAGGTTAAGATGCTCCGCTGTGATTAGGCGCACACTTTCCTCGTCAATTCCGTGCTCTGCAAAAAATATATTGTTTAATTCAAGCCATTTGAATTCATTAAAACCAATTCACAACTAGTTAATTACCTCGAAAGCATGGTAGTAGTTTGTCGCATTTCATTTCTTTGAGCAAGTTTTCCATGTCTGAAATTATATTTAAATTTGTATTTCACAACAACGAAGTAAGAACGGACTCACATAACCATATGTACATATGTATGTATGTGCACATGCTGCGCTCTTACATTTGCACGTTGTTTTTTTTTTCAAGAATGTGAGTCCGTTCTCGGCTTAATTTGCTATATTATATCTTTTACATTCTTTTAAACTTACCAATATTTGTTGAAGCAAGGCCAATTATTTCACAATCGTTTTTAATTTTTAATTGTGCGTTCTTCACAGCGCGACGCGTACTTGTCGAAGTAAAAGTATGTGTGCATATAGAGATGTCAAAAATTGTCGATAACATTCACGGATGCATTTTGTATACTTATCGAACAATCGACAGCACAAACAACAGCGTTGTTCTTGGCACTTTTAAAATTCAACTGTCACTACAACGCTTAGGAAAAGAAACCATATTTTTAGGAGACTAATTTCCTTAAAAAAACTGTCTACAAATTTCTTATTTAGGTCACATTCTGTAAGTTTATGTAAAAAATGACCTTAAAAGATAAATTATTGGCAATTTATTGTTTTAGGAACTGCTAAGCCTTAATATTAGGTTTTTCTTTTTTTTTGAGTGTACTAAGACTGGTGATGCTACGATGGAAAACAAAAAAGTTTTTCTCACTAAAACTTATTTTTGAATCGACCGTTTATAAGGCAGCTATATGCATTAGTCATCCGATTTTGATAAATTTTTCTAGAGTTGTGTGGAATCATATAAAATTAATATATACCACGTTTGGTGACGCTACAATGGAAAACAAAAAAGTTTTTTCCACTAGAACTAGTTTTTGGACCGACCGTTTATATGGCAGCTATATGCTATAGTCATCCGATATTGATAAATTTTTCCAGAATTGTGTAAAAGCATATAGAATTAATATATACCACGTTTGGTGAAGCTAAAATGGAAAACAAAAAAGTTTTTCCCACTAGAACTAGTTTTTGGACCGACCGTTTATATGGCAGCTATATGCTTCAGTCATCCGATTTTGATAAATTTTTAATGAATTGTGTGGAATCATATACAATTAATATATACAACGTTTGGTGACGCTTCGATAGAACACAAAAAAGTTTTTCTCACTAGAAGTAGTTTTTTGACCGACCGTTTATATGGCAGCTATATGCTATCGTCATCCGATTTTGATAAATTTTTTCGCAAATATTTATTATTTGTTTATTTGTTTATTTGTTGAAAAAAAAGTCGACAAATGGTGGCTGTCAACCAAAAAAAAGAAAAACTGAATACGTTATAAAAAGGCTTAATGAACTAAGAAAGCCTAACAAGGAAAATCTAACAAAATTACAAATCGACTAGTAACGACTCCGACACGGTGGGGGAATTTTATTTGCCCGTCCGGCCAGCTATGCCCCAGTTCACAGCCAATTGAAGCCAGAGACGTTACTAGACCTAACACAAATTTAAATAGTATAGAAGTCGAAAAAGAGAATAGTGAGGAAAAAGAAAAAGAGGAGGCTTAAAAATATGTTTACAAAATCATAAACACAAACAATAAATAAACAATATTATAGAATGAATAAAAATAATATAAAATAAAACAATAATGAAAATAAAATTTAAAATTAAAAAATTAAAAAAAAAGGAAAAAAATTAAATTAAATTAAATATAATAAAAATAAAATAAATATAAGCTAAAATAAAGATGACATTAAATCATCCGGAAAATCTCTGACCCGGTGGGGGAATATTTATTAGCCGGTCCGGGGGCTGCTCCTGCTGGATGTGGTCAGAGACTTTGCCGGAGATGTGCAAAAAGAGATAACTTTATGGAAAAGAGAGAGAGAGTTCTGTTGAGAGCAGGTGATAAACATCATTATAATTTTGACATAAAACCCGAAAACGGTTGTGCTGTGCGTAGTCGGTTGTGCATCTAGGCAAGATTAAAGGCAAACTAGAAGGCAAAGCTAACTTCGACTGTGCCGAAGTTTTAATACACTTGAAAAAGTTTACTCCAACTGATTTAACCGGTAAAATATATATAGGATATAGATATCAGATATTAAAAAAAAATAAATCATTGATAATAAAAAATTTGATACCATAAAAACAACTTTTCTTACTAAAACACATTTTTCGACCGATCGGTCCCATAGCAGCTTTATGCTATAGTCATCCGATTTTGATAAAATCTTCCAGAATTGTGTTGACGCATATAACACTAATATATACCACGATTGGTGACGCTAAGATGGAAAATAAAAAAGTTTTTCCCAATAGAACTAGTTTTTTGACCCACTGTTTATATGGCAGCTATATGCTAAGTCATCCGATTTTGATAAATTTTTTCAATATTGTGTGGAAGCATATAGAACTAATATATACCACGATTGGTGACGCTACGACGGAAAACAAAAAAGTTTTTCTCACTAGAACTAGTTTTTGGACCGCCCGTTTATATGGCAGCTATATGCTATAGTCATCCGATTTTGATAAATTTTTCCACAAATATGTGAAATCATCTAGAACTAATATAGACCAAGATTGGTGACGCTACAATGGAAAATAAAAAAGTTTTTCTCACTATGACTTATTTTCAGACCGACCGTTCCTATGCCAGCTATAAGAAATAGTCATCCGATCCGGCCGGTTCCGACATATTAGTTGCGTGCAGTAAAAAGAAGACTCTGTGCAAAATTTCAGCTCGATAGCTTTAAAACTGAGGGACTAGTTCGCGTAGAAACAGACAGACAGACAGACAGACAGACAGACGGACAGACGGACAGACGGACAGACGGACAGACGGACAGACGGACGGACGGACAAGCGGAATTGAACTCAGCTCGTCGTCCTGATCAAGAATATATATAGTTTATGGGGTCGGAAATGAATATTTCTATGCGTTACAAACTTCTGGGCAAAATTAATATACACTTTTCAAGTGTATAATAATTTCTAGTTGGTCTAGAGGGAACAGAGAAGTTAAGGCGACCTAAGAGTTCAGAAGAGTCTACATCACCGATAATTAACTTATGAAGAAAAGAAACGCCTAGGACAGTTCTACGGTTAGCCAACGATGGAAGGTCAATAAGCAAAAACCTACTAGAATACGATGGCAACCGAAGGTTGGGATCCCAATTTAAGCCGCGGAGGGCAAAAAGCAAGAATTGCTTTTGGACAGACTCAATACGATCCATATGCTTTTTATACTGCGGACACCAGACGGATGAGCAGTATTCAAGCACCGGGCGAACTAAAGATGTGAAAATAACTTTTGTTGTATAGGGATCATTAAATTCCTTCGACCAACGCTTAATAAATCCAAGTACACCATTCGCCTTATTAACTATACAGGATATATGATCATTAAAGCTTAATTTGCAATCAAAAATAACTCCAAGATCAACGACAGTTGATATTCGTTGCAAGGGTTCATTGCCAATCGAATAGGAAACTAGCGAAGGTTTGCAACGATGAAAAGACATAAACATACATTTTGCGCAATTAAGAAATAAATGATTAACCAAGCACCAAAAATGAAGCGAGTTTAAATCATCTTGCAACCTAATAGAATGCATCGGGTCGTTGTAAGATAAAATGAGTTTAACGTCATCGGCATACATAAGTATCCGAGAATGAGATATAGTCGAGGGGAGATCATTAATAAAAAGAGTGAAAAACAAAGGGCCGAGGTGGCTTCCTTGAGGTACACGGATGTTACGTAGACAGGTTTTGAAATATTAGATCTGAGCAGAACTTTTTGAGTTCTATCTTGTAAATATGAAGAGATCCAAAAAAGAAAAGGGGAGGGAAATCCAATACGATCAAGCTTAAGGAGGAGGAGATCATGGTTCACGGAGTCAAAAGCCTTACTGAAGTCAGTGTAGATGACATCAGTTTGGCATTTCATAAGGAATCCATCGTTAACTAATGATGTGAATTCAAGCAAATTGGTCGTAGTTGACCGACTCTTTACAAATCCATGCTGGAAAGGTGACAAAACCGATTTGCAGTAATGCTGCAATGTAGAGGTTATAATTTCTTCAAACATCTTAGGAATAGGAGATAATTTGGCGATACCTCTATAATTGGAGATATCTGATTTTCCACCCTTTTTGTGAAGAGGAATAATGAAGGATTCTTTCCAAAGATTTGGAAAAATAGTAGAGTCAAGCGATAGATTAAAAAGCTTTAGTAAAGGTTTGCATATGGAATTACAACACTCTCTGAGGACACAACTAGGGATGTTGTCAGGTCCAGGAGAGTATGAAGACTTTAGAGATTTCAAATATGAAAGTAGAGAAGATTCAGTAATTATGGGAGCATTAAAAGAGTTTGAAGAAGAAATGTCATAAGGATAAGATTTGTTATTAAAAAGGGACAGAGGAGTAAGTTGATTGAAAAAAGTCAGCGAATAAGTCCACGGCAGCGGAATCGTTGCTAGCCTTTTGGTTATGTAAAAAGAATGAAGACGGTAAAGTCGAAGTTTTACGCTTAGAGTTAACAAATTTGTAAAATTGTTTAGGGTCTTGTGCGAATTGAATTTTACAGCGAGCAAGATAATTATTATAGCATTGAGAATTAAAAAGGGTAAAGTTTGACTTGGCTATCGAGTATTTAGAAAAGTCAAGATTAGAACCAGTTTTTTTATACTTTTTAAAACATCTAGACTTAATATTTTTTAAATTAGAAAGCTTAGGACAGTACCAAGGGGTTGAAGAGACTCAAAAGAAACAACACTATTTGGAACAGAAATATCAAAGAGAGAGTTAATAGAGTCATAAAAAAAGGTAACAGCGACTTCAATGTCAACTGCATTGTATAAAGGAGACCAATCTTTTGAACAAATAAGTTGATTAAGCAGGGTAAAATTAGCTTTACGGAAGCAACGACGAGGTTTAACTAAAGTCATTGAAGATAAAGGGGTAAATCCAGGGTTTGTTAGAGATATTTCTAATGTAGGATGGTAAGAATCCTCGGGTAGTGTTAGGGGGGAAGACCTAGAGACAACAGCATTAGAACTGTCAGTGACAAAAACAAGATCTAACAATTTGTTTAAATGATTTGAAACTGAATTTATTTGAAACAAAGACAGATCAAGCAAACAATCTAAAAAATCATGCTGTGCAGATGGTACAAGATAAGTTGACCCATTAAGATTTGACCATGCGATGTTTGGCAAGTTAAAATCACCAACAACAACCATATAATCAATGTCTCGTAATTGAGTAAAAACATATTTTATGCAGTTTATATGGTGCATATATACTTGAATATCGGAAGAAGGTGGGATATAAGAACAAGAAATGAATACAGAAAAGGGAATTAAAAGTTACCTTAACGGCAACAAATTCAACATCATCAGGCACAATTACAGATATGCAGTCCGACCGAAGGTTAGATTTTACTGCTATCATAACACCTCCACCTCGGCGAGCCTGTCGATCACGACGGTAAACAATATAATCATTTGACAATATTTATGTATATTCATATTATGTGGAATCATATAAAACTAATATATACTACGATTGGAGACGCTACGATGGAAATCAAAAAAGTTTTTCTCACAAAGACATATTTTTCAACCGATCGTTCCTATGGCAGCTATAAGATATAGTCACCCGATCCGGCCGGTTCCGACATATTAGTTGCGTGCAGTAAAAAGAAGACTCTGTGCAAAATTTCAGCTCGATAGCTTTAAAACTGAGGGACTAGTTTGCGTAGAAACAGACAGACAGACGGACGGACGGACAGACGGACAGACGGACAGACGGACGGACGGGCAGACGGAATTGAACTCAGCTCGTCTTCCTGATCAAGAATATATATAGTTTATGGGGTCGGAAATTAATATTTCTATGCGTTACAAACTTCTGGGCAAAATTAATATACACTTTTCAAGTGTATAAAAATTTTGACTTTCAAACTGACGATGTCGCACGGGACCAACTTTATATAAGTACCCAGATCACAAATATTCTCATTTTTCAGCATGATTCTTTTTATTTGAATTGTATTAAAAATCACTATTTGTACTCTATATTGGATAAGCCTTCCACATGTACTTTTGACGCACAGATAAGAAGTGTTGTTTTTCAATGTCGCACGGGACATCGAAAAATGCGATGATGCAAATCAAAAAAATACGTTATTTACCAATCGCATAGTCTCTTTTGCATTTTTATTTGACTCTTTGTATCCTTGGAAAGATTTAAGAATGCAAAAGTCAATGCATAAAGAAAGACATTAAAGAACAATTATCTAATCAAAAAGTGCAGGGGATATATCATACCGAGAATAGTTGAGCTTGCGCGACTTTGCTTTTGAATATCTCGAAGTGGGTTATAAATAAAGTAAAATTAGTTTATAATAGTTTAATTTGACTGTTTTCCTATGAAAATATTATAAAGCAAGGGGTTTTGAAAAACTTTAAAATTTTTGGTCTCGGTGGACCTTTTGGTGGAAATGCCCATATACTAGTGTTTTATCGTTTAATCTGAGTTTTAGCTTATAGAAATTATTTGCTGATATTGGCTCTGACTCGAGACCGACGATATCAGAACGAGAAGGCAAAGCTAACTTCGACTGTGCCGAAGTTTTAATACACTTGAAAAACTTTATTCCAACCGATTTAACCGGTAAAATATATATAGAATATAGATATCGTATATTTAAAATTTTTAAATCATTGATAATAAAAACTTGATACCATAAAAAAAACTTTTCTTAGTAAAACACATTTTCCGACCGATCGGTCCTATGGCAGCTATATGCTATAGTCATCCGATTTTGATAAATTTTGTCAAAATTATGTGGAAGCATATAAAACTAATATATACCAAGATTGGGGACGCTACGATAAAAAACAAAAAGTTTTTCTCACTAGAAGTAGTTTTTTGACCGGCCGTTTATATGGCAGCTATATGCTATAGTCATCCGATTTTGATAAATTTTTCCAAAATTGCGTGGAAACATATGAAACAAATATATACTACGATTGGAGACGCTACGATGGAAATCAAAAAAGTTTTTCTCACAAAGACTTATTTTTCGACCGATCGTTCCTATGGCAGCTATATGCTATAGTGATCCGATGTTGATACATTTTTCCAGAATTATGTGGAAGCATATAAAACTAACATATACCAAGATTAGTGACGCTACGATGGAAAATAAAAAAGTTTTTCTAACTAGAACTAGTTCTTAGACGGATCGTTCCTATGGCAGCTATATGATATAGTCATCCGATCCGGCCGGTTCCGACTTATTAGTTGCGTGCAGTAAAAAGAAGACTTTGTGCAAAATTTCAGCTCGATAGCTTTAAAACTGAGAGACTAGTTCGCGTAGAAACAGACGGACAGACGGACAGACAGACGGACGGACGGACAAGCGGAAATGAACTCAGCTCGTCGTCCTGATCAAGAATATATATAGTTTATGGGGTCGGAAATGAATATTTCTATGCGTTACAAACTTCTGGGCAAAATTAATATACACTTTTCAAGTGTATAAAAAGTTTTTCTCACTAAGACTTATTTTCCGAACGATCGTTCCTATGGCAGCTACAAGATATAGTCATCCGATCCGGCCGGTTCCGACATATTAGTTGCGTGCAGAAAAAAGAAGACTCTGTGCAAATTTCAGCTCGATAGCTTTAAAACTGAGGGACTAGTTCGCGTAGAAACAGACAGACAGACGGACAGACAGACGGACAGACTATACGGACGGACGGACAAGCGGAAATGAACTCGGCTCGTCGTCCTGATCAAGAATATATATAGTTTATGGGGTCGGAAATGAATATTTCAATGCGTTACAAACTTCTGGGCAAAATTAATATACACTTTTCAAGTGTATAAAAAGAAACAAAAACGAGAAGGCAAAGCTAACTTCGACTGCGCCGAAGTTTAAATACATTTGAAAAACTTTACTCCAACTGATTTAACTGGTAAAATATATATAGAATATAGATATCAGATATTTAAAATTTTTAAATCATTGATAATAACAATTTGATAACATAAAAAACGAGAAGGCAAAGCTAACTTCGACTGTGCCGAAGTTTTAATACAGTTGAAAAACTTTACTTCAACTGATTTAACCGGTAAAATATATATAGGATATAGATATCAGATATTTAAAATTATTAAATCATTGATAATAAAAATTTGATACCATAAAAAAAACTTTTCTTAGTAAAACACATTTTCCGACCGATCGGTCCTATGGCAGCTATATGCTATAGTCATCCGATTTTGATAATTTTTTTCAAAATTATGTGAAAGCATATAAAACTAATATATACCAAGATTGGGGACGCTACGATAAAAAACAAAAAAGTTTTTCTCACTAAAAGTTGTTTTTTGACCAACCATTTATATGGCAGCTATATGCTATAGTCATCCGATTTTGATAAATTTTTTCAGAATTGTGTGGAAACATATAAAACAAATATATACTACGATTGGAGACGCTACGATGAAAATCCAAAAAGTTTTTCTCACAACGACTTATTTTTCGACCGATCGTTCCTATGGCAGCTATATGCTATAGTGATCCGATTTTTATACATTTTCCAGAATTATGTGGAAGCATATAAAACTAACATATACCACGATTGGGGACGCTACGATTTAAAACAAAAAAGTTTTTCTAACTAGAACTTGTTCTTAGACCGATCGTTCCTATGGCAGCTATATGATATAGTCATTCGATCCGGCCGGTTCCCACATATTAGTTGCGTGCAGTAAAAAGAAGACTCTGTGCAAAATTTCAGCTCGATAGCTTCAAAACTGAGAGACTAGTTCGCGTAGAAACAGACAGACGGACAGACAGACGGACAGACAGACGGACAGACAGACGGACAGACAGACGGACGGACGGACAAGCGGAAATAAACTCAGCTCGTCGTCCCGATCAAGAATATATATAGTTTATGGGGTCGGAAATGAATATTTCTATGCGTTACAAACTTCTGGGCAAAATTAATATACACTTTTCAAGTGTATAAAAATCTGTACAGAGTGCCGTAAGTTTATTATACACTTGAAAAGTGTATATTAATTTTGCCCAGAAGTTTGTAACGCATAGAAATATTCATTTCCGACCCCATAAACTATATATATTCTTGATCAGGACGACGAGCCGAGTTCATTTCCGCTTGTCCGTCCGTCCGTCTGTCTGTCCGTCTGTCCGTCTGTCTGTTTCTACGCGAACTAGTCTCTCAGTTTTAAAGCTATCGAGCTGAAATTTTGCACAGAGTCTTCTTTTTACTGCACGCAACTAATATGTCGGAACCGGCCGGATCGGATGACTATATCATATAGCTGCCATAGGAACGATCGGTCTAAGAACAACTTCTAGTTAGAAAAACTTTTTTGTTTTCCATCGTAGCGTCACTAATCTTGGTATATGCTAGTTTTATATGCTTCCACATAATTCTGGAAAAATGTATCAAAATCGGATCACTATAGCATATAGCTGCCATAGGAACGATCGGTCGAAAAATAAGTCTTTGTGAGAAAAACTTTTTTGATTTCCAATTTTGGAAAAATTTATCAAAATCGGATGACTATAGCATATAGCTGCCATATAAACGGACGGTCAAAAAACTACTTCTAGTGAGAAAAACTTTTTTGTTTTTTATCGTAGCGTCCCCAATCTTGGTATATATTAGTTTTATATGCATTCACATAATTTTGAAAAAAATTATCAAAATCGGAGGACTATAGCATATAGCTGCCATAGGACCGATCGGTCGGAAAATGTGTTTTACTAAGAAAATTTTTTTTTTTTTTATTAACTTTTTTATCAATGATTTAAAAATTTGAAATATCTGATATCTATATCTTATATATATTTTTCCAGTTAAATCAGTTGGAGTAAAGTTTTTCAAGTGTATTAAAACTTCGGCGCAGTCGAAGTTAGCTTTGCCTTCTCGTTCTGATATCGTCGGTCTCGAGTCAGAGCCAATATCAGCAAATAATTTCTATAAGCTAAAACTCAGATTAAACGATAAAACACTAGTATATGGGCATTTCCACCAAAAGGTCCACCGAGACCAAAAATTTTAAAGTTTTTCAAAACCCCTTGCTTTATAATATTTTCATAGGAAAACAGTCAAATTAAACTATTATAAACTAATTTTACTTTTATTTATAACCCACTTCGAGATATTCAAAAGCAAAGTCGCGCAAGCTCAACTATTCTCGGTATGATATATCCCCTGCACTTTTTGATTTGATAATTGTTCTTTAATGTCTTTCTTTATGCATTGACTTTTGCATTCTTAAATCTTTCCAAGGATACAAAGAGTCAAATAAAAATGCAAAAGAGACTATGCGATTGGTAAATAACGTATTTTTTTGATTTGCATCATCGCATTTTTCGATGTCCCGTGCGACATTGAAAAACAACACTTCTTATCTGTGCGTCAAAAGTACATGTGGAAGGCTTATCCAATATAGAGTACAAATAGTGATTTTTAATACAATTCAAATAAAAAGAATCATGCTGAAAAATGAGAATATTTGTGATCTGGGTACTTATATAAAGTTGGTCCCGTGCGACATCGTCAGTTTGAAAGTCAAAATTTTTTCTTACATGAATGATTTTTTTTTTTTGTAAATCATAGTTTTTTATTTTTATACACTTGAAAAGTGTATATTAATTTTGCCCAGAAGTTTGTAACGCATAGAAATATTAATTTCCGACCACATAAACTATATATATTCTTGATCAGGAAGACGAGCTGAGTTCAATTCCGTCTGCCCGTCCGTCCGTCTGTCCGTCTGTCCGTCTGTCCGTCTGTCTGTCTGTTTCTACGCAAACTAGTCCCTCAGTTTTAAAGCTATCGAGCTGAAATTTTGCACAGAGTCTTCTTTTTACTGCACGCAACTAATATGTCGGAACCGGCCGGATCGGGTGACTATATCTTATAGCTGCCATAGTACCGATCGGTTGAAAAATATGTCTTTGTGAGAAAAACTTTTTTGATTTCCATCGTAGCGTCTCCAATCGTAGTATATATTAGTTTTATATGATTCCACATATTCGCGAAAAAATAAACTACTTCTAGTGAGAAAAACTTTTTTGTGTTCTATCGAAGCGTCACCAAACGTTGTATATATTAATTGTATATGATTCCACACAATTCATTAAAAATTTATCAAAATCGGATGACTGAAGCATATAGCTGCCATATAAACGGTCGGTCCAAAAACTAGTTCTAGTGGGAAAAACTTTTTTGTTTTCCATTTTAGCTTCACCAAACGTGGTATATATTAATTCTATATGCTTTTACACAATTCTGGAAAAATTTATCAATATGGGATGACTATAGCATATAGCTGCCATATAAACGGTCGGTCCAAAAACTAGTTCTAGTGGAAAAAACTTTTTTGTTCTCCATTGTAGCGTCACCAAACGTGGTATATATTAATTTTATATGATTCCACACAACTCTAGAAAAATTTATCAAAATCGGATGACTAATGCATATAGCTGCCTTATAAACGGTCGATTCAAAAATAAGTTTTAGTGAAAACGAGAAGGCAAAGCTAACTTCGACTGTGCCGAAGTTTTAATACACTTGAAAAACTTAACTCCAACTGATTTAACTGGAAAATTATATATAGGATATAGACATCAGATAATTAAAATTATTAAATCATTGATAATAAAAATTTGATACCATAAAAAAAAAAACTTTTCTTAGTAAAACACATTTCCCGACCGATCGGTCCTATGGCAGCTATATGCTATAGTCATCCGATTTTGATAAATTTTTTCAAAATTATGTGAAAGCATATAAAACTAATATATACCAAGATTGGGGACGCTACGATAAAAAACAAAAAAGTTTTTCCCACTAGAAGTAGTTTTTTGACCGACGGTTTATATGGCAGCTATATGCTATAGTCATCCGATTTTGATAAATTTTTTCAGAATTGTGTGGAAATATATAAAACAAATATATACTTTGATTGGAGACGCTACGATGGAAAGCAAAAAAATTTTTCTCACAAAGACTTATTTTTCGACCGATCGTTCCTATGGCAGCTATATGCTATAGTGATCCGATTTTGATACATTTTTCCAGAATCATGTGGCAGCATATAAAACTAACATATACCAAGATTAGTGACGCTACGATGGAAAACAAAAAAGTTTTTCTAACTAGAACTAGTTCGTAGACCGATCGTTCCTATGGCAGCTATATGATATAGTCATCCGATCCGGCCGGTTCCGACATATTAGTTGCGTGCAGTAAAGAGAAGACTCTGTGCAAAATTTCAGCTCGATAGCTTTAAAACTGAGAGACTAGTTCGCGTAGAAACAGACAGACGGACAGACGGACAGACAGACAGACGGACAGACGGACAGACGGACGGACGGACAAGCGGAAATGAACTCAGCTCGTCGTCCTGATCAAGAATATATATAGTTTATGGGGTCGGAAATGAATATTTCTATGCGTTACAAACTTCCGGGCAAAATTAATATACACTTTTCAAGTGTATAAAAACTTTTTTGTTTTCCATCGTAGCATCACCAGTCGTAGTATATATTAGTTTCATAGACTTTCACACAATTCTGGAAAAATTTATCGAAATCGGATGACTATAGCATATAGCTGCCAAAGGAACGATCGGTCGGAAAATGTGTTCTACTAAGAACAGTTTTTTTTATGGTATCAAATTTTTATTTTTAATGATTTAAAAATTTTAGATATTTGACATCTATATCTTTTATATATTTTACCGGTTTAATCAGTTGGAGTGAACTTTTTCAAGTGTATTACAACTTCGGCACAGTCGAAGTTAGCTTTGCCTTCTCGTTTTTAAATTGTGGTGGGAATTTAAGTTTTGACAATATCTCTTTTGTTTTTGTGTTGTCTGGAGAAGAGAGTGACAGAATTTCATAGCCACTTAATGATTCGAATTTAGCGTCTTTAGCCGTTGTGTTTATTACACGAATATTTGCACGGTCGCTGTCGACAATTGTGCTGGCTATTATTATTCCTGGTTGTGGTTCCTGATTTGGTACAAAAACCGTTTTTTCTACGGATGATAATCGGATTTGTCTGATTATCTCCGATCTGGAGGGTAAAAGTAATGTGTTATCGTTAAGAGAGTTGCTTATTGATGTTCGTATATGTGTATGAAATTTTTTCGGCCTAATAACCAACTCTTCGTGGTTATTTAAATAGTCAGTAAGACAATTATATTTAGAAAAGAAATCACGGCCTATAATACCATCACTTGGTATAGGAAAATTTTCTGGTACAACATGAAAGTCATGTGGTACTATGTATTTGTCAATGTGCAGGTCTACTTGAGCTAGACCCAAAGATCGAATTGTTCCTTCCCCGATGCCTGTAATATTGGCAATTATCTGGGAATTTACATTGTCATAATTACCGTTTGAATTTTTGATTAGTGAAATATCCGCACCGGTATCCACTAGTAAGGTTAAAGTGTTATTTGTTTTGGCATTTTATACTGTAATTAGATTGCTCAGATTAAGATTACAGGTATATAACTTTATTGTTGAGTGTTGTTGTTGCCCAAGGGGTTTTGTTGGTTTTCCGAATTGGTTATTCGGACGTTTTGGTTATTGTTGTTATTATTATTTTGTCGATTGTTTTGATTATTTTGGCCTCTAAAGTTGCCGTTATAAGTACCTCGGCCACGGTTGTTATAACCGTTGTAACTGGAGTTATTGTTATTCTGGCGGTATCCTTGGTTACCTTGGTAACCTCTGCCTCTATTGCCGTTGTTGTTGTATTGACCGCGTCCATTCAGTCCGCGGTTTCCTCTATTTGAGTAATAGAGTATCGTATCCGATTTTCCTGTTGCTTCGGTGCAACTATTTACAAATTTGGATATGGCATCGTTCATGTTTGCGAACGTCCCTGCTTGCATTATGAGTTTTACCTTTTCAATGCTGCAGTTATTTGTCATTGCCTTTACTGCGTTTTGTACGCTGTATTTACTAGCTAGTTCCGGAGTTAATCCATCATGGATGTAGGCTCCTTCCAAAGCTCTAGTCAGTTGTTCTATTTCCTTAGTATATACATTGGCTGTTTTGTGCTTTTGTTGTAAATTCATAAGTTTTGCGGAGATGACCTCAACGGAATCTCCGTTAACTGTGATTCTCAACTTATTTTGAATCTGACCGATTGTACTTTCGTTACTAATTAGATTTCTTGCAAGACCTTTTAATTTGGTCTTTATTAGCGCAACTGCCGTTGTCTCATGAGTGTCTAATAGAGTCGACAAGAGTGAGAACGTCTAAAAAACTTTGCAGATTTTCTGCCTTGCCATCGAAATCTGGTATCAAACTTGAGGCGGTTTTTTAAAATTCTATTATTGTTTGTGGCATATTGGCGGTATTTTCGATTTGGGGTAATTGTTCTTCTAATTTTGGTGTCTGTGGCCCAAAATCTGCGGGTGTGTCCATAGAATTTGGTATGTGTAAATTAAGCTTATGAAGCTGTGAAATTCTAATCAATCTTTCCCTAAGAATATCGAAATTTGTTCTTGCTTGTAACAGATGGAGATCTGTCAATCGGGCACTATTTTTGTTAAATATTCGTGATACAGCGTTGTAATTATCTAACAGTACTGTTGTATGTTTAATCACTGTTTGCCGTTGAATCTCTATTCTTTTGTTAATGCATTTGTAAGACCTTTCAAGTTCGTCTTTATGTTTAGTTATTTCGTGTATGCGGAAATGTTGCTTTAATTATTTATAGCGAGCCTCAAAATCGGGTGTTTGACCTAAAGTTTAATTTTCTTGATGTTAGTCAAATCAATTATTGCTTTGACTTTTTGTTTTTCTTTACATGTAGTAATTTATTTACTTCTTTGAGACCTAGTTTTTCTTTTTCTTTAGCGCTTGCTGACGCAGTGTAGTCTTTTAGCAAACCAATATATTTTGCCCTTTGTGTGAGTAGGCCCTTTTTTCGGCCCCCACGCTGTCTTTTGGGTTGTCCCATTTGTGGAATTCTTGTGAGAGAATCTTCCCTTCCAGTATTGACTGATGCAATTACCACAAGTATAAGTAGCCCCCCGCACTTTTTGTAGGTGTTCTTTTTTGTCCAAACGTTGGCACAGAAGGCGGTCCATTTGTCCCCCGTGCGTTTTCGCTCTTATTATTTAAAGTCAACCGGTGCCTTGTTTGGTCACAGTATCAAAAATTCGTATTTTTGTAGGAAAAAATTTTCATTTGATTTGTTTTTTGTGAAAACCATTTTGTCTTTTTGCGTGTTTTTATAAAATTTTTTTTTTAACTAAAAAAAAATGTTTTTGCACTTTTATGTTGTTAGTTTATTTGTCACGGTCGCCATATAATGATCGCAGTTATTGTTGTTTGGGTTAACCATATTATATTTATTATTAAAAACGTGTTAGAAGTATAAAACGGAATATAGAGAACATAATTAGGGTATTCACGACAACTTGCTTAATAATAACCTGTTAAAAATGAAATCTCCAACAATGAAATGTACTACCGAAAAATAAGCTGACATCACCAGCCTAGAGCTGGGTCATGTGGTTGCCTGGTTAAAATTCAATTTCAGTGTTGGTAAACACTTCAAACAGTGTGTACCCATTAGGTGCCAGAATTTTAATATTTTGATGATAAAGCGCCACTATTTTATAAAGCACACTAAGCTGGCACTTCGACCTTGGTGACAATGGTGTAGAGGTTAAGGTGTGAGACTGAAAATCAACAAAACCCGAGTTCAAATTACGGTAAGGTCGGTCTATAATTAATTTTTTTTTTTTTGTTCTTTAAGAACCTTTTAACGATTGCAATTACATAAAATGCAATCACATATTATTTTAAGCCATTATCTTTTCGTATATTTTAAATTTACGTAACATGAATTTTTATACACTTGAAAAGTGTATATTAATTTTGCCCAGAAGTTTGTAACGCATAGAAATATTCATTTCCGAACCCATAAACTATATATATTCTTGATCAGGACGACGAGCCGAGTTCATTTCCGCTTGTCCGTCCGTCCGTCTGTCTGTCCGTCTGTCTGTCCGTCTGTCTGTCCGTCTGTCTGTCTGTCCGTCTGTCTGTCTGTCTGTTTCTACGCGAACTAGTCTCTCAGTTTTAAAGCTATCGAGCTGAAATTTTGCACATAATCTTCTTTTTACTGCACGCAACTAATATGTCGGAACCGGCCGGATCGGATGACTATATCTTATAGCTGCCATAGGAACGATCGGTCAGAAAATAAGTCATTGTGAGAAAAACTTTTTTATTTTCCATTGTAGTGTCACCATTCTTAGTATATATTAGTTTTAGATGATTTCACATATTTGTGGAAAAATTTATCAAAATCGGATGACTATAGCATATAGCTGCCATATAAATGGTGGGTCAAAAAACTAGTTCTAGTGGGAAGAACTTTTTTATTTTCCATCGTAGCGTCACCAATCTTGGTATATTTTAGTGTTATATGAGTCAACACAATTCTGGAAGATTTTATCAAAATCGGATGACTATAGCATATAGCTGCCATAGGACCGATCGGTCGAAAAATGTGATTTACTAAGAAAGGTTTTTTTTTATGGTATCAAATTTTTATTATCAATGATTTAAAAAATTTAAATATCTGATATCTATATCCTATATATATTTTACCGGTTAAATCAGTTGGAGTAATGTTTTTCAAGTGTATTAAAACTTCGACACAGTCGAAGTTAGCTTTGCCTTCTCGTTTCAATATAGTTAGCTCTGATTTATTGAGTTTTAATAATCAAGAAATTTACTCAAAAGTGTTTGTCACGACAGATGAAGATTAAATATTATTTTTCAATAGGTCATCAAATAAGCAAGTTGTTGTGAATACCCTAAATATAATAAAATAATAATAATCTCCTAATCTGTTTCACCATCCAGATTAGGGGAGTTTTTTATAGATATGCCCCGGCTCACATCAAAAGAATGGTGAAGAGAGATTCAGGAGTGTGACGAGGATAAAAACAATAAAATATTATACGTATTATTATCTAGGGAACATGTAGTTGACAGCAAGTGGTACAGGTTATTATAATTAGAATGCAAGGCGAAATTCGTCATGCAAGTGCTCAGTGCTAAAGGCTGGTATGACCGCGTTACTCTAGGTGGAACCGCAAATCGTAGTTGGTTTAGAAGAAAGCAAGAATCAATGTCTCCATTTATTAGCTTATGGACAAATAGCACGCCTTGGCAAGTCCTCCGATTCTTAAGAGTTGGCAAGTTAATTAGCCGAAGCCTGTCAGTGTAAGATGGTAGGCGACGCATAGGATCCCAGTTTAAGCCGCACAATGCAAACAGAAGAAACTGTTTTTGAACACTTTCTATAAGTTCCTGATACCTGTCGTACTGAGGAGACCAAACACATGAGCAATATTCAAGAATTGGGCGAACAAGGGAAGAGTACAAAAGCTTAGTGATATACGGATCATCAAATTCTTTAGACCAACGTTTAATAAAAGCTAAAACACCCTTAGATTTATTAACAATAATTCCAATATGGTCATTGAAGCAAAGTTTATGGTCGAATAGAACACCTAGGTCAGTCATGGTTTGGATGCGTTCAAGGCTGTTTTGATCAATATTATAATCGAACAAAATCGGGCTTCTGCGGTAGAAAGTCATCAACTTGCACTTTGAATGGTTAAGGTACAGCAAATTTTTAAGGCACTAAGATTGCAGGCAGGCCAGATCTTTCTGCAACAGATAATGCGACTCTGGACTGCTGTACGATAGACAGATTTTTACATCATCCGCGTACATTAAAACGTGCGAATCAGTAATAATTTGAGTAAGGTCATTTATAAACAGACCAAAGAGCAATGGGCCAAGATGACTCCCCTGAGGAACACTCGAAGTTACGTTTACTACTTTGGATGGAATAGAATTAAACAGGACTCTCTGAGTCCAATCCGACAAATACGTATGAATCCACTTGAGCAGTAGGTCAGGGAATCCTATTAGTGACAATTTTTCCAAGAGCAGAAGATGATTTACAGAATCAAACGCTTTGCTGAAGTCTGTAAAAATTACATCTGTTTGCTGCTTTTTTAAAAAAGCCGCGGCGAATAATAGATGTAAACTCAAGGAGGTTGGTTGATGTGGAACGACGCTTCATGAAACCATGTTGAGTCGGAGAAATTATGGACCTGCAGGAGTGCTGCAACTGAGTTGTAATGAGTTGTTCCAAAAGCTTAGGGATTGCACATAGTTTTGCAATGCCACTATAGTTTTCAATATTAGACCTACTACCTTTTTTGTGGAGGGGTATTATGTAAGATTCCTTCCAGATAGTAGGAAGATAAGAATTGTTAAGAGATAGTTGAAATAGTTTTGCCAATGGTTTGCATAAAGCATTGGCGCAATACTTTAGGACGCAACCAGGAATATTGTCAGGACCAGATGAAAAAGACGGTTTAATAGATTTAAGATTTTGGTAAACGTCGCTTTCCTGAATAACTGGCATAAAAATACCGCTAGTATGGAAAATAGTGTATGGATAAGAGGAAGATGAAGTATAGGGAGAGGATGTATAGGTGGATTGAAAAAAGTCAGCAAATAAATGGGCAATATCTCCATTATTAGAGGCAGTGATGTTTTTAAGATAAAGGGAGGAGGGGAAAACAGAAGATTTACGTTTAGAATTAACAAAAGAGTAGAAAAGTTTAGGGTTTTCGCGAAAATCATTTTTACAGCGATTTAAGTAATTATTGTAGCACTCTGTGTTGAGGTGAAAGAATTGAGATTTTGCTGCAACGTATTTGGCAAAATCAACTTGAGAGCTGGTTCTCTTATATTTTTTATAAAGTTTGGATTTCCTGTTTTTAAGATACGCAAGTCTGCGAGAGAACCAAGGCGGCCTATTAAGAGTATTCGATTCTGGAATCTTAGAAACAGATATATCAAGCGCCGCATTTAACATGTCATAGAATGAATTTACGGCATCATCAGGCGAAGTAGCAGAATCGAAAATATACCAATCAGTTTGACCAAGTATGCGGTTAAGATGCGCAAAGTTGGCTTTACGAAAGCATCGAATTAACCTAGGCTCAATTGGTGAAACTGTTGTAGTAGGAACCATAATCTTAAGGAGTAACTCAAGTGTAGGGTGATGAATATCTTCAGGTGTAGAAAGGGAGTCAATTTTACTGACTAATGGATTAGAAAAATCTGAAACAAATATTAAATCCAATAGTCTACCATTGCGATTACAGATGGCGTTTACTTGACCCAGCGAGAGTTCAATTACACCGTCCACAAAGTCATGTTGACATGTGGGTGTCAAAACATTTGAACTATCCAAAGGTATCCAGGAAATTGTAGGTAGATTAAAATAGCATTAGGCATTAATCGGGATACAAATAAAGTTTTCATTGAAGCAACGCCAACAAGTGGTAGGGTCTTCCTGGGCGCAACAGCAGTCAACGGCGGTCGCGATGTCCCAGACTGAGTAGATATTTGACGCCGCGATACACCAGATTGTGAAGCGTTAATAGCAGCGTCAGCAATTGGAATGACTGTGGTACGATCAGCATGCGAGTGAGCGGCATCAGTAATAGATTCAACCCCAGTAGCACCTCCGATTGCCATAGCGGAAGGAGCGACAATAGGATCAGTAGGATCATGTACGGAAGAAGAGCTGAAAGCCGCACTTGATGTAAGGGCATCAGCCTGCACAGCATATGCAGTGGATTCACTATTCACAAGCAGTGCAGCTGGAGGAGCAGGTAAATTGGGCGTAGTGGTTTCGCTGTTCACAAGTAGAACAACAGGAGGGGCAGGTAAGGTGGGCGTACCAGTAGGCGAAAAGAAAGGCTCTGGCTCTGGTTCTGGAATAGATAACAGATTAATAGGCGGGCCACACTTCTTCCTTTTTGTAGGGGAATCACTCATTTGAAGAATTTTTAGGCTCTTAAAATGCGACTCCATAGCTAGGAACCTTCCATGAAGATCTCGAAATCCAGCACAAACAGACACAAATTCCAAGTGAGTCTGCCGCATGAATAGCCGCATGTCAGCTTCAATGTGTCGGCAGTCCCAGCAGGTCCAGTTGAGGCCATTTCGTTCCTTCATGAGGTCAACCACTCGTCCACCAGTGGCTCCAAAGTTTGCACAGGTGGTATGAGCAGTGTTCGTACAAATTCAGCAGTAGGCATAAATCTGACGTGTTGTAATTTTGTTGTTAAATACACAACGTTCAGCACAGCAGGTTGCCATGATAGCCAGTAGCTATAGCTCACTGTACTCGACAAAAGCGCTAGACAAAATTAAGCAATGCGGGTTATTAAAGAGATGAATCGAAAGAGAACCGTATTCGGTTTATTAGGCAAGCGGGCGTGAACAAACTAACACACCGACAAGTTTAAAAAGTTTATGATTGTAAAGCACCGTTAGAATAGTTAAGCTGCAACTTTGAAGTGAGAAGCTAAACACGAACGGAGCACAGCTAAGAGAATGACCGGGAGAGCGGCGCAATGCTTGAGAGTGCAATGCAAATTGGGAGCGATTATGATGCCAAACAATAAATGAAAAGGCAAATAATAATATATTGGTTTAAATAAGTCACTGTCTTTAGATTATTAGGCACAGGGTTACCCGAAGGGAAAGATACGCCACAAGCTAAATAAAGCACAACAATTATAGCCGAAATGTATATAGAAATAGATTTAAAAGCAGGAGCTAGCAGAGAACACGTCTTACTGGCTTCGCGATCGACTGTATATGTAAGTGTGCATGCGCTCAGCGACGGCGGCAGCCTGTATAGCTGAGTGGGCACTTTTGGTAGAGACCAAATGGATACTCATATATCCTTAAGGCAACAAAGACTTTGAAGTGCGCATATTTGTATGTTTATGTATGCAACTATGTGTTACATATAAAGCGCTTATATATAATATAGTAATTATTGATAGCACAGCATATGCACGTTACATCATAAAAACATTTTTTCAAGCAAAAGTGAGGTTTCATGCTTTGAGACAAATATTTGGACATTTAAAAATCTTTCGCCTTCCCCGACAACAACATCAAGAACTGCAGCACAGCCTTTCTATAGCTAACCAAATCAAAAAAAATTACCCCAAATAAAACGGTAAATATGGATGATTCAAAGCGGCTTCTAACTGGAGTGAGGAACAAATCAAAGGAGCGTCAGTATCAGGTCTTAGAGAACCCATTTAAGGGGTCAAGCTCTGAGAAGAAAGCTTAGAAAAAAGAGGATGATGACAAATACACCACTTCGAAGCTGCCTTACAAGCAGTTTAAATAAAACAAGTTTGTGTTCACGTCGAGACCACCTGTCAATATCAGGTCCGCACCCCCACAATCCATCTAAGGGTCAAGCACTGATGCCTCTACGTCGATACCACCCAACAAAACTGTCAAAGAAAAATGTTTTTTTTTTCCACCTAAATATTAAAAAACATGGCAAATAAAAAACAAAAAATTTTCATTTCAACTTGTTTACATATTGTCAATGTTTAATTTTCTTTCGAGCGTATAGCGATCAAAACAAAGCAAAATGGTTCCACAGTATTGCCGCATGCTGATTTTAAACGGCATTTTTATAAACAGTGTGATGCCTCACATTTTTGGGTTGGAGCTGTTCTGTTTCAGATGACGGATGACCAACAGGAAAGACCAGTCGCATTCTTCTCAACCAATATGAGTAAACATCAACTCAACTACTCAGTGACTGAGAAGGAATGCCTTGCGATGATCATGGCGGAGAAAAAATTCAGGCCGTATGTGGAATTGATGCCATTTACGATCATTGGCTCGAATGGTCATACTTAACGCGCCGTGGCATGTTGTATGACCATGGCTACTTTGAAAATATAAAATAATTAAATTCTCAAAATCTGTTCAGGCGATTGTATTAATTCTTTTTCCAAAAATAGGCAATAAAAATACGCAACTTTGAAGGTATCGTGCATGTTGGCACATCGCCTAGTTTTCCCACATTTTCAAAAAGAATAGTTAGCAACGATTTTTATGGTCCTACTAATTGCCACTTGCCATTTATTGTATTAGAAAAAATTAAATTTCTCAAAAACTGTTCACAATTCTGTTAATTCTTTTTTTAAATAATAGGTAATTGATATGCGCATCTTTAGACATACCGTGCATATTGGCACATCGCCCACAATCTCGAAAAGAAAAGTTAGCAACGAATTGGATTTTCTCAAAATCTGTTCAGGCGATTGTGCTAATTCTTTTTTCATAAAATCGTAAATTTAAATACGCATCTTTCAAGGTATCGTGCATACTGGCACATCGCCTAGCTTTTTCGCAATCTTAAAAAGAAAAGTTAGCAACGATTTTTATGGTCATACTAAGACAGGCTCTAAAGTATTGGGGGTGTAAATGAATTTTTTATTGCAACTTTTAATAGTTATAAACAAAGCTTAAAATCATCTGAAAATACAAATAATGTTTATATTGATTAATTTTTTTATGTTTGCAAACACTTTTTTAACACTAGTTCCATGACTGGTTCCGACTGCCGAAATAGCGCGCATCTTATCAATAAAAAATTTTTAGCCGAGGCACCCCCACTGATAAGCGTTTTTCTCAAAAACTTTCAATTTTAAACCCCAAAACCTAAAAGTACGCAACTTCAGATGGGTCACCCTTTTCATCTTCAACCATCGATATCCAGCAGCTTAAGACTAACGAATAAAATCAATTAAAATCGGCCTTGCCTTGTTAGTGAACTTATATTTATATGCAAAATCAATCGACTCCAGCCGAAGCCAATTAAAGATTTATTAATAGCTTTGCTTGACGTCTTGGATAAGAATTTTTAAGGTTGGCCTTTTCCTCGTGGAAAAGCCTTCTAACATTGGTAAGCTGCCCACTCTCGTTAGTCCCTGACAAACCAGTTAACTTCTTTATTCCCTTTAGCTTCTTAAATCTATCTAAAAAAAAAAAACCTAAGAGAAAAAGGGAAAGATCCTAACCTCGTGGCTAAGCCACCCAGGCTGCAGCCACTCGCCCTTTGCCTACATTTGACGCCAGAATGGTAAATATTACTACCTAACTTCCCCACTAGCTACACCTAATCAGCTTTTTGTGGTGTTTCCTCCTTAAACGTGCAGATCTGGCCCCTATTTCCCATCTGCTAGCCACCGAATCTAGCTTTGATATAACCTCAGAAGTCAGGAGTCGGAGTCACATAGTTAGCAAACCCACCTAACCGCCCTAGAGATCAGAGTCCAGCAGTAAAAAGTGATAAATACTCCAAATAGTGAAGTGAACGGCAACAAAGTTGACCCAAAAGCGCCCAGTGCAAACCCTGGGGCTCTAACTAGGAAAACAGTGTTATAACGTTCCTGATTAAGCCTTAATTATCAATAAGACCAATAGCCAAGTGAAATTGAGACCTAAGAGAAGCATGTGTTCAGTTTAACCTCTTATTTTATTTTTTTCTTGTGAAAAATCAATGCAAAACGCATACTCTAAAGCAAGTTCTAAATTATAATTTTTTTTGTGCTCTCTTAAATGGCGTGAGTGATGTTGTTGTGTGCTCAAGCTAAACATAAACCCAAAACGAGAAGGCAAAGCTAACTTCGACTGTGCTGAAGTTTTAATACACTTGAAAAACTTTACTCCAACTGATTTAACCAGAAAAATATATATAGAATATAGATATCAGATATTTAAAATTTTTAAATCATTGATAATAAAAGTTTGATACCATAAAAAAAACTTTTCTTAGTAAAACACATTTTCCGACCGATCGGTCCTATGGCAGCTATATTGTATAGTCATCCGATTTTGATAAATTTTTTCAAAATTATGTGAAAGCATATAAAACTAATATATACCAAGATTGGGGACGCTACGATAAGAAACAAAAAAGTTTTTCTCACTAGAATTAGTTAAATGGCCGACCGTTTATATGGCAGCTATATGCTATAGTCATCCGATTTTGATAAATTTTTTCAGATTTGTGTGGAAACATATAAAACAAATATATACTACGATTTGAGACGCTACGATGGAAATCAAAAAAGTTTTTCTCACAAAGACTTATTTTTCGACCGATCGTTCCTATGGCAGCTATATGCTATAGTGATCCGATTTTGATACATTTTTCCAGAATTATGTGGAAGCATATAAAACTAACATATACCAAGATTAGTGACGCTACGATGGAAAACAAAAAAGTTTTTCTAACTAGAACTAGTTCTTAGACCGATCGTTCCTATGGCAGCTATATGATATAGTCATCCGATCCGGCCGGTTCCGACATATTAGTTGCGTGCAGTAAAAAGAAGACTCTGTGCAAAATTTCAGCTCGATAGCTTTAAAACTGAGGGACTAGTTCGCGTAGAAACAGACAGACAGACGGACAGACAGACGGACAGACAGACGGACAGACGGACGGACGGACAGACGGAAATGAACTCGGCTCGTCGTCCTGATCAAGAATATATATAGTTTATGGGGTCGGAAATGAATATTTCTATGCGTTACAAACTTCTGGGCAAAATTAATATACACTTTTCAAGTGTATAACAAAAAGCAATTTCATCTAAAACTCTACAGCTAATCGTGCCGGGAAAGATCTTTCACCGTTGGATCCAGAATATGCAGTAAGTGTTTGCCAATTTGGCCATAATCAATTTTGTCTTTTTGAAAGAGCAAGAACCGTAAAGCAAAAGAAATTAGAAGATAAGGTGTTCTCTTAAGATGCCTCTGGTATCATTGTGTATGCAGCAGACATCTCTTGAATCAAGCCCCGTTTATTCTCTGAGCGCAGGCTTGGACCGCCGCTAAGCTGCAGCGAATAAGCAAGATCAAAACAAACTAAGTTCTATGCTTACTGTTATGCGCTTATGCTTGGGCTTAAAGCCAAATGCCTGACCTTGCTCAACTCAGCTGTTCTAGTGGTGTACAGTGGTACCTCGCTAATGAAACCAATGAAATTTCATGTTTATTTTTATATAATTCTTTTGCAACTACATTTAATTAATACTATATATTAACTGTAATTATACATTTATAACTATAATTAAATGGCGAACTGTAATTTTTTTTAACTTTACAGCTACTCTTTATCAAATATAATTAAGATTTTCTTTTCAAATTAAGTAAAGTTACCTAAAATTATGAATAGGTTAAATTTTTCTTTTAATCAATCCTAGTTCCTTAAAATTGTTGTTAATTCCTCTAAATCATTAGTCGCCCTTATTAGTTAACCATGTTTAGCCTCAAGAAAAATTATGAAGTCCACAATTAAAGTTTATAATGAAATTTAATTAGAATCTTTCTCTTTCTGGAAATCATGAGGCGCCGACATGGGATAAAGTGATCAACTTTTAGTTGTTCAAGGGATCACCAATGGACACTAGTTCATACCTGCCCCTGGTGATCATGGTAGGGTGGGGAACATGGCCGCTGAATAACACCTAAGCGTGGCCTAAACTCTAAGATGGCTTTCTGAACAAACTTTCTTTCCTTTTCTTTCCTATGTCCGCTCCCATACCCATTATTAAATATTCTTTGACTAAATGATAGGCTTCGTTTACCCTAGTAATCCCAAAACAACCCGTAAATATTAAAATTAGATGATAATGCCCTAATCAACGAGCTCGTAGCCTGCGGTAACAATAATTGGACCTCCCCCATATTGCCGACGAAGATAGCCGGATCAAGCACGGGTTCCGTATAGGTCTACTTCTTCCATCTGCTCGGTTAGGATGCAACTGTTCGTTGTATGCTACAAACTGTTCACACGAATTGGATGAAATATTTTTAAACAATCTTGAATATGTAACCTTTGAGACGGTATAAAGCATGTTTTGGAACATCGCCTTGAATTGGAGTAATGCGGCTTGTTATATAAAAGTAATTTTTTGTATTTTATTTTGTATGGGGGAACACACTAGGTAGGTCCACTGATAAGCGATTTTCTCAAAAACTGTTCAAACGATTTGAATGAAATCTTTTCCAAAACAATCTAGAATATGTTGTAGAAGGCGGGTGGACGGTTTGTCTTAGAATGATTTTATTAGGGCACCAAGGCCACTATTTATATGATTTGGTTACAAGGTTTCTTATGGCTAGGTATGCTTACAATGCGTTAAAGTAGATATTAATGCTAATCTTATGCTAGGCCTAAATAACTGTAAGTGCATCTATGTATTCTCTGCTTTGATGCATAGGCGTTGGAGCTTAGCTAAGATAAGCTTAAGAGTTAAGCTTTAGCGATGAGCTTTTAAGTGTAAGCTTCTATGGCTTTTATATGTTAACTTTAAGAATAAAGCTTTGGCTTAAGTTCTAATGGCTTAAGCTTAATGATCGACCTGAACTGTGGTTCAATGTTTAGTGTTTGCTTATCAGAAATATTTATACATATTTATACTACATCTCCCTTTTTCGCAAAAAAACAGAATAATTTATTGTTCTTTTTTTCAAGTGGGGTTTTTAATTAAGATTAATCATAGAGTTACGCTCTGTTGCTCTTATGTTCTTTTATTGATGCTAAGAGATCTTAATTTTATTATTATTTTATATACATTATCTTTATTTAATCTATTAATTTTACGCGGTCTTAATTTACAATTTGTGTTTTGTTTTTTTTCGTTACTAAAATTAATATTGTTATTTTTCCCTAATTTACTACCTTATGTTTTCCTAAATATTGATTTTCTAATTTATGACCTGTTTCATTCTTAAGTAGAACTAATTGTCCTATTTTAATTTCTACTTCATTTGTTTTTTTTATCATATTGTTTCTTTTGTTTTTCTTTATATTTTTGTAACATAATTCTAGCCTTATTTTGAGCTACCTGTAATTTATATTTGATTTCTTCGTTATAATCTTCTAAATTATAAACTGGGTCAACTGTTGTTGTTAAAATTGGGAAATCGGTAGGTTGTTTACCAAAGACTAGTTCAAAAGGACAATAGCCGTGTACTGTGGATGGAGTAATATTGAAACAGTATGTAAAATATTGAAGATACTCATCCCAATCATATTTTTCAATTGATATGTATGATCTTATATACTCATTGAATGTTCTGTGGCTTCGTTCCACTGTTCCAAGAGTTTGATGATGATGGGCAGTTGAATTTAATTTTTCAATTTTAAAGTTTTTACATAATTCTGTTAGTATTGAGTTCATGTATTCTGTCCCCATGTCTGTGATGAACGTCTTCATCGGACCAAATGTCAAAATACATTTCTCAAAGATCGCTTTTGCTACAGCTTTTGCACTTTTATTTGGTATTGCTACTGTGATAAGATACTTAGTCAAATCACATATCATTGTAACTGCATATTCGTTACCGCTTTCAGTTTTTGGTAGTGGACCAATAGTGTCAATAATAACAATGTCAAAAGCTGTTGCAGGCGTTGGTGTCAATGTCATAGGTGTTTTATTATGTCTGGTAATTTTTGCTAGCTTGCATTTTTCACATGATTTTACGTACGTCGTTACTTGTTTTGTCATATTCTTCCAATAAAATTTTCTTTTAATCTTTTTTAACATTCTTGATATTCCGCAGTGGCCACCTGCTATTGGATTATCATGGTACCTATTCAAAATATTTTTAATTTCAACATCATTTTCATTCAATTTTCTTATTGATGGCAGTATAGCTATTTTTAGTTTCTTTAAATTTTTATTACCTTTGCTCTTAAATTCGTTAATTGAAACTATACTGAATATTTCTTCTGAAGAAGCTATTTGCAAATAATTTATGCTTTGTTCACCGGCCTCTCGTTCAAGCCGTGGGAAGAATCGATCTAGATCAATTATTCCATTAATGAATAAATCATAAACCGCAAATGCAAAATTCGTTATTAAAATCAGGATATTGAAGAATTGTTGGAGCTAACAGTTGCTTTTTGAAGTATTTAAATGCTAACTCGCTTTCAATTGTCCATTCGAAAGCTACATTTTTTCTAGATAACCTAGTTATATGTCGTGCTGACTCAGCGAAGTTTGGAATGAACCTGCGATAGTAATTGCAAAATGCTATAAACCGTTTAGCTTCATCGCCGTTCTTTGGAGTAGGATAGCTTTTTATGACCTCGAATTTATTGTCATCCGGTAAAATTCCTTTGTTTGTGCACTTGTGACCTAAAAATGTTACTTCGTGTCTAAAAAATGAGTATTTGTCCGGGTGTAATTTAAGGTTATACTTACTGCATGTTGTAAAAACATCACACAAATTTTGTTACATATGAGTTTCGGAACAGCCAATAACTATTAGGTCGTCCATGTATAAGAATGCTTGGGAAGGTGTTAATCCAGAAAAAGCGAGTGTCATCATTCTTTGGAATGAATTTGGAGCTACTTTTAGACCATAAGGTAATCTTTTAAACCGGAATGAACCCTTATCCGTTGAAAATGAAGTGATGTCTCTTGAATTTTCTTCCAATTCTATCTGATGAAATCCTGACATTAAGTCCACACACGAAAAATATTTTGCTCGTCCAAGTTGGTCAAGAATGTCATCCATTCTGGGTAAATTAGATTTTGGGGTTTTTTATTCAGTGTTTCTCCCAAGAGATTCAATTAAGAACTAATTTACATTTTGTTTGCTTACTTCTAACCAAAGCTCGGTTTTTACAAAAGCTTCAAAATCCGTTGTTACTATCATGTGTTATCAGTTAACTGAACAAATAACTGAAAGCAAAGTGTTGTGTGCAAAAGTAATGTTATGTTCTGTTTAGTTTGCTTTGATATTGAGATTTGTTTTCGACTTGTGCAGATCGTCGCGGCTGCGCTGACTAAGACAGTGGAGCTTCGAATATATAACTCCTCCCCTCTTTAAGAATGTTAACGTCCTCGTTAACTATAATCAATCAATAATTTTTTCTTAAGATATAAATTGATATAATACAAATTTCTTAAAAACTAGATTGAGTTAAATGAATGTGTTTTTGTTTTGTTTTTACAATAATCTTTGTTATCTAGTCTAATATTTATGTATTCGTAATTAACAACAAGATACCAATCTGCCAATAAATAAAAATTAATTGAATTTTTTTTTTCTATTATATATACAAAAAGTTTATAATTTGTTCTTAATAATTAATTTTGATTTGAAAACAGGGTAAATGGAATACGAATAAATAATGTGTATGTTTTTATACCCTTGCAGAGGGTATATTAAAATTGTCACGATGTTTGTAACGCAGTGAAGGAAGCATTTCCGACCACATAAAGTATATATATTCTTGATCAGCATGACGAGCTGAGTTCATTTCCGTCTGTCCGTCTGTCCGTCCGTCCGTCCGTCTGTCCGTCTGTTTCTATGCTATCTCCTCCCTCAGTTTTAAAGCTATCTTGACCAAACTTTGCCAAAACTCTTTAAATACAAATACGCTGCACATTTGTCGGAATAGGCCGGATCGGATGACTATATCATATAGCTGCCATAGGAACGATCGGTCTTAAAACTAGTTCTAGTGAGAAAAACTTTTTTGTTTTCCATCGTAGCGTCACTAATCTTGGTATATGATGGTTTTATATGCTTCCACACATTTATGGAAAAATTTATCAAAATCGGATGACTATTGCATATAGCTGCCATATAAACGGTTGGTCCAAAAAATAGTTCTAGTGGGAAAAACTTTTTGTTTTCCATTGTAACGTCACCAAACGTGGTATATACAAATTTTATATGATTCCACACAATTCCGGAAAAATTTATCCAAATCGGCTGACTAAAGCATATAGCTGCCATATAAACGGTCGGTTCAAAAAGTAGTTTTAGTGAGAAAAACTTTTTTGTTTTCCATCGTAGCATCACAAATCGTGGTATATATTAGTTTCATATGCTGCCACACAATTCTGGAAAAATTTATCAAAATCGGATGACTATTGCATATAGCTGCCATATAAACGGTTGGTCCAAAAAATAGTTCTAGTGGGAAAAACTTTTTTGTTTTCCATTGTAACGTCACCAAACGTGGTATATATAAATTTTATATGATTCCACACAATTCTGAAAAAATTTATCAAAATCGGATGACTAAAGCATATAGCTGCCATATATACGGTCGGTTCAAAAACTAGTTTTAGTGAGAAAAACTTTTTTGTTTTCCATCGTAGCATCACCAATCGTGTTATATATTAGTTTCATATACTTCCACACAATTCTGGAAAAATTTATCGGAATCGGATGACTATAGCATATAGCTGCCAAAGGAACGATCGGTCAAAAAACTTATTCTATTGAGAAAAACTTTTTTGTTATCAATGGTAGCGCCTTTCAAAAACTGCAAGGGTGTTTAAAACATCGGCGCAGCCGATGTTAGCCTTCTATTTTTTATACCCTTGCAGAGGGTATATTAAAATTGTCACGATGTTTGTAACGCATAGAAGGAAGCATCTCCGACCCCATAAACTATATATATTCTTGATCAGCATGACGAGCTGAGTCTTTATAGCCATGTCCGTCTGTCCGTCTGTCCGTCTGTCCGTCGGTCCGTCTGTCCGTCCGTCTGTTTCTATGCTATCTCCTCCCTCAGTTTTAAAGCTATCTTGACCAAACTTTGCAAAAAGTCTTTAAATACACATAGGCTGCACATTTGTCGGAATCGGCCGGATCGGATGACTATATCATATAGCTGCCATAGGAACGATCGGTCCATAAACTAGTTCTAGTGAGAAAAACTTTTTTGTTTTCTTATGTAGCGTCATAAAACTTGGTATATATTAGTTGTATATCCCTTTACACAATTCTGGAAAAATTTATCAAAATCGGATTACTCTAGCATATAGCTGCCATATAAACAGTCAGTAAAAAAACTAGTTCTAGTGAGAAAAACTTTTTTGTTTTCCATCGTAGCGTCACCAAACTTGGTATTTATTAGTTTTATTTGCTTTCACATAATTAAGAAAAAATTCATCAAAATCGGATCAATATAGCATATAGCTGCCATATAAACGGTCGGTTCAAAAACTAGTTCTAGTGGGAAAAACTTTTTTGTTTTCCATCGTAGCGTCACCAATCGTGGTATATATTAGTTTTATATCCCTTCACACAATTCTGGAAAAAAATTATCAAAATCGGATGACTGTAGCATATAGCTGCCATATAAACGATCGGTCAAAAAAATAGTTCTAGTGAGAAAAACTTTTTGGTTATCAATGGTAGCGACTTTCAAAAACTGCAAGGGTATTTAAAACATCGGCGTAGCCGATGTTAGCCTTCTATTTTTTTTTTATTGTTTGTGTTTCTATTAATATTAAATTTATATTATTTGCCCATCGTTATTTTCTGATATGTCTTCAATGGGGTGATCATTTGAATATTTGATTTGCGAACTAATTTTTTACGTTTAAACTTTGACCTATGTCTCCTTATGTTTCTATGATTTATGTATTCCTTGTAATGAGTATCGTCAAGTTTGGTCAGTTGCCCGGTCTTTCTAAATGGATTATCAATCTTTAATTTTCTTTGCAATTTCATATCCACTTTAGCAAAAGCAGTATCAATCTCGTGTTCTTTTCTTTCTTTGTTCAATTGTTTAATTTTATCTTCTTTATTTTTTTGCATGTCTTCCCCTAGGTTCCTCGTTAAATAAAAATATTGAAGCTGGAGTTTTACCTGTGGAAATGTGAATTGTTTTGTGGTTATAATTAAAAAGAATCTCCTCCATATCCATTGCAATAATTTCGAATTTATTTTCTGTTTTAATAATACGCATTTTCTCATTGATTGTCCTATGACAACGTTCAATATCTGCTATTCCATTTTTACTGCTTGTAATTTCAACATGAATGTTTTCGCTTTGTAACCATGAAGATAGAGCCCTACTAGTCATACCTGGATCTTGATCTATTTTCAAAACTTTTGGTTTACCTATATAATTAAACTAGCATATAACCCGGCGCGCTTCGCTTCGCCACCATCAGTAAAGCCGCCAAAATTATGAAAAAACGTTTGGCAATGATCCCACCCCCGCCCCCATTTTCCGACCATCAGAAATGAGAAAATTATTTTCCACCTAGTTGGCCTATTAAGCGTACAAACGCTGAAACCACCCCCGGCACCCATTATCCGACCTTGAGGGTGAGTATGCGCAAAGCTAAATACTTTATCCTATTTAATTGGCCCATAGAGCTTTCAAACCAAATTTAATACATATCGGCTAAAAACCCACCCCCGCACCCATATTCCGACCTTTGCAGTAAACTTCCCGAAATAAAACTAGAAGGCAAAGCTAACTTCGACTGTGCCGAAGTTTTAATACACTTGAAGAAGTTTACTCCAACTGATTTAACCGGTAAAATATATATAGGATATAGATATCAGATATTAAAAAAATGTAAATCATTGATAATAAAAATTTGATACCATAAAAACAACTTTTCTTACTAAAACACATTTTTCGACCGATCGGTCCCATAGCAGCTTTATGCTATAGTCATCCGATTTTGATAAAATCTTCCAGAATTGTGTTGACGCATATAACACTAATATATACCACGATTGGTGACGCTAAGATGGAAAATAAAAAAGTTTTTCCCAATAGAACTAGTTTTTTGACCCACTGTTTATATGGCAGCTATATGCTAAGTCATCCGATTTTGATAAATTTTTTCAATATTGTGTGGAAGCATATAGAACTAATATATACCACGATTGGTGACGCTACGACGGAAAACAAAAAGTTTTTCTCACTAGAACTAGTTTTTGGACCGCCCGTTTATATGGCAGCTATATGCTATAGTCATCCGATTTTGATAAATTTTTCCACAAATATGTGAAATCATCTAGAACTAATATAGACCAAGATTGGTGACGCTACAATGGAAAATAAAAAAGTTTTTCTCACTATGACTTATTTTCAGACCGACCGTTCCTATGCCAGCTATAAGAAATAGTCATCCGATCCGGCCGGTTCCGACATATTAGTTGCGTGCAGTAAAAAGAAGACTCTGTGCAAAATTTCAGCTCGATAGCTTTAAAACTGAGGGACTAGTTCGCGTAGAAACAGACAGACAGACAGACAGACAGACAGACAGACGGACAGACGGACAGACGGACAGACGGACAGACGGACGGACGGACAAGCGGAATTGAACTCAGCTCGTCGTCCTGATCAAGAATATATATAGTTTATGGGGTCGGAAATGAATATTTCTATGCGTTACAAACTTCTGGGCAAAATTAATATACACTTTTCAAGTGTATAAAAACACGTGTTTCCATTTATTCTGCCCCTAGAGCTTACAAAACGAATTTTATTCTGATCGGCTCACAAATAGCCATTGTCACTGAACCGAAATACGCCCACCATTATTCTTGCCTGTGGGCAAAAATTCCAACACCGAGAAATCAAATGTATATTTATTTTCTTTAATGTGTTTACAAACCTATTTTATAGCCAATCGGATTAAAAATATGTTTTACCATATAGAATTTTCCAGGCATTTCCCCACTTTTGGGGCTAATTTTCCAACATCGGAAAATCTCATGTCAACTTATTTTGTATACTATCGCTACAAACCGAGTTTGAAGTCAATCGGATGAAAAATAGTGTTTTCCATATAGAATTTTCGGGCCATTTTCCTTGTGGGTGGATTTTCCACAATCGCAAAATCACATGTCTAATTATTTAGCATACTATCCTTACAAACCGAGTTTTTCGGATGAAAAACAGTTTTTATACACTTGAAAAGTGTATATTAATTTTGCCCAGAAGTTTGTAACGCATAGAAATATTCATTTCCGACCCCATAAACTATATATATTCTTGATCAGGACGACGAGCCGAGTTCATTTCCGTCTGTCCGTCCGTCCGTCTGTCCGTCTGTCTGTCCGTCTGTCTGTCCGTCTGTCTGTCTGTTTCTACGCGAACTAGTCCCTCAGTTTTAAAGCTATCGAGCTGAAATTTTGCACAGAGTCTTCTTTTTACTGCACGCAACTAATATGTCGGAACCGGCCGGATCGGATGACTATATCATATAGCTGCCATAGGAACGATCGGTCTAAGAACTAGTTCTAGTTAGAAAAACTTTTTTGTTTTCCATCGTAGCGTCACTAATCTTGGTATATGTTAGTTTTATATGCTTCCACATAATTCTGGAAAAATGTATCAAAATCGGATCACTATAGCATATAGCTGCCATAGGAACGATCGGTCGAAAAATAAGTCTTTGTGAGAAAAACTTTTTGATTTCCATCGTAGCGTCTCAAATCGTAGTATATATTTGTTTTATATGTTTCCACACAAATCTGAAAAAATTTATCAAAATCGGATGACTATAGCATATAGCTGCCATATAAACGGTCGGCCATTTAACTAATTCTAGTGAGAAAAACTTTTTTGTTTCTTATCGTAGCGTCCCCAATCTTGGTATATATTAGTTTTATATGCTTTCACATAATTTTGAAAAAATTTATCAAAATCGGATGACTATACAATATAGCTGCCATAGGACCGATCGGTCGGAAAATGTGTTTTACTAAGAAAAGTTTTTTTTATGGTATCAAACTTTTATTATCAATGATTTAAAAATTTTAAATATCTGATATCTATATTCTATATATATTTTTCTGGTTAAATCAGTTGGAGTAAAGTTTTTCAAGTGTATTAAAACTTCAGCACAGTCGAAGTTAGCTTTGCCTTCTCGTTTCCATATATAATTTTCCGGGAATTTTCTTTGTGGCCGGATTTTCCAACATTTGAATATCACATGCCTAATTATTTAGCATACTATCCTTACAAACCGAGTTTGAAGCCAATGGGATGAAAAATAGTTTTTTGCACATGGAATTTTCCGGGAATTTCCCGACTTTTTGGGCGGATTTTCCAAAATCAGAAAATCTTATGTCTAATTATTTTGCATACTATCCTTACAATCCGAGTTTGAAGTCAATCGGATCAAAAATAGTTTATCATATAGAATTTTCCAGGTATTTTCTTTGTGGGCGGATTTTCCAACATTTGAAAATCTCATGTCCAATTACTTAGCATACCTCTCCTTACAAACCGAGTTTGAAGCCAATCGGATGAAAAATAGTTTTTTTCCTATGGAATTTTCCGGGAATTTCCCGACTTTTCGGGCGGATTTTCCATCATCGGAAAATCTCAAGTCTAATTATTCTGCTTACCATCCTCACAAACCGAGTTTGAAGTCATTCGGATGAAAAATAGTTTTTTCTATGAAGAATTTTCCGGCCATTTTCCTTGTGGGCGGATTTTCCGGAATCTGGGAAACAGGTTTCCAATTATTTCGCTTACTTTACTTACAAACCAAATTTCAAGTCAATCGGATGAAAAACAAAATTTTCCCCATAGTAGCTTTTCCGGGAGTTTTCCACCCCTTATTGGTGGAATTTTCCAAAACCCCGCCTTAGTGCTCACTTTCAACTCATAATGAAACTTCTGTGAAAATTTCAGCTTTCTATCTCTTACCGTTCAGGCTCTACGTTGATTGCCAATCAGTGAATCAGTCAGTCAGTCAGGACAAACTCTTTTATATATAGAGAGACTAGCATAGGACCCGGCGCGCTTCGCTTCGCCCAATCAGTATAGCCGAACTGGAAAATTATTTGTAACTTATTAATCCAAAATCCCTCCTCGAGATAAAAAAATCAGCTTTTGACATTGAACCTCCCGTTTTCCGAACTTGGCTGGATTTTACGATATTAAAATTTTTTCATTTGGCCCGTAGAGCTTACAAAACGAATTTCATTCATTTTGGTGTGAATTTTCTATTTTCAGTTCGGTTCACAAATAACAACTGGCTTTGAAACCATCCCGACACTCATTACCCGACTTTGAGGGTTCATTTGCGCTAAACTTAAAACTATTTTCCTATTTAATTGGCCCATAGAGCTTTCAAACCAAATTTAATACAGATCAGCTCAAATATAACGGTTTGCGGTGAACCCGCAGTTAAAAAAAAACGCTTCCATTTATTCGACCCATAAAGCTAGTAAAACGTATATCATTCCCATCGGCTCCCAAATAACCATTGTCACGCCCTCCATTTTCCGAACCGGGGAGCGGAAATTCCACCACCGAATAATCACATGTCTTATTATTTTCCATAATGTGTTAACAAACCGAATTTGAAGTTAATCGGATTAAAAATAATTTTTTCCATACATAATTTTCCGGCTATTTTCCGGATTTTCCACACTGAGAAAAACGCGATAATATTTTTTGCAATATAGAGCATTGCCAATAAGCTTGGAGCTAATCGAATGATAAACATGTGAGTTTTGAACAACAACACTTTTCCGGCCATTTTCCGGTAGGTTTTTCCAAAATGTAAAAGTCATATACGTGAATGTGTAGTTTTGAAAATAAATTTGGAGCTAAACGTTTGGAAACAATACTTTCGGCCAATTAATAGATTTTTAACCCATTGGGGTGTAGTGGGTTAATTTTGCGAAAAACTGGTATGCAGTTGTTGATGAATTTTTATTGCGGTTTTTTTTAAAGTTTGGAGCTGATCGGATGATAAACAAAAAAGTTTTATACAAAAGTTTTCTGCGAATTTTCCACATTTCCCGGTGGAATTTTCCAACAACCCCGCCTTAGTACTCACTTTCGGAGTAAGATGAAACTACAGTAAAAAATTCAGCTTGCTATCTCTTACGGTTTGGGCTGTGCGACGGTCACCAATCAGTCAGGTTGAACTCTTTTATATATATAGATATACTAGCATAGTACCCGGCGCGCTTCGCTACGCGCTATTATATCTCCTACATAAATGTAGTAGTTTGTTCACTTTGATTTTTCGCTGGTATTAAACGTTTTTAAAGAAATATTTTTTATCAATACAATTTTTCCTCATTTCCACACCACCACAGAGGTAGAGGATTTGGCGCGTTTTTTTATAGTGGTATCCCCCCTAGGCCTACTCCACTAATTCTTAAAAGAATTTGTCCATTTATATTAAGGTATTCTGTTACCATAATTACAGTTAGTTGGCTTAGTATGGTAAAGTCACAAAATTCTGACAATATTTTGAACAATATTCAGATGTATTGCAAAATATAAATATCGTAAGATGTAAATTTTTACATGCAAATGTTACGATATGTATGGTACAGTCTTTATTATACTGTCGTGTACCTTTGACAGTTAAAAAGCCAACAACTATTACTACAAATGCTACTACTTTAACTACTACTATAAGTACTACTTTAAGTACTAAATTTAAGTACTAATTTAAGTAGTACTTTAATAGTAAAGTCAGAAAATTCTGACAATATTTTGAAGAATATTCAGATGTATTGCAAAATATAAATATCGTAAGATGTAAATTTTTACATGCAAATGTTACGATATGTATGGTACAGTCTTTATTATTCTGTCGTGTACCTTTGACAGTTAAAAAGCCAACAACTATTACTACAAATGCTACTACTTTAACTACTACTAATAGTACTACTTTAAGTACTAAATTTAAGTACTAATTTAAGTACTAATTTAAGTACTAATTTATGTACTAAAATTTAAATACTAACTTAAGTACTACTTTAACTAATACTTTAACTACTATTTCAAATACTACTTTACTACTAAAACTAAAAAATACAATGAATATTTTGATCGATGTCAAATATATTGCAAAATATTTATATCGAAAATATAAATTTTTCGATATGTTTGTGCAGTCTAAGAAAGACTGCATTTTGTATTAGCGCCTTAAATATTTTAAATATGCAAATATTTTTGGCAACAAATACTTAAAGTTGCAAAATTGTGTTTAAAACAATATTGCAAAGAATAAAAGATGGTATACTTGCGATTTACAACTACAAAAACACTTCTTGCGTTTCAAAGGCTGCAAAAGTCAAGTCCGATTACCACCAGCTTGGGTCACGTTTAATTGGCGACTGATTTGCAAACGCAAGCCAAGACGTCACGAAACGCTTACACACATACACACACAATCAAAAAATATGCATCGCGATATTTTGTACGTATGTATGTGTGTGTATGTGGCAAGAATAGAATAAAAAACAAAAACATTGCAAGGTGACAAATTCATTTCATAAAACGTCCATCCCTAGAATAGTAAATGAGCCAGTGGTTACAAAGCACTGGCCAAATAGTTTTTGATTCAAGTAGAAAATAAAACAATTAGCAGCCAACTTGTGTAAACAAATTTAAATATTGCTAAAAATCATTCAGTCCATTTTGAATATGTGATATAGTTTATTTATTAGGTAAAAATAAAATAAAAAGTAATTTGTAAGGGCATTTTTGTGCAGAGATAGCTAAGCAGAAACACACACGAACACGCGTGCGTACGCCGCCTTGCCCATCTCTAGCTTAAGGCACACACACTCACACGATCACACAAACCCACGATGCAATAACACGGTGAGGCGAAAATTTTTAGTTAAGAACTCATGGACAAAACCATTTGCAACAATCATTGGCTACATACTGAAGAGTTATTAGCTGAAAAGAGAGTTCTCTCCTAACTTGCCTCACCCTGTTCATCCACTATGCAGCAAACCATACATACATACTTACGCATGCATAGACGCACTACAGTGAAACCATACCTGTAACACCAAAATAAGTAAAAATGTATTTAAATAATTTGTTTTATGTTTTGTTTTTATTTATTATTTTGCATTTAAAAAATAAACCATAATTATGTTGTTAAAGTTGTTGTGGTAACTGCTGGGATGGTGTTGTTGTGGCTGGTGAGATATTGTTTTGGCTGCTGGGGTTATTGTAGAGAATGTTAGAGTTGCTGCTCTGGACATTAGGATGTATCATTTGTTGCTGTAGTTGTTGTAATTGTTGTAGTTGTTGTATTTGTTGATGCAATGGCACCACGCTTGTTGCCTGGAAAGTCATCGGATTTTGCGGCATTTGGGACTGCTGTTGAGGCAACAACATTTGCATCTGTCCCTGTAGTACATCTACTTGTCCTTTAAGCACTTGGAGCTGCTGCTTCAACTGTTGTATTTGTTTTGTTTGTAGGGACTGCTGTTGTTGTTGTAGAGATTTTGTATTTTTTTTTAAATTAAATCGTGGGGGATCTTGTTGTTGTAGTTGTTGTTGTTGCAACTGGAGCTGCTGCGTTTGGAGTTGTAGCTGCTGATTTTGCTGCTGGAACAGTGCCTGCAACCCCCACTGATCCCCACCAAAGGACTGACCATATGTAAGAGGACCGGAGTTAGGGGGCTGCATCCCAGCGGCGGCGTTAGAAGGCTGCGCCGAACTTCCAACCGAAGCGAAGTTCATTTTACGACTGATCGATCGCGAAGAGATTAAGCTCGTTCTCTCTCTCTAGGTGCCCCGTGCCCATCTCTAGCTTAAGGCACACACACTCACACGCTCACACAAACCCACGATGCAATAACACGGTGAGGTGAAAATTTTTAGTTAAGAACTCCTTATATATCTAAACAGATTAGATACCAGGAAAGTCGAAACCAACCCTTTGATTTAATTTTGTTTTAGAGAGAATTTTTGTATAAACAAATGTATATTTTTAAAATCAGCTTTCAATTATGAAAACTCCATATTTCCTACAATTTTCAAGATAGATTTTTCGAACCTCTAGACATATATTTAAATCTTTATTACTGATCGATACGCTATACTCTGTTTTACGATTAGATGAACTTTAACTGAGTTATAATCAAATCAAATAATAACGATGAGCATTTTGCGATTAAATAATATATTTTGAAATAAACCATTCACTGAGTAACGGGTAAATCGAAGTTAGGCAGAGCACACTTTAACTTACGCTTTCTTTATTTATTATTTTCAGCCAATACAGAATAATAAATCGAAAAATAATGAAATTGCGTTCTATTGTACTATTTCATCTCAAATTAAAGCTACACCTCAAGTGTTGTAATTAATCGGCAGAAATATGCTGTTTTAAACACACATTATCAGAAAGCTAAAGAAAATATATGTCTATTTGTATAACATTTTAAATAAATTGGCTATAAGAATAATTACAAACCGAGTTTAAGGTCGATCGAAAGAAAAATAGTTTTCTTCATTTTAATTTTTACGGTCATTTTCCTTGTCATATGATCAAAACATAAAAAAAAATCTGATGACTCATTATTTTGCGTACCATCCTTACAACCCGAGTTTGAAGTCAATAAGATGCAAAATTGTTTTTCTATAGAGAATATTCCAGGCATCTTCCTTGTGGATAGATTTTCCGACATCGGAAAATTTCAAGTCTAATTATTTGGCATACTATCCATACAAACCGAGTTTGAAGTCAATCGGATGAAAAATATTGTTTTCCATATAGAATTTTCCGGCCATATTCCTTGTGGGTGGATTTCCCACAATCAAAAAATCACATGTCTAATTATTTGGCATACTATGCTTGCAAACCGAACTTGAAGTAAATCGGATGAAAAATAGATTTTTCCATATAGAATTTTCCAGGAATTTCCCGACTTTTCGGGCAGATTTTCCATTATTTGAAAATCTCATGACCAATTATTTAGCATAGTATCTTTACAAACCGAGTTTGAAGCCAATTGGATGAAAAATAGTTATTTCCATATAGAATTTTCCGGGAATTTCCCGACAAAATCAGAAAATCTTATGTCTAATTATTTTGCATACTGTCCTTGGAAACCGAGTTTGAAGTCAATCGGATGAAAAATAGTTTTTTCCATGAAGAATTTTCCGGCTATTTTCCTTGTGGGTGGATTTTCCACAATCGAAAAATCACATGTCTAATTATTTAGCATACTATCCTTACAAACCGAATTTGAAGCCAATCGGATGAAAAACAGTTTTTTCCATATGGAATTTTCCGGCAATTTCCCGACTTTTCGGGCGGATTTTCCAACATCGGAAAATCTTATGTCTAATTATTTTGCTTACCATCCCCACAAACCGAGTTTGAAGTCGATCGGATGAAAAATAGTTTTTTCCATGAAGAATTTTCCGGCTATTTTCCTTGTGGGTGGATTTTCCACAATCGAAAAATCACATGTCTAATTATTTAGCATACTATCCTTACAAACCGAGTTTGAAGCCAATCGGATGAAAACCAGTTTTTTCCATATGGAATTTTCCGGGAATTTCCCGACTTTTCGTGCGGATTTTCCAACATTGGAAGATCTCAAGTCTAATTATTTTGCTTACCATCCCCACAAACCGAGTTTGAAGTCAATCGGATGAAAAATAGTTTTTTCCATGAAGAATTTTCCGGCTATTTTCCTTGTGGGTGGATTTTCCACCAACAAAAAATCACATGCCTAATTATTTAGCAAACTACTTTTACAAACCGAATTTGAAGCCAAACGGATGAAAAATAGTTTTTTCCATATGGAATTTTCCGGGAATTTCCCGACTTTTCGGGCGCATTTTCCAACATCGGAAAATTTTATGTCTAATTATTTTGCTTACCATCCCCACAAACCGAGTTTGAAGTCAATCGGATGAAAAATAGTTTTTTCCATGAAGAATTTTCCGGTTTTTTTCCTTGTGGGTGGATTTTCCAAAATCGAAAAATCACATGTCTAATTATTTAGCATACTATCCGTACAAACCGAATTTAAAGCCAATCGGATGAAAAACAGTTTTTTCCATATGGAATTTTCCGGGAATTTCCCGACTTTTCGGGCGCATTTTCCAACATCGGAAAATCTTATGTCTAATTATTTTGCTTACCATCCCCACAAACCGAGTTTGAAGTCAATCGGATGAAAAATAGTTTTTTCCATGAAGAATTTTCCGGCTATTTTCCTTGTGGGTGGACTTTCCACAATCGAAAAATCACATGTCTAATTATTTAGCAAACTATCCTTACAAACCGAATATGAAGCCAATCGGATGAAAAACAGTTTTTTCCATATGGAATTTTCCGGGAATTTCCCGACTTTTCGGGCGCATTTTCCAACATCGGAAAATCTTATGTCTAATTATTTTGCATACTATCCTTACAAACCGAGTTTGAAGTCAATCGGATCAAAAATAGTTTTTCATATAGAATTTTCCGGGTATTTTCTTTGTGGGCGGATTTTTCAACATTTGAAAATCTCATCTCCAATTACTTAGGATACTACCCTTACAAACCGAGTTTGAAGCCAAGCGGATGAAAAATAGATTTTTCCATATGGAATTTTCCGGGCATTTCCCGACTTTTCGGGTGGATTTTCCAACATCGGAAAATCTCAAGTCTAATTATTCTGCTTACCATCCTCACAAACCGAGTTTGAAGTCAATCGGATGAAAAATTGTTTTTTCCATTAAGAATTTTCCGGCCATTTTCCTTGTGGGCGGATTTTCCGAAATCTGGGAAACAGGTGTCCAATTATTTCGCTTACTTTAGTTACAAATCAAATTTCAAGTCAATCGGATGAAAAACAAAATTTTCCCCATAGTAGCTTTTCCGGGAGTTTTCCAACCCTTAGGGGTGGAATTTTCCAAAACCCCGCCTTAGTGCTCACTTTCAACTCATAATGAAACTTCTGTGAAAATTTCAGCTTTCTATGTCTTACCGTTCAGGCTCTACGTTGATTGCCAATCAGTGAATCAGTCAGTCAGTCAGTCAGGACAAACTCTTTTATATATAGAGAGATACTTTTAGTAAAGCCTTTTTCGTTTCAATCCAGTCTGTTGATATGGTTTCAATAGCCGATAAGAATTTTGATTTCAGATCAATACATTTTAAAAATGTTCTGTTATTTGTGAAGAAATAATCAATTACGTATTTGTCTTCTATATTAACTGGCTTTGGAGTTGTCTCGTATCGTAAATCGGTTCGTCTGTTCTCATGTTTACCTAAATTGCAGGTCGTACATTCGTTAATAGTATTTTGTATTAATTTTATATAGTCAGGATAAAAATAGTTTAGCCTGAAATCAACTATTACTTTTTGAATTCCTTGATGCATTTTATCCTCGTGTAATTTAATAATAAGTTCTTTGATCTGGATATGATTTTATGTTTGTTAGGTTTTTAGTGGCTTTAAAAATTCTAGTTCCAGTATTGGCCCGTATAAGATTCATATATTTTTTTTGGAAAACTAAGAAGTCGTTTGTTTCATCAAATCAATTCTAAAATTATTTCTTTCGCCTTCTCGTTCGTCATATTAGTATAATATATTTTTGTTATAGTTCGATTAAATAATTTTTCTGTTTCAATTTTCTCTTCATCGTCTTTTATAAAGATTATTTGTCTTTTATAAATGTTAAGTGGTCGTTCTGTGATTGGTATTGCTGATAAGTTATCGTCTTGAGCACTATGAATGGTTGGTACCAATGAATTCTGGTATTCTGATCGTCACTATCGAGTCACTATCTTCGTCGTTCATGAAATTTGTGTGTATAATTTCCTCACTTTTAGAATCTTCCAAATCAATATTGTCCTTTATTTTAATCCTAGAAAGAGCATCCGCAACGTAATTTTCCTTTCCTTTGATGTAATGGATCTCGAAATCATACTCATTAAGTCGGATTTTCCACCGTTGCAACTCTTTTAAATTGTGTAGCCAAGCCAATGGTCTATGGTCAGAATTGACTTTAAATTTTCTACCGTAAAGGTACGGCCTAAAATATTTAGTCGCCCACACTATAGCCAACAACTCCTTTTCTATAGCAGAATAGTTACATTCGTGGTCGTTAAGCGTCCGACTAGCAAAACAAATAGGATTTCTGTCCTGTGATAACACGGCGCCTAATGCAAAGTTGCTTGCATCTGTCGTCAATGTAAATGATCTGCTATAATCTCTCTACATATAAAAGAGTTTGTCCTGACTGATTCACTGATTCACTGATTGGCAATCAACGTAGAGCCTGAACGGTAAGAGATAGAAAGCTGAAATTTTCCAAGAAGTTTCCTTATGAGTTCAAAGTGAGCACTAAGACGGGGTTTTGGAAAATTCCTGCCCTAAGGGGTGGAAAACTTCCGGAAAAGCTACTATGGGGAAAATTTTGTTTTTCATCCGATTGACTTGAAATTTGGTTTGTAACTAAAGCAAGCGAAATAATTGGACACCTGTTTCCCCGATTCCGGAAAATCCGCCCACAAGGAAAATGGCCGGAAAATTCTTGATGGAAAAAACTATTTTTCATCCGATTGACTACAAACTCGGTTTGTGAGGATAGTAAGCAGAATAATTAGACTTGAGATTTTCCGATGTTGGAAAATGTGCCCGAAAAGTCGTGAAATTCCCGGAAAATTCCATATGGAAAAAACTGTTTTTCATCCGATTGGCTTGAAACTCGGTTTGTAAAGATATTATGCTAAGTTATTGGTCATGAGATTTTCAAATGTTGGAAAATCCGCCCACAAAGAAAATACCCGGAAAATTCTATATGAAAAACTATTTTTGATCCGATTGACTTCGAACTCGGTTTGTAAGGATAGTATGCAAAATAACTAGACTTCAGATTTTCTGATTTTGAAAAATCAGCACGAAAAGTCGGGAAACTCCCGGAAAATTCTATATGGAAACAAACTATTTTTCATCCGATTGGCTTCAAACTCGGTTTACAAGGATAGTATGTAAAATAATTGGGCATGAGATTTTCAAATAATGGAAAATCTGCCGGAAAAGTCGGGAAATTTCCGGAAAATTCTATATGGAAAAATCTATTTTTCATCCGATTTACTTCAAATTCGGTTTGCAAGCATAGTTTGGAAAATAATTAGACATGTGATTTTTTGATTGTGGAAAATCCACCCACAAGGAAAATGGCCCGAAAATTCTATATGGAAAAAACTATTTTTCATCCGATTGACTTCAAACTGGGTTTGTAGTGATAGTATACAAAATAAGTTTACATGAAATTTTCCGATGTTGTAAAATTCGCCCCAAGAGTGGCGAAATGCCTGGAAAATTCTATATGGTAAAACCTATTTTTAATCCGATTGGCTTCAAAATCGGTTTGTATAGAAAATAATAAGACATTTGATTTCTCGGTGGTGGAATTTCCGCCCACAGGCAATAATAATGGTGGGCGTATTTCGGTTCAGTGACAATGGCTATTTGTGAGCCGATCTGAATAAAATTCGTTTTTTAAGCTCTAGGGTCAGAATAAATGGAAACACGTGTTTTTTTATTTCGGAAAGTTCCCTGCAAAGATCGGAATATGGGTGCGGGGGTGGATTTTTAGCCGATATTTGTTAAATTTGGTTTGAAAGCTCTATGGGCCAATTAAATAGGATATTTGCCAAACATTTTTTTTCATCATTTTGGCAGCTATACTGATGGTGGCGAAGCGAAGCGCGCCGGGTTATATGCTAGTCAGGATATATAAGTATTGGGTCGCTTGTTATTAACAATTTTAATTTTTCGAAGGCGTTTTTGTATTCTTTGTTATTTGTATCAAGATTCTGTCCCTTTTTTAAGCAATTTGTCATTGGCTTAGCAATTTTAGCGAAATCTTTTATGAACTTTCGGTAAAATCCGCATAATCCCAAAAATGATTTTATTTGCTTCTCCGTTTTAGGAATGGGGTACTCCGTGATTGCCTTTATTTTACATGGGTTGGGCTTGATACCGGTGGGTGAAATAATGTGGCCCAAAAAGTCAGTTTCGCGTTTTAGGTATTCGCATTTATTCATCTGTAATTTTAGATTAGCTTGTCTAAGCTTCTCAAAAACCTTTGCAATTGATTGAATGTGCTCCTGAAGCGATGTAGAAAATATCACTATATTGTCGAGATATACTAAACAATGGGAACCTATCAGATCTTTTAGAATTTCATTCATACAACGCTGAAAGGTCGCTGGCGCGTTTTTCAGTCCGAATGCCATTCGGGTATATTCATAATGCCCATTCTGTGTTGAAAAAGCTGTTTTTTGTATTAAATCAGCATCCATTTCTATTTGAAGAAAGCCCTTCGCCAAGTCTAGGGTAGTAAAATATTGGCATTTTCCCAATTTGTCCAATATTTCGTCAATATTAGGGATTGGAAATTTGTCGTCAATTGTTTTACTATTTAAGTGTCTGTAATCTTGAACTACTCGAAATTGCTTTTTACCGGAAATATCATCTTTCTTAGGAACAATCCATATTGGGCTACAATATGGAGAAGATGATTTTCTAATTATTCCTTGATTTATCATTTCTTCGATTTGTTTGTTAACCTCTTCCCTATGAATATGTATATGGGTATCTGTACGGTTTCTGATATACTGGGTCTTCATCTTTCGTTATGATTTTATGTTTAATAGTATGAGTAAACGTCAGTTTGTCACCTTCACAAAACTGTATGTCTTTAAATTTTTTAATTATGTTTCTCAAAGCCGTCTTTTCCTCACCGTTTAAATGATCATCTCTAATAATACTGCTATAATTTATTTCTTCACTTATAACATAGTTAAATTCATTATCATTTAACTCCTTCTTTAAGTTTGCGACATCTTCAGTTGACAACACAATTTCGTTTCTTATTTGTTCGTCCTGTTTATTACTTTGTTTATTACAATCTATACACTTGGATGTAAAATAATGTTTATGGTTGTTTAACTGTACATATTCCTCTGCGAAATTTATGTGGGCGTTAGCGAGTTCCAGCAAATCTCTTCCTAACAAAACGTCGTAGTTCTTGGAAAAATCATGCATAAAAAATGGAATTTTTCCTGATTTTCCTGTAATAGGCTATGCTTCTATCATTCGCACATGTCTTAAAGTAGTTTCTCCTAACATTGTCTTAATTACTCTAGGACTTGTTTCGTGTGTTGGCCTATTTTCTAATAAACCTGGTCTTATTAAACTAACACTTGAGCCTGTGTCTATAAGACAACAATAATCTTGATTATCAATTTTTAATTGAATTGTGGAGCTTGTTGTTGCTGGTTTTCCGAGGCTCGTGTTGTAAAATTTTCGAGAGTATCCATTGGATCTCCTCGTCTTTGTTGTGCTAAGTCTGACTTACGTGGTCTTTTCTGAGGACCATCCATTAGGTTTATAATTAGTCGTGTTGTTTTGTTGTTCCTGAGAGAAAGTATTCTGCTGAAAATTATTATTTTGCTGAAATCTATTGTTGTCAAATCTTTGATTTCTATGTTGCCTGGCATGACCATGGCTATAATTTTGACTGTGAGATTGTTGTTTAGAATCTTGATTTTGATAATTTACATGTTGTTCATTTTGGTTTTGGTTAGATTGGTTTTTTTCTTGGTTGTTTAAATTTTGTTGTGTTCTGAATGAGGGTTGAGAGTTATAATGAGTGTTATATTGAGGGATAGTTGTGTTATCTGGGTATTGTTTTCTTTGAAAATTTTGAGTTTGGTTTGATTTTGGATTTATATTCTCATATAATCCTAATTCTTGAGCGACACGTCTCAATTTAGTTGGATTACTTACATCATATCTACAGACAGTCATAAAAATTCTGTCTGGCAGTTCTTTGTAAATGACATCATGAATAGCAGTGTTCAAACCGTCTTTATATATGATTTGATTGTTATTGTTTCCATCTAAGCTTAACTTATTACAAATAATGCTCGACTTTTCATCTAAGACATCGATAAACTTACGAAGATTGCCAGAATATTTGGTATTATGCACATCCAACAGCAACTGATGAATATGTGTTTGGGTGTTATACTCTCCGATAAGCAGGTCTTTCAGCTCCCCCTAGCTCTGTGGTGTAGATCTCATAAGCAGCTGCTGGGCAGGTCCAACGATGAGGTTCTCTACGGTTCCATAAATAATATGTATCTGGATCGGCATATTTGTTGGGTACAAGGCAAGTTGAAGCTCGACCCTCTTGATGAACAAGGCCAGGTAGAGGGTATCTCCATCAAAAGCAGGAATTTGACGGATCTGTGTCAAACATTGTGATAATGCCTGATCCGAAAGAGCTATTTCAGTCATCCTGTTCTATATTGTTTTGATTCGCAGTTCAACTTTTACTCAACTCGAAAAAGGGCGACTTTTGTTGTATTTGCGAATTTTATTTGTCGCACCGTTGCTTGAACTTTATGACGTCTTCGTTTGCATCGATTTCGTTTAAAAACTCGCGAGGTACTTTTTGCGGATCACTTATTTCAATTATTTTGGAAAATCCTTCCTGATTTTCATTCAGGCTAGAGTACGATTGAATGTCCTTTAAAAAGGTTTATTTCAACTTTCTGACCACCCAAGGATAATCACTATCAATTTTATAAGGATCCTACCGACTGCGCCAATTAGATTTTGGGATTTTTTATTCAGTGTTTCTCCCAAGAGATTCAATTAAGAACTAATTTACGTTTTGTTTGCTTACTTCTAACCAAAGCTCGGTTTTTACAAAAGCTTCAAAATCCGTTGTTACTATCATGTGTTATCAGTTAACTGAACAAATAACTGAAAGCAAAGTGTTGTGTGCAAAAGTAACGTTATGTTCTGTTTAGTTTGCTTTGATATTGAGATTTGTTTTCGACTTGTGCAGATCGTCGCGGCTGCGCTGACTAAGACAGTGGAGCTTCGAACATATAACTGGTAGAGGGAATTTGTCGGCTATGGACTGCTTATTTATTTTTCTATAGTCTACTACAAGACGCCAACGTTTTTCAGAGCTTCCTGGAAGGGATTTCATTGGTACTAAAAGAATTGGACTATTGAACTCAGACGTTGATGGTTCTATTATGTCATCATTGATCAGTTTGTCCACCTGCCTACTTATCTCAGCTTTTTGGCTATTTGCTATCCTATAATTCTTCATATATACTGGGGTTTCATCTTTGAGACGTAGCGTTTGCTTGTAAAAATTATTGGATGAAATTTGCTCGGATTCTGTTGCAAATATATCGTTAAACTCAGAACATAAGCTATACAGTTTGTCCTTTACAAAGGTTGGGAAATTTTAACTGAGCTTGTTCATAACATCGATTTTATGTGTTTTATTGCATATAGCATAGTTTTTCAGATTGAATATTAGTTTTGTTAATTTTTGCTTCTACTGTATTGGTGTTTATTATTCTAATATATGGGCTATTTTTTGATACTATTGTGTTTGCAATGAAAACACCTGCTTGAATTTCTTGATTCGGGATCAATAGGTCATCTCCGCTATTATTTATTTGTATAGGTCTAATAACTTCGGATCTGGATGGGATTGTAAAAACATTTGTTTGTGAGCCTAATGCCATAGGGATGATAACTTCGTTGTGTAAATTGTTCGGTCTTATTGTGAATAAGTTTTGATTTTGTTCATAATCTAGCTTGCAATTAAAAGTTTTAATAAAGTCGAGACCAAATATCCCGTCACAAGGAATTGGAAAGTTATCTTGGACTACTTGAAATTTGTGCTGTATTAAAATGTTTTCAATTTCTAAGTTTAATTCAGCTTCTCCTAATGATTTTACACTTTCCTTACATATCCCATTTAAGCTAGTGTATTTTGCTGTGTTTATATCTATTGGATATATAAGTTTACTTTGCTTAATCAAACAGATATCTGCACCCGTGTCTACAAGAAATTTAAGTGATTTTGTTTTAATATTAAGAAAAATGAAACTATTGTTGTTTAGACTTAGGGTGGCATGACATAACCCACAAGGACTTATCGCCCAAAATTTATTTGGGCGTTAAGTCCGTTTTCATTTCGGACATATCCCCCAAATAATTTTTGGGCGATATGACCGAAATGAAAACGGACATAAGGCCCAAATTCATTTGGGCGTAATGTTCGAAAGAAAAACGGACATAAAGCCCAAAAAAAATTCGGCAACTATGCCCAAAATTTGAAGAAACGAGAAAGCTAACTTCGACTGTGGCGAAGTTTTAATACACTTGAAAAAGTTTACTTCAACTGATTTAACCGGTAAAATATATATAGGAAATAGAAATCAGATATTTAAAATTTTTAAATCATTGATAATAAAAATTTGATACCATTAAAAAAAGTTTTCTTATTAAAACACATTTTCCGACCGATCGGTCCTGTGGCAGCTTTATGCTATAGTCATCCGATTTTGACAACAAGCATATAAAACTAATATACCAAGATTGGGGACGCTACGACAGAAGTAGTTGTAGAAGTAGTTTTTCGACCAACCGTTTATATGGCAGCTATATGCTATAGTCATCCGATTTTGATCAATTTTTTCAGAATTGTGTAGAAACATATAAAACTAATATATACTACGATTGGAGACGCTACGATGGAAATCAAAAAAGTTTTTCTCACTAAGACTTATTTTTCGACCGATCGTTCCTATGGCAGCTATAAGATATAGTCACCCGAACCGGCCGGTTCCGACATATTAGTTGCGTGCAGTAAAAAGAAGATTCTGTACAAGATTTCAGCTCGATAGCTTTAAAACTGAGAGACTAGTTCGCGTAGAAACAGTCAGACAGACGGACAGACGGACGGACAAGCGGAAATGAACTCAGCTCGTCGTCCTGATCAAGAATATATATAGTTTATGGGGTCGGAAATGAATATTTCTATGCGTTACAAACTTCTGGGCAAAATTAATATACTCTTTTCAAGTGTATAAAAATAATCGCATTTCTATGCTATTATATACAGTTGTGTAAAAGATTTTAAGCTGAAACTTCTGGATTTCTGTGATCCACCAAATTGGAACAAGTCTGCCCATTTTAATAAATCTGCTGTAAATATATACATAAAGGCTGTGATTGAAAAGGTACTCATTATTTTTACCTAGGTAAAGCTAGGTACTCAGACACAAATAACATTCTCGCTCCCTATCTAATTACATGGCTCTTCGAATGTGCTCTTCGAATTTTCTCAAAGCATTCTAATGCTACATTTATACTACGCTGAGTTTGCTATCGAAATCGTTATCGACGCAATAACTCTTAATTGGCGTTTATACTGGCACAAGGTTGCGTTCTGCGTCCATCGTCAACGAAACAGCTGATGTTTGTTTTGGTATTGTTGAAAGCAAAAAAAAAAAAAAAAAACAGAATGAATACAAGTGAACTTTATTTATTATCTGCCTTCAATGCGTTACAAACAGACCAATTTTATAAGATGCAAGGGTAAAAAAACATATTTATGCAAAATTAATAAATTGTTTCGTTCCAACTGACCTGTATCTCTTCCTCAAATTATCCAGTTTGTTGTTGATTTTGATGTGGGACGGTCCAAAATGCTTCATTTTCTCCGTCATTTCCTTCAATATGTGGGAGTTTTTCCTTACTCCCCGAAATCCATCCATGTTCTCCTCCCACAACTCCAGGAGTGTGTATGTGGCATCGGGAGTCCACTGAAATCTCTTGTCCGAGCCTACAATGTGTTCAAAGTTAATTTGAGAAGAGAATAAAACACTTGCTTACCTTTCTTTTCTGCCATAATTACAAATTTTTCCAATTTAACTTGACAACTTTTTATACACTTGAAAAGTGTATATTAATTTTGCCCACAAGTTTGTAACGCATAGAAATATTCATTTCCGACCACATAAACTATATATATTCTTGATCAGGACGACGAGCTGAGTTCAATTCCGTCCGTCCGTCCGTCTGTCCGTCTGTCTGTCTGTTTCTACGCAAACTAGTCCCTCAGTTTTAAAGCTATCGAGCTGAAATTTTGGACAGTGTCTTGTTTTTACTGCACGCAAATGTCGGAACCGGATAGATCGAATGACTATATCATATAGCTGCCATAGGAACGATCGGTCGGAAAAAAAGTTTTAGTGAGAAAAACTTTTTTGTTTTGTATATGTGAGTTTTATATGCTTTCATATAATACAAGAAAAATTTATCAAAATCTGATGACTATATTATATAGCTCCCATAGAAACAGTCGGTCAAAAAACTACTTCTAGTGAGAAAAACTTGTTTGTTTTCTATCGTAGCATCCCCAATCTTGGTATATATTAGTTTTAAATGCTTTCACATAATTTTTGAAAAATTTATCAAAATCGGATGACTATAGCATATAGTTGCCAAAGGAACGATCGGTCGGAAAATGTGTTTTTCTTAGAAAAGTTGTTTTTTATGGTATTAAATTTTTATAATCAATGATTTAAAAATTTTAAATATCTGACATCTATATCCTATATATATTTTACTGGTTAAATTAGTTGGAGTAAAGTTTTTCAAGTGTATTAAAACTTCGGCATAGTCGAAGTTAGCTTTGCCTTCTCGTTATACACTTGAAAAGTGTATATTAATTTTGCCCAGAAGTTTGTAACGCGTAGAAATATTCATTTCCGACCACATAAACTATATATATTCTTGATCAGGACGACGAGCTGAGTTCAATTCCCGTCTGTCCGTCCGTCCGTCCGTCCGTCTGTCCGTCTGTCCGTCTGTCTGTCCGTCTGTCTGTTTCTACGCGAACTAGTCTCTCAGTTTTAAGGCTATCGAGCTGAAATTTTGCACAGAGTCTTCTTTTTACTGCACGCAACTAATATGTCGGAACCGGCCAGATCGGATGACTATATCATATAGCTGCCATAGGAACGATCGGTCCAAAAACTAGTTCTTGTGAGAAAAACTTTTTTGTTTTCTATCGCAGCGTCACCTATCCTGGTATTTATTAGTTTTATATATTTTCACACAATTCTGGAAAAATTTATCAAAATCGGATGACTATAGCAAAACAAGTTCTAGTGAGAAAAACTTCTTTGTTTTCCATTGTAGCATCACCAATCGTGGTATTTATTAGTTTTATATATTTTCACATAATTCTGAAAAAATTTATCAAAATCGGATGACTATAGCATATAGCTGCCATATAAAGGGTCGGTCAAAAAACTACTTCTAGTGGGAAAAACTTTTTTGTTTTCTATCGTAGCGTCCCCAATCTTGGTATATATAAGTTTTATAAGCTTTCACATCATTTTGAAAAAATTTATCAAGATCGGATGACTTTAGCATATAGCTGCCATATGACCGATCGGGCGGAAAATGTGTTTTACTAAGAAAATTTTTTTTTTATGGTATGAAATTTTTATTATCAACGATTTAAAATTTTTAAATATCTGATATCTATATCCTATATATATTTGACCGGTTAAATCGGTTGGAGTAAAGTTTTTCAAGTGTATTAAAACTTCGGCACAGTCGAAGTTAGCTTTGCTCTCCCGTTTTTTATTTATTCCCGGCAAAACTTTCACAGCTGTTTTTTGTTGTGCTAGTGGTGATAGTTGAAAACGATAGTCGAATGATAGGCAGAAATGGGCTAAAATTATGAATATACCCCAAAAAATCGAATAAACTCTGCAATTGAAACCGGCGTCCGTACAAGACGCCACTTTTTGTCACCACTAGGGCCCTATACTTTTTACATGGGCAAGACGCCAAAACGCAAGACGCAACCCCTAGTATGAACAGGCTATAAGAGGCCGTACTCAGACGTCTAGTATGTGCTCGTATAATGTGCATGGGGCTGCCAGATCGTTTTTCAAAAACAGCTGATACATTCTCGTAGGGGGTCTTCGAATTATGAAACATGTTTGATAATTCGAAGAGGTACCCTCTTAGAATTGAGCACACAATTTGAGAAAATGGATTTAAAGAAGACCAAAACGCAAGACAAAAACAATTTGGAGAACTTTGCGGAGCAAAAATAAGATGCAGTGCCCAAAGCGGTCACAATGAAACTTATTTAAAGGGATTGGGCCAACAATTAGCCACTCTAACGTCACTCCATCCTCTTTCAGCGATTCCCGAAATATGCACAAGAGAACAATCATGGCAATGCCCATGACCTCTGCATTTCTCATGAACCTTCCATACTCAATTTTAAAAACATTTATTTAACAATCTCTGTTGCCCGCGTATTTTGTAAACAAAAAACAGCTGACAAAACCAGAGTGAACATTTCGGTTTCAGTGATTGTTTAAAGCCTTTTCGCTGTGGTTTGGTGACCCAACATTCTAAGAGGCCGCTCTTCGAATTACACAGTGCAACACATAAAATCTGAACCAATTTTTGAGAATCGCCACTGAAAGTACTTGCAAAAACTAGAAATTCTGCATTATTACTTTTGCCAAATTGGTTCGGGTTTCGATTTTATGCTATCATCCATTTTTTTGCTCAAACTGGATTTTGACAACTTTTTCGATATTTTGATACGGCTATATCTCGTAAACCGAGAAAAAAATTTTTTTCTGTCTTCAGCAAAGTTGTAGGTATTGAATGGGAGAAAAAATATGCGAAACAAACTTACCCGAAAAAATTGCACCTTGTCACTCAAAATCGCAAAAATTTCAATTTTTTAAAAAATTTTCTACAGTTTTTGGTCAATAACTCGACCACACATCCTCAAATATGTCGTTTGTTTTTTTTTTTTGCTTTATTTCGAATGAAACAAATGTTTTTCAATTTATCTTATGGCTTTTATTACATAGAAAATATGAGTTTATTGTTGTTATGTGTGTATGAAATAGAGATGAAAATATGTTAATTGTTGTCATCCATTGAATTTGATGACCCTGGTTCTGATTATCTCAATCTTCTCGTGGGTGGTTCAAAATCATCATCTGAGTCTTCATTATCATTTTCATTATAATCTGAATATAAAGGATTCAATGGCATATCTATTTCTGTGGTCCACCATCTTCAAAATCGGGTAAAATGTGCTTCTTTTAGATGTTTCCAATCCAAAAGTGTTATGTAGCATTTTTTGCACACGGTGTTTGGCGTATAATCTACAGCAATTAAATCAGGTTCATCGAAATATTCAGTAGTAGCTTCTATGAATTCCGCACTAAACAAATTTGTTCGCTCCTTTTCGTCTCTTTTCAACACTATATGACCACAAACGGAACAAAAATCATTTATTTTTGGGCACTTGGTAATTTTCATTTTGAAATTTTTAATGTTTTTCTGCTTTTAAAATAATTGTCACTCTAAATCAGCGATGGGCAAGCCCTTGCTCTCAGCAGCTCCCATTGCTTCGACTTAATTTTTGGCAATTGCCGCCAACTTGGCGGGATCGCAATTGCGCATTCGCAAATGAATAAAACAAAACAAAATGCATGTAATTCATGGCGTCAAGTCTCAAAAACAGACGGAAACAAAAACAAAATATATACAGTGAGTGCGACCTAGACTTGGGCTGCAGACGGCGTCTGGAGTCGAGGCTCGTTTTTTATTGATCTTGTTGTTGGAATGCTCCCAAACTGAATTATCGCTCCCACCGCTGCTCTAAATTATTATTGTCTCGTTGCACAAAACACGCATGATAAACCAAAGACGCAACCATACATTGCGTAAACAAGAAAAAAAATTAAATTCAAGTTGACAGCAAACAGATTTTCAGCGTTCAGCTATATTGACCAAAAACTGTAGACAAATTTTTAAAAAATTTAAATTTTTGCGATTTTGAGGCACAAGATGCAATTTCTTCGGGTAAGTTTGTTTCGCATATTTTTTCTCCTATTCGATACCTACAACTTTGCTGAAGACAGAAAAAACGAGAAGGCAAAGCTAACTTCGACTGTGCCGAAGTTTTAATACACTTGAAAAACTTTACTCCAACTGATTTAACCGGTAAAATATATATAGGATATAGATATCAGATATTTAAAATTTTTAAATCATTGATAATAAAAATTTGAAACACATTTTTCGACCGATCGGTCCTATGGCAGCTATATGCTATAGTCATCCGATTTTGATCAAATCTTCCAGAATTGTGTTGACGCATATAAAACTAATATATACCACGATTGGTGACGCTACGATGGAAAATAAAAAAGTTTTTCCCACTAGAAGTAGTTTTTTGACCGACCGTTTCTATGGGAGCTATATAATACAGTCCACCGATTTTGATAAATTTTTCCTGTAATATATGAAAGCATATAAAACTAACATATACCAAGATTACTGACGCTACGATGAAAAACAAAGAAGTTTTTCTCACTAGAACTAGTTTTTTAATCGACCGTTTCTATGGCAGCTATATGCTATAGTCATCCGATTTTTATACATTTTTCTAGAATTATGTGAATACATATAAAACTAACATATACCTAGATTAGTGACGCTACAATGGAAAACAAAAAAGTTTTTCTCACTAGAACTAGTTCTTGGACCGATCGTTCCTATGGCAGCTATATGATATAGTCATCCGATCCGGCCGGTTCCGACATATTAGTTGCGTGCAGTAAAAAGAAGACTATGTGCAAAATTTCAGCTCGATAGCTTTAAAACTGAGGGACTAGTTCGCGTAGAAACAGACTGACAGACGGACAGACAGACGGACAGACGGACAGACGGACGGACGGACAGACGGAATTGAAACTTCTGGGCAAAATTAATATACACTTTTCAAGTGTATAACGAGAAGGCAAAGCTAACTTCGTCTGCGCCGAAGTTTTAATACACTTGAAAAACTTTACTCCAACTGATGTAACTGGAAAACGAGAAGGCAAAGCTAACTTCGACTGTGCTGAAGTTTTAATACACTTGAAAAACTTTACTCCAACTGATTTAACCAGAAAAATATATATAGAATTTAGATATCAGATATTTAAAATTTTTATACACTTGAAAAGTGTATATTAATTTTGCCCAGAAGTTTGTAACGCATAGAAATATTCATTTCCGACCACATTAACTATATATATTCTTGATCAGGACGACGAGCCGAGTTCATTTCCGTCTGTCCGTCCGTCCGTCTGTCCGTCTGTCCGTCTGTCCGTCTGTCTGTCCGTCTGTCTGTCCGTCTGTCTGTCTGTTTCTACGCAAACTAGTCCCTCAGTTTTAAAGCTATCGAGCTGAAATTTTGCACAGAGTCTTCTTTTTACTGCACGCAACTAATATGTCGGAACCGGCCGGATCGGATGACTATATCATATAGCTGCCATAGGAACGATCGGTCTAAGAACTAGTTCTAGTTAGAAAAACTTTTTTGTTTTCCATCGTAGCGTCACTAATCTTGGTATATGTTAGTTTTATATGCTTTCACATAATTCTGGAAAAATGTATCAAAATCGGATCACTATAGCATATAGCTGCCATAGGAACGATCGGTCGAAAAATAAGTCTTTGTGAGAAAAACTTTTTGATTTCCATCGAAGCGTCTCGAATCGTAGTATTTATTTGTTTTATATGTTTCACACAAGTCTGAAAAAATTTATCAAAATCGGTTGACTATAGCATATAGCTGCCATAGGACCGATCGGTCGGAAAATGTGTTTTTGTGTTTGAAAAGTTTTTTTTATGTTATCAAATTTTTATTATCAATGATTTAAAAATTTTAAATATCTGATATCTATATCCTATATATATTTTTCCAGTTAAATCAGTTGGAGTAAAGTTTTTCAAGTGTATTAAAACTTCGGCACAGTCGAAGCTAGCTTTGCCTTCTCGTTAAAGCATTGATAATAAAAGTTTGATACCATAAAAAAAACTTTTCTTAGTAAAACACATTTTCCGACCGATCGGTCCTATGGCAGCTATATTGTATAGTCATCCGATTTTGATAAATTTTTTCAAAATTATGTGAAAGCATATAAAACTAATATATACCAAGATTGGGGACGCTACGATAAGAAACAAAAAAGTTTTTCTCACTAGAATTAGTTAAATGGCCGACCGTTTATATGGCAGCTATATGCTATAGTCATCCGATTTTGATAAATTTTTTCAGATTTGTGTGGAAACATATAAAACAAATATATACTACGATTTGAGACGCTACGATGGAAATCAAAAAAGTTTTTCTCACAAAGACTTATTTTTCGACCGATCGTTCCTATGGCAGCTATATGCTATAGTGATCCGATTTTGATACATTTTTCCAGAATTATGTGGAAGCATATAAAACTAACATATACCAAGATTAGTGACGCTACGATGGAAAACAAAAAAGTTTTTCTAACTAGAACTAGTTCTTAGACCGATCGTTCCTATGGCAGCTATATGATATAGTCATCCGATCCGGCCGGTTCCGACATATTAGTTGCGTGCAGTAAAAAGAAGACTCTGTGCAAAATTTCAGCTCGATAGCTTTAAAACTGAGGGACTAGTTCGCGTAGAAACAGACAGACAGACGGACAGACAGACGGACAGACGGACAGACGGACGGACGGACGGACAGACGGAAATGAACTCGGCTCGTCGTCCTGATCAAGAATATATATAGTTTATGGGGTCGGAAATGAATATTTCTATGCGTTACAAACTTCTGGGCAAAATTAATATACACTTTTCAAGTGTATAAATATATAGATATCAGATATTCAAAATTTTTAAATCATTGATAATAAAAATTTGATACCATAAAAAAAACTTTTCTTAGTAAAACACATTTTCCGACCGATCGGTCCTATGGCAGCTATATGCTATAGTCATCCGATTTTGAAATTTTTTTTCAAAATTATGTGAAAGCATATAAAACTAATATATACCAAGATTGGGGACGCTAGGATAGAAAACAAAAAAGTTTTTCTTACTAGAAGTAGTTTTTTGACCGACCGTTTATATGGCAGCTATATGCTATAGTCATCCTATTTTGATAAATTTTTTCAGAAATGTGTGGAAACATATAAAACAAATATATACTACTATTGGAAACGCTACGATGGAAATCAAAGAAGTTTTTCTCACTAGAACTAGTTTTTTAATCGACCGTTTCTATGGCAGCTATATGCTATAGTCATCCGATTTTTATACATTTTTATAGAATTATGTGAATACATATAAAACTAACATATACCTAGATTAGTGACGCTACAATGGAAAACAAAAAAGTTTTTCTCACTAGAACTAGTTCTTGGACCGATCGTTCCTATGGCAGCTATATGATATAGTCATCCGATCCGGCCGGTTCCGACATATTAGTTGCGTGCAGTAAAAAGAAGACTCTGTGCAAAATTTCAGCTCGATAGCCTTAAAACTGAGAGACTAGTTCGCGTAGAAACAGACAGACGGACAGACGGACGGACGGACAAGCGGAAATGAACTCGGCTCGTCGTCCTGATCAAGAATATATATAGTTTATGGGGTCGGAAATGAATATTTCTATGCGTTACAAACTTCTGGGCAAAATTAATATACACTTTTCAAGTGTATAAAAATTTTCTCTCGGTTTACGAGATATAGCCGTATCAAAATATCGAAAAAGTTGTCAAAATCCAGTTTGAGCAAAAAAATGGATGATAGCATAAAATCGAAACCCGAACCAATTTGGCAAAAGTAATAATGCAGAATTTCTAGTTTTTGCAAGTTCTTTCAGTGGCGATTCTCAAAAATTGGTTCAGAATCGATGACCGTAAAAATGTTGCGCAGTGTTATGGAACAATTCTAGCAGCGAGAATGTTATTCATGTCTGAGTACCTAGCTTTAGGTACAAATGATACCTAGGTAAAGTAAAAGGTAACAGGATTATTCAGTACCTAGGTAAATGTACTGGTACTAAAAAGGTACCTTTGTAATAAGAAGTTAAAGCGTTATTTATAATTTTTTATAGTAATCAAATCGAAAATTCTTAGAGGCATACAAAGAACTCGAAAGCTTTATTCGTAATCCAACAAGAATGTTAAACATTTTTATCATTTTAAATTAATTTGAAGCTATATATAATCATTTTATTTTCTTCTAAAAATTCTTTTACCTGTTGCAGAGCTAGCAAAAGGGTTTTACATTTACTTATTATGTTGCATACCTACCTTTAACCTGTTGAATAATAATGCTTAGGGCCGTATTTTCATCTTCATGTTGTACAATCTAGGTGGATACTAAGAAAGTGTATGTTGCCAACTTTATGGCCGCGTTTAAGCAACATACATTTAGGCAATAGACTTCTTCTTAATATACTTCTGGATTTCCAAAACATGAAAATGAGAAAACGTCCCTAAATGTGACTTTCAGCCAGCCTTTTTATACTAGTTAACCAATTCAACCAAGTGCGATTTAAATCAGCAGTGTCAGAATTCGTTTTCGCTTTACTTTTGAGGATCCGCAGGGAGTCATATTGGTCCATTGTTATTTCTTCTTTTCAAATTATATGTCAGCATCAATTGCCGAGTCGATATAGACATGTCCGTCTGTCCGTCCGTCCGTCTGTATGAAAACCTAGATCTCAGAGACTAGAAGAACTGGAGCTCCAATTTTTTCAGTGCAGACTTGTATTGTCTGCACGCAGATCAAGTCTAGCCACGCCCCCTCCCGCGCTGCAACAGAAAATGTTAAATAACTCTTAAAATTTTACAGATATCAAGCTCTTTTGCTTTTATATCAGCCTTAGTCACAAAGAGCGAGGCAAAAAAGTGAGAGTGTATTGGTGTGCGAATATAATACGACACAAAGCGGCTCGAACCTACCTTGTTGAAGGCTAGGCGAGCACTGATTGGCTTTGCTTGATTTTTACTCTCTTTGCAAAGAGCTCGGCATGTGTTCAACTCGTGTCTGTGTGAATTTGCCGAATGTGTTCAGCCGCCTGCGTCTTGGACGACAACGTCAGATTTATATGAATGTTATATGTTAACAGTAACATTTAATGTTAATATTTACATTTTGTGAACGGGATAGAATCTATATCGTTTAGTAGTTTAAATTTCAAGTATAATTTGTACTTGGTTGTTCTTAAAGTAAGTACAAATTAATCTAACAAGAACGAATCTTGATTGGTTCAAGACCATTTTGTTCTAAGAATAAGGTTTAAAAAACCTTAGAATAGCCCAAACTGTTCTTAATGTATGCCGAAACGGTCTAAGATCAAGTATTTCGGGATTGAAAAAAATCATACTTGAACCAAGTATTTTGTACTTGTATCAAGTATTTTTGTACTTTGCGTACTATTGACACCGTTGGTACTTGATTTATGTACAAAAGTTCTTTTCTTTTTTCGGGGTGCACACTTTTTTTGCGAGATATCATTTGGCAGGCCAAAAACTTCTTAAACCACCCTCAAATTCGAAAACAATTTTTTTGTTTTTAATATAAATACTTCTTAACGCAATAGAAAACAGCTAAAACGAGAAGGCAAAGCTAACTTCGACTGTGCCGAAGTTTTAATACACTTGAAAAACTTTACTCCAACTGATTTAACTGGAAAAAAATATATAGGATATAGATTTCAGATATTTAAAATTATTAAATCATTGATAATAAAAATTTGATACCATAAAAAAACTTTTCTGAGAAAAGACACATTTTCCGACCGATCGGTCCTATGGCAGCTATATGCTATAGTCATCCGATTTTGATAATTTTTTTTCAAAATTATGTGAAAGCATATAAAACTAATATATACTAAGATTGGGGACGCTACGATAAAAAACAAAAAAGTTTTTCTCACTAGAAGTAGTTTTTTCGCCGACCGTTTATATGGCAGCTATATGCTATAGTCATCCGATTTTAATAAATTTTTTCAGAATTCTGTGGAAACTTATAAAACAAATATTTGCTACGATTGGAGACGCTACGATGGAAATCAAAAAAGTTTTTCTCACAAAGACTTATTTTTCGACCGATCGTTCCTATGGCAGCTATATGCTATAGTGATCCGATTTTGATACATTTTTTCAGAATTATGTGGAAGCATATAAAACTAACATATAGCAAGATTAGTGACGCTACGATGGAAAACAAAAAAGTTTTTCTAACTAGAACTTGTTCTTAGACCGATCGTTCCTATGGCAGCTATATGATATAGTCATCCGATCCGGCCGGTTCCGACATATTAGTTGCGTGCAGTAAAAAGAAGACTCTGTGCAAAATTTTAGCTCGATAGCTTTAAAACTGAGAGACTAGTTCGCGTAGAAACAGACGGACAGACGGACAGACAGACGGACGGACGGACAAGCGGAAATGAACTCAGCTCGTCGTCCTGATCAAGAATATATATAGTTTATGGGGTCGGAAATGAATATTTCTATGCGTTACAAACTTCTGGGCAAAATTAATATACACTTTTCAAGTGTATAAAAATAGAAGGCTAACATCGGCTACATCGATGTTTTAAATACCCTTGCAGTTTTCGAAAGGCGCTACCATTGATAACAAAAAAGTTTTTCTCACTAGAACTTGTTTTTAGGTCGATCGTTCCTTTGGCAGCTATATGCTATAGTCATCCGATTTCGATCAATTTTTCCAGAATTATGTGAAAGTATATGAAACTAATATTTACCACGATTAGTGATGCTACGATGGAAAACAAAAAAGTTTTTCCCACTAGAACAAGTTTTTGGACCGACCGTTTATATGGCAGCTATATGCTATAGTCATCCGATTTTGATAAATTTTTCCAGAATTGTGTGGAAACATATAAGACTTTTATATTCCACGATTGGTGACGCTACATGGAAAACAAAAAAGTTTTTCTCATTAGAACTAGTTTTTGAAAAGATCGTTCCTATGGCAGCTATATGATACAGTCATCCGATCCGGCCGATTCCGACAAATGTGCAGCGTATTTGTATTTAAAGACTTTTTGCAAAGTTTGGTCACGATAGCTTCAAAACTGAGGGAGGAGATAGCATAGAAACAGACGGACAGACGGACGGACGGACGGACAGACGGAAATGAACTCAGCTCGTCATGCTGATCAACAATATATATACTTTATGTGGTCGGAAATGCTTCCTTCTATGCGTTACAAACATCGTGACAATTTTAATATACCCTCTGCAAGGGTATAAAAACTCTGAAAGGTAGAAGACCACCTTTAGCAACGAACCACAGCATTTCAGTTTGTCTTTCGGTCACAACCCCCAAAAACTTGTTGGGCGCTGTGGCCGTTTTTAAAACGTACTTTACGCCCGAAATCCATTTGGGCGTAATGTCCGACAAAAAAACGGACATTACGCCCAATTTTGGGGGTAATGTCCGAAATCAAAACGGACTTAACGCCCAAATAAATTTTGAGCGATAAGTCCTTGGGGGTTATGTCATGCCACCGATCAAAACATGCCCAAATTGTGTTTTTTCCCAAATTGCGGGGGTGGCAACTCTACTATAACTCATCTGATCGGGAAATTATGTATGGCGGATCGATAAGTAATGATGATTAAAATATATGTCTAAAAAGTTTGATTAATTTTTTTTCGAAATTGTGGGAGATATGAGGATTTTTTCAGATTGCGGGGCGGGAACTTTTCTATCATTCATCTGATCACGAAATGATGTATGGCGGATCGATAAGTAATGATGAATAAAATATATGTCTAAAAGGTTCGAACAATCTATTTTCAAAATTGTGGGAGATATGAGGATTTTTTCAGATTGCGGGGGCGGTAACTCTACTATGGTTCATCTGATCAAAAAATGATGTATGACGGATCAATAGGTAATGATGATTCAAGTATATGTCTAGAAGGTTCGAACAAAGAAACTTGATCTGCGTGCAGACAATACATGTCTACACTGAAAAAATTTTAGCTCTAGCTCTTATAGTCTCTGAGATCTAGGTGTTCATACAGACGGACGGACGGACGGACATGTCTATATCGACTCGGCTATTGATGCTGATCAAGATATATATACTTTATGGGGTCGGAAATGTTTCCTTCTGCCTGTTACATACATTTGCACGAACTTAGTATACCCTTTTTACTCTACGAGTAACGGGTATAAATATGCTGTAAACTAAATTAAATAAAATATTTTTAGGTAAACAAAATTGGTTAAATTTAAAATCTATTATTCTTATTATTAAAAAATTTGTTTTATGCATTACATTTTTCTATAAGTTTTTCTAGCCTGCTAGAATGCCCTGGCATTCCGTGCCAGCTGAATTTCATTGCTCTGAATCTGAATCCTGTTGCTCTCCTCCAAAGTAGCTCGTAGTTTACGCAACTCTTTAGTACGAGCACAATCGGCTTCAATTGCCCGCTTTTCTGATGGTACAGGTCTCTCTGTGCACCCCCTTTGCGCTTACGTCTTCCTGTGCTCTTGCTCTGCACTTCATCTACATCCGTTCCTGCCATAAAACTACTGTTGTCCTCTGAGATAATCAAAGAGCTGCTGGAATGTCCCTCGGTCGACTCTTCGCACCTGGCCGCCGACTGAAATGCTCTGAACGACAGCATCCGCATGGCGTTCTCCTCTTCGCTCACCAGTGTTGCCAATGTGGAACATCCGGAGACAGCCAGATCGCCACCGAAGATGGCTTCCATATCAGCGAAATGCTCCCAACTTGTCACACCTTCACCAGTGCTTTTGTTTTTCTTTTTGTACACTTGAAAAGTGTATATTAATTTTGCCCAGAAGTTTGTAACGCATAGAAATATTCATTTCCGACCCCATAAACTATATATATTCTTGATCAGGACGACGAGCTGAGTTCATTTCCGCTTGTCCGTCCGTCCGTCTGTCTGTCCGTCTGTCCGTCTGTTTCTACGCGAACTAGTCTCTCAGTTTTAAAGCTATCGAGCTAAACTTTTGCACAGAGTCTTCTTTTTACTGCACGCAACTAATATGTCGGAACCGGCCGGATCGGATGACTATATCATATAGCTGCCATAGGAACGATCGGTCTAAGAACAAGTTCTAGTTAGAAAAACATTTTTGTTTTCCATCGTAGCGTCACTAATCTTGCTATATGTTAGTTTTATATGCTTCCACATAATTCTGAAAAAATGTATCAAAATCGGATCACTATAGCATATAGCTGCCATAGGAACGATCGGTCGAAAAATAAGTCTTTGTGAGAAAAACTTTTTTGATTTCCATCGTAGCGTCTCCAATCGTAGTAAATATTTGTTTTATAAGTTTCCACAGAATTCTGAAAAAATTTATTAAAATCGGATGACTATAGCATATAGCTGCCATATAAACGGTCGGCGAAAAAACTACTTCTAGTGAGAAAAACTTTTTGTTTTTTATCGTAGCGTCCCCAATCTTAGTATATATTAGTTTTATATGCTTTCACATAATTTTGAAAAAAATTATCAAAATCGGATGACTATAGCATATAGCTGCCATAGGACCGATCGGTCGGAAAATGTGTCTTTTCTCAGAAAAGTTTTTTTATGGTATCAAATTTTTATTATCAATGATTTAATAATTTTAAATATCTGAAATCTATATCCTATATATTTTTTTCCAGTTAAATCAGTTGGAGTAAAGTTTTTCAAGTGTATTAAAACTTCGGCACAGTCGAAGTTAGCTTTGCCTTCTCGTTAATGTTGTCGTATGTCACTCTGAGATTCCTTATCTTCCGATCCACTTGCTGCTCATTTAGGCCACTCACTCCCATGACTTCTGCAAGTATTTCTCGCCAAATGGTTTTGTTTTTGGTCTTAGGGTCACGGAAAGCTGCCTTTTTCTCCTAGTAGAGGCTCAATAACACCTTAGTTGATGCCGCTGTCCACTTTTTATCTACCGCTGAAAAGCAAAAATTAATATTTAAAATTCTTGGAATTATTTCATAAAATTTTCTCACATTTGTTCTCCATTTTAATCACCTTTTTGATGTCCAAAACTTTAAACTTCAAAGCCGATAATAAAAAATATCGATAAATTTGACGCCGTGTTTATTATTTACGGCGTTTCACTAAAATTCCATCAAAAGCGTTCACCAGCAGCCTATCACTTTTTTTAATGATGTTAGATGATTGATGTTAGATGAGTGCTGGTGATCACGGCCACATTTTGAACATGTCTTCTAAAGTTTTTAAAATTTGAAAAGCTCTGAGAGCAGTTTGAAAATCCACAAGGTAAGTTTATAAAGGAATCAAATAGGTGATACTCACGCATATGGGAAAGAAATTGATTGATATTAGAATACATTTTTAAACAGAGTTTGCAACTGAAACACATTTTTAATAAAAAGGGAAACAAATTCAAATCCTATCAAAATTGTTGTAAGCAAAACTAATTCTTTACTTTTCAGGACTTAAATCATTAAGCAGTTCTGAAAGACTTCAGTCAGTGTCCAAATGAATATTATAACGAGAAGGCAAAGCTAACTTCGACCGTGTCGAAGTTTTAATACACTTGAAAAACTTTACTCCAACTGATTTAACCGGTAAAATATATATGGGAATATATCAGATATTTAAAATTTTTAAATCATTGATAATAAAAATTTGATACCATAAAAAAAACTTTTCTTAGTAAAACACATTTTCCGACCGATCGGTCCTATGGCAGCTATGGCAGCTCATCCGATTTTGATAAATTTTTTCAAAATCATGTGAAAGCATATAAAACTAATATATACCAAGATTAGTGACGCTGCGATGGAAAATAAAAAAGTTTTTCTCACTAGAAGTAGTTGTTTGACCGACCGTTTCTATGGCAGCTATATGCTATAGTCATCCGATTTGGATAAATTTTTCCAGAATAATGTGGAAGCATGTAAAACCAACATATACCAAGATTAGTGACGCTACGATGGAAAACAAAAAAGTTTTTCTATCTAGAACTAGTTCTTAGACAGATCGTTCCTATGGCAGCTATATGATATAGTCATCCGATCCGGCCGGTTCCAACATATTAGTTGCGTGCAGTAAAAAGAAGACTCTGTGCAAAATTTCAGCTCGATAGCTTTAAAACTGAGGGACTAGTTCGCGTAGAAACAGACAGACAGACGGACAGACGGACGGACGGACAGACGGAATTGAACTCAGCTCGTTGTCCTGATCAAGAATATATAGTTTATGGGGTCGGAAATGAATATTTCTATGCGTTACAAACTCCTGGGCAAAATTAATATACACTTTTCAAGTGTATAAAAACGAGAGCGAAAGTTGAAGTCGGCCCTGCGCGACTTCGATATACCCGTTACTCAGGGTAAGGTTTATTTAAGAATATTTTATTAAATCACAGCATGACCAAATTGTGGGAGGTACGAGTTTTTTTTCAAATTGAGGGGGTGGCAACTCTATTATAGCTCATCTGATCGGGAAATGATGTATGGGGAATCGATAGGTAATGATGATTAAAATATATGTCTAGAAGGTTTGAATAATCTATCTTCAAAATTGTGGAAGATATGAGTTCTTTTCCAAATTGCGGGGGTGGCAACTCTACTATCTTACATCTGATCGGGAATTGATGTATGGCGTATTGATAAGTAATGATGATTAAAATATATGTCTGGAAGGTTCAAACAATATATTTTTAAAAATGTGGGAAATAGAAGGTATTTTTCAAATTGCGGGGGCGGGAACTTTTCTATCGTTCATCTGATCAAGAAATGATGTATTGCGGATCGATAGATAATGATGATTAAAATATATGTCTAGAAGGTTCGAACATTCGATTTTAAAAAATTGTGGGAGATATGAGTTTTTTTCATATTGCGTTGGCGTGGCAAAAATTTTAAACAAACTTAATCTGCGTGCAGACAATACAAGTCTACACTGAAAAAATGCTAGCTCTAGCTTTTATAGTCTCTGAGATCTAGGTGTTCATACAGACGGACGGACAGACAGACAGACAGACGGACATATCTATATCGACTCGGCTATTGATGCTAATCAAGAATATATATACTTTATGGTGTCGGAGATGCTTTGTTCTGCCTGTTACATACAATTGCACGAACTTAGTATACCCTTTTTACTCTATAACGAGAAGGCAAAGCTAACTTCGACTGTGCCGAAGTTTTAATACACTTGAAAAACTTTACTCTAACTGATTTAACCGGTAAAATATATATGGGAATATATCAGATATTAAAATTTTTTAAATCATTGATAATAAAAATTTGACACCATAAAAAAATCTTTTCTTAGTAAAACACATTTTCCGACCGATCGGTCCTATGGCAGCTATATGCTATAGTCATCCGATTTTGATAATTTTTTTCCAAATTATGTGAAAGCATAAAAAACTAATATATACCAAGATTGGGGACGCTACGATAGAAAACAAAAAAGTTTTTCTCATTAGAAGTAGTTTTTTGACCGACCGTTTCTATGGCAGCTATATGCTATAGTGATCCGATTTTGATACATTTTTCCAGAATTATGTGGAAACATATAAAACTAATATATACCTAGATAAGGGACGCTACGATGAAAAACAAAAAAGTTTTTCTTACTAAAACTTATTTTCCGACCTTATTCATCCGATCCGGCCGGTTCCGACATATTAGTTGCGTGCAGTAAAAAGAAGACTCTGTGTAAAATTTCAGCTCGATAGCTTTAAAACTGAGGGACTAGTTCGCGTAGAAACAGACAGACGGACAGACGGACAGACAGACGGACAGACAGACAGACAGACGGACAGACAGACGGACGGTCGGACAAACGGAATTGAACTCAGCTCGTCGTCCTGATCAAGAATATATATAGTTTATATGGTCGGAAATGAATATTTCTATGCGTTACAAACTTCTGGGCAAAATTAATATACACTTTTCAAGTGTATAAAAACAACTTAAAACGAGAAGGCAAAGCTAACTTCGACTGTGCCGAAGTTTTAATACACTTGAAAAACTTTACTCCTATTGATTTAACAGGTGAAATATACATAGGATATAGATATCAGATATTTAAAATTTTTAAATCATTGATAATAAAAATTTGATACCATTAAAAAAACTTTTCTTAGTAAAAACATTTTTCGACCGATCGGTCCTATGGCAGCTATATGCTATAGTCATCCGATTTTGATAAAATATTTCAGAATTGTTGACGCATATAAAACTAATATATACCAAGATTGGTGTCGCTACGATGGAAAATAAAAAAGTTTTTCCCACTATAACTAGTTTTTTGACCGACCGTTTATATGGCAACAATATAATATAGTCATCCGATATTGATCAATTTTTCCAGAATTATGTGGAAGCATATAAAACTAACATATACCAAGATTAGTGACGCTACAATGGAAAACAAAAAAGTTTTTCTAACTAGAACTAGTTTTTCGACCGATCGTTCCTATGGCAGCTATATGATATAGTCATCCGTTCCGGCCGGTTCCAACATATTAGTTGCGTGCATCAAAAAGAAGACTCTGTTCAAAATTTCAGCTCGATAGCTTTAAAACTGAGGCACTAGTTCGCGTAGAAACAGACAGACAGACGGACAGACAGACGGACAGACAGACGGACGGACGGACAGACGGAAATGAACTTAGCTCGTCGTCCTGATCAAGAATATATATAGTTTATGGGGTCGGAAATGAATATTTCAATGCGTTACAAACTTCTGGGCAAAATTAAATGTCAACACATTTCCTAATAACTGGAAGCTTATAAAATATTCCAGAAAGGAAAACATAAAACTCTGTCAAATTATATGGGCTTGTTCCGACGCAGGCAATTATTGGCTGCAGCGTTGCCTTCTTTTCGAATCATTTTTCAAAGGAGTCTTTTTCAGAAATTTCCAATTCGCCAATTGATGATTTCCAGAATACAAATTGGTTTCGAGAATCCTGTAAACTTGTAAACGTGCACAGTTGATGTCCTGCAAAGTTACGTTTTTCACGCGCTTTAGGAACCAATGCTGAGTGCAACAAGATGAATGCCAAAATATCCCGAGAGTCTATTGAACATAAATAAAAACGAGAGCGTAAGTTGAAGTCGGCCCTGCTCGTCTTCGATATACCCGTTACTCAGGGTAAGGTTTTTTTTAGAATATTTCATTAGATCACAAAATGCCCAAATTCTGGAAGATATGAGTTTTTTCCAAATTGCGGGGGTGGCAACTCTACTATAGCTCATCTGATCAGAAAATGATGTACGACGGATCGATAGGTAATGATGATTAAAATATATGTCTAGAAGGTTCGAACAATCATTTTCAAAATAGTGGGAGATATGAGGTATTTTTCAAATTGCGGGGGCGGCTACTCTACCATCGTTCATCTGATCAGAAAACAATTTATGAAGGTTCGATAAGTAATAATGAGTAGAAGATATGTCTTGAAGGTTCGAGCAACCTAACTCCAAAATTGCGGGATATTTGAAGTGTTTTTATACCCGTTACTCGTAGAGTAAAAAGGGTATACTAAGTTCGTGCAAATGTATGTAACAGGCAGAAGGAAGCATCTCCGACCCTATAAAGTAAATATATTCTTGATCAGCATCAACAGCCGAGTCTATATAGACATGTCGGTATGAACGCTGAGATCTCAGAGATGGTAAGAGATAGAGATTTGAGGTGTATGGAACATATATTTCTTATACTTGCAGGCAGATCAAGTTTAGTTTTTTTTTGCCACGCCCCCCCTGCCTCCCCCGAAAATTGAAAAAAACTTAATATCTTCCACATTTTTAGAATTAGGTTGTTTGAACCTTCTAGACATATATTTTACTCATCATTACCTATGGAGCCCCCATACATCGTTTTCCGATCATGAACGATAGTAGAGTTGCCGCCCCCGCAATTTGAAAAATACCTCATATCTCCCACATTTTTGGAGTTAGGTTGTTTGAACCTTTTAAACATATATTCTACTCATCATTACCTATCGAGCCCCCATAAATTGTTTTCCGATTAGATGAACGATGGCAGAGTTGGCACCCCAACAATTTGAACAAAATCGAATATCTTCCACAATTTTAAAGACAGATTGTTTAAACCTTTTAGGGATATATTTTAATAGTCATTACTTATCGATCCACCATACACCGTTTCCAGATCAGATGAACGATATTCGAATTTTAAGTAAATCAAATAATTACGCTGGGCAGCACTGCCCGTAATCGTGATGGGCAGCACTTGCACAGATTGTGTGACCCCACACTTTAAAGTTATTAGTTATATACAAACAGGTACAGAGTATATTACAGTCGGGCTTGACCGACTTTCTTACTTGTTCAAATTGCGGGGGTGGCAACTATACAATCGTTCATCTGATCGAAAAACGATGTATTGGGGCTCGATAAGTAATTATGAGTAGAATATATGACTAGAAGGTTCGAACAGCCTATCTCCAAAATTGTGGAAGAGGTTTTTTTTCAATTTGCGTGGGAGGCAGGGGTCCTGGGAAATATCAAAACTAAACTTGATCTGCCTGCAAGTATAAGAAATATATGTTCCTTACAACTCAAACCTCTATCTCTTACCATCTCTGAGATCTCAGCGTTCATACGGACAGACTGACAGACGGACGGACGGACAGACGGACATGTCTATATCGACTCGGCTGTTGATGCAGATCAAGAATATATATACTTTATAGTGTTGGAGATGCTTCCTTCTGGCTGTTACATACATTTGCACAAACCCAATATACTCTTTGTACCTTCGATACAGAGTATAAAAATCATCAAATCTCCCACAATTTTTAAAATAGATTGTTCGAACCTTTTAGACATATATTTTATTCATCATTACCTAACGATCCGCCATACGTAATTTCCTGATCAGATGAACGATAGAAAAGTTCCCGCCCCCACTGTTAATTCTCATTAGAATTAATTTTATAAATATTAGAATATATATATATCCAAACTTGAATTATAAAGTAAAGTAAAGTAAAGTAATTGAAATGTAACATAAACATGTAATAACACTTAGTGAGCTTTGGATAAGGGTCAAAAGGGTCAAAGGTCAAAGGGTCAAAGGGTCTTTAGCCTCTGCTTAGCGCCTAGCCACTCATTGCTAGCGCTAATAAAATTCTTCAATTTTTATACACACAAGCCGACGGTCGTTTTTCTTGCTTATCCCAGCGCAGCAGCTAATCTAGGTTTTTTCACTTTGCCGCGAGTTCCATATAACTAAAATTGGTTAATTTTCGTTATAGATTTAACTAAATTTTACATGGCGCCCGAGCAGGGACTTCGGAAAGTGTCGTTCGATAATTAAAATTAATTAAATTTCTAAAACTGGTTGGCTGCGTGCGTTGGATTTTCTCCCACCCATTTTTGTGAACATAATTGTTCCAGCATCATCATCGTTGGACTCATGAGCCGCAAAACTAATACAAGGGAAGTGGATGGATATTCGTCAGATGACCAGGTAACAATGCCAATACAATAATTTTAAAACAACATAAATTGTGTAAAACCAATACACATCTATGAGCACATATGCAAGCTTGTTGCACACGCAAGTAAAATTCGTTTTGTTGTCTTGGCATTGAAATTATATTTGTGAACAATTGAAGCAACATACATACATTACCTATCGAAATTGAAATAAAATTTAAATCTAAACTTTATTTGGATAATTATTAGTGAATTTAAATTGCGGCAAAGAATCTTAACTTCTCAGTCACCCCTCGCACAAAAGAGAGAAGTGAATACATAAATACAGCAATATTGTAAACAGTTAAACTCAAGTCTGGAGTTTGTGTCTGCATAAGCATTGCTATTCTCGACCTTTGATTTCGTTTTTTCATCGTTTGATTTTCGTTTATGCTGACCGCTGGTCAGCAAAGGCTTTGGGTGCGTTGATTTACGATATAATTGCAAGTATTTCTCTTCGCTTGGAAGATCGTCATCCTCTCTTAAAAAACTTTGCTTAGGTTCGGGGGTTAGTTGTGCTGCAATGGCTTTACAAATGCAATGGCTTTACAATTAGAAATCGACGGTATTGACCCAGATAATACCAATCGCCCTTCGTTAGAAGAAATTTGTGTCACCACGAAGGCGTTGTATATGTCAGGCTTAGTTAAAGATCAGAGTCAATTAGGTGCAGGTTCTCATCATTCGCATTTACCAAAAATGAAATTACCAAGGTTGCTGACTACAAGCAATTTATTAGTCTGTTTGAGAATTTGGTAGACTCTGATCGTTCATTATCTAATATAGAGAAGTTTAATCATCTGTTGTCATGCCTTTCTGATGAAGCTTTGGGAACGGTCAAAGCATTCCAGGTTTCAGATGAAAACTATTCAAAGGCCTTGGTGTAGCGTCTTTCAGGCAGAGATCTACGCGGTCTGGCAGGCGGCGAAGTTGATATACACCCTGGTTGAAACACCAAGGAACATATTAATCTTGGTCGACAGTCAGGCTGCTATTAAAGCTCTGTCGTCACCAATAGCAACTTAGTCCGCAGTACGGTGACTGCACTGAATCAAATCCGGCAGCACTCTATCACCCTCGTCTGGGTGCCTGGCCAATCAGGCAACGAGGGAGCTGACGAGTGTGCAAGGAACGGATCAGCGCAGCCAGCGTCACAAGCGGTAACGGACGTACAAAGACCAATTTAGCATATTCTGACAGAACTATATAGGACAACCAGAACCAAGGCAGAACGACAATGGGACATCGCACCGGGTTGTCACATCTCCCGATCACTCTGGCCAAGATACGCCCCAAAACGAACCTCCCAACTCCTACACTTTAGCAAGAACAGGATTAGGATAGTGATAGGAGTCATTACGGGACACTGCGCCATAGGCCTTATGGCCGCTAGGATGCACGTACCCCACAACGACTTCTGTCGCAGCTGCAGGAATGAGGAAGAGATAGAAAGCATCCAACACCTGCTATGCGACTGCCCTGCACTTCATAGAAAACGAACCCAGTACCTGGGTAAACCATTCTACGAAGATCTGGGTTGTCTGGCAAACTTGCCCGTAGGGGACCTGGCTCTTTTTATCGACTCCTCAAAGTGGTTCTCATAGTTTTTAGCGTTCAAAGTCATCGTTTTCTTGTTCAAAGACTGCTAGTTTAGATACAAAGTGTTTGTATTGCAGTACCAATCATCTCATAGCAAATTGTCAAGAATTTAGTGCCCTACCAGTTCTTGAGCGGTTTAATTTTGTGAAGAGCAATCAGTTATGCATTAATTGTCTTCAACCAGGACACAGGGTGTCAAATTGCGCATCTTCAAAGTGCAGAGTATGCTCACGCTTACACCACACTGTTCTTCATAGGTATGAAACGCCTAAACAACCTCAAAATACTGCGAAGCACGATCAGCAAGATCCTTCTGCATCCACAGCACAAGCATCGTCATATCCTGCTCAGGTCACACATGTAGCTTGTGAAGCTGAGCATGTAATACTTGCAACAGCTGTTGTCAAACTACGTGACCGATTTGGCCAAGTTCATTTGACACGAGCGTTACTGGACTCAGGGTCCCAAGTCAATTTTATGACGGAAAAGTATGCTCAAGCTCTCAGATTATCAAGAACACATAAATGTTTGACAGTCACATCGGTAGGTCAGTCTTGTCTGGTAGCAAGGAATGAAGTTTCTACAACAGTGTACTCATGATTTAATAATCACCAATTTAGTGCAGATTTTTGGGTTTTAAGTAGCATCACCAAACAACAACCCGATTGCAATCTTCCTATTAATCAGTGGAAAATCCCAGCGAATCTAAACTTAGCAGATCCAGAATTCCATAAGCCTCAGGGAATCGATTTATTGTTAGGAGCAGATTCATTCTTCGATTTGTTATGCACTGGTCAAATAAAACTTGCCGAAGGCGCACCACTTTTGCAAAAGACGTTACTAGGATGGGTAGTGTCTGGGCGGTGTAAAAAAATGCTAACTCAAGGTCCATCATGCTGTGCTGAAGAATCTACTACGACAGAAGAATCTACATTGAAGCAGATGGTGGAACGATTTTGGGAAATAGAGAACATACCCAATAAAACCGAGCTTGCAAGATATTCAGCCGAGAGGACTTCAAAAGTAAAGTGCGCAATTTAGCATCAGGTCGATTCGAAGTCAGACTGCCCTTTAGTGGGGACCCTAACACACTTGGCTCTTCTTTTGAGATTGCGAAACGACGATTCTTATCCCTAGAGCGCCGAATTTCAAAAGACGCTACACTTTATAAGATGTATCTGGATTTTATGAAAGAGTATTTGGAAGTTGGCCACATGTCGGAAACCGACAATAAAATTCCACCGGGAGCACATTATTTCATCCCACATCAATGTGTCCTGAGGCCTGATAGCAGTTCCACCAAACTTCGAGCTTTTTTGACGCATCGTGCAAAACAACCTCTGGAAATTCTCTTAACGAATTATTAATGTGTGTCTCAAATTCTTGAATCAGCCGGTTTCCAGTTAGCAAAATGGTTTTCAAACCATCCACAATTGATGGAATCATCCAATGCAGAGAAAACTCTGTGTTTCAATGATGCCGATTCGACCAAAACATTGGGCATGCGGTGTACTCCAAAAACTGACATGTTTCATTATCATTTGGATAACAGTTTCGCCCAATTAAGCCCCACAAAACGCAATATTCTCTCTGTCACTGTACGCCTGTTCGATCCGCTTGGTTTAATATGCCCAATCAGCATAAACGCAACTATATTACTTCAAGAACTTTGGCGGTTGCAACTTCAGTGGGATGAAACTATTCCCATGTCATTACATTCACGGTGACAAGAGCTGACTCAGAATTTGTTGGACGTCCACAATATACAGATTCCACGATATACTTATGCCTGTGGGTGGTCTGATATACAAGTTCATGGTTTTTCGGATGCATCCAGTCACGCCTTTGGATGCTGCTTGTATCTTCGAGCCACGCATAACGGTGAAGTTTTCTGCCGATTTTTATCGGCAAAAGCAAGAGTGGCTCCACTGAAAACCAAGTCCATTCCACGACTTGAGTTGTTTGCCGCACATCTTTTGACCATGTTATGGGCACACGTCAGGCAAGTTCTTGACATATGTCGAATCGAGAGTGTGCATTTTTGGACGGACTCAGAAATCACACTACATTGGATCAATACGCCGCCTTCTACTCTTGCCGTCTTCGCTGCAAATAGAGTGGCAGCAATCCAGAAACTGTCCGAAAATATTACTTGGCGACACGTGCCAACACTATCAAACCCAGCAGATATTGCATCTCGTGGATGCAATGTGCAGGAACTCATTGAGTCGATATGGCTCGAAGGTCCGAAATTTTTGTATGATGATGAGTCCAGCTGGCCGAAAAAATCCTTACTTTTCCATTTCGCAAGACCTTGTAAACTCCGAATCCAAAAAAGAGGGCCCAAGTGCATGTCGTGTCAAAACCTGATTTTCTCACCAGTGTAATTTCTCGCTTTTCATCATTTGGCATATGATAATCAGAGTTTTTTGCATATGTCTATAGATTTTTAAATCTGTCGAAGTCTAGAGCTGAGTCACTCCAGCTGAGTGCAAAAGAGTTGCAGTTATAATCTTTGAAAATAATGGAAGTAGTTCAAAGAAGTGAATTTCAAGAAGAATTCTCCAAACTAAAAATAAACAAGCACTTCAGACAAGTTTGCAGACGCTAACGCCGTTTATTCATAAATTCTGTGAAGCAGGACGAAAGTTCTCTTTGATACGGGTTGGAGGCAGGCTTTTACATGCTCCTCTATCATATGAATCCAAATTCCCGATTTTACTGCCAAATAAAAACCAAGTTGTCACCCTATATCTTAGAAACCTCCACTATAAAAATTGTCATGCAAATGGGAAAACTATGCTTGGTCTTCTTAGGCAACAAATTTGGATTGTAAATGCCCGCAGAGAATGCACTCAAATTGTTCGAAAATGTATCCATTGCTTTCGGTATAAGCCTAAGCTAATGAGTCAGGTTATGGGAAATTTGCCTGAGGATAGGTTCACAAATGTTCGACCGTTTCTCGTTTGCGGTGTCGATTTTTGCGGTCCCATAAATGTCTCTCTACGGATTAGAGGACGAGCTCCAATGAAAAGGTATATAGCAGTTTTTGTGTGTTTTGCTTCAAAGGCTGTTCACCTTGAGCTCGTATCTGATCTTTCCACTAATTGTTTTCTTTTGGTCCTTAGAAGCTTCATCGCAAGACGTGGCGTTCCCAAGAGGATATATTCGGACAATGCGACGAATTTTATAGGAGCCCGGAATCAGCTGAAGGAGATTCAGATGGCGTTCGGGGATCAGCAGTCCCATCTGCAGTTGTTCGCTGCGGAGCACGGGATGGAATGGAGCTTCATTCCACCTCGCGCACCATATTTCGGAGGTCTCTGGGAAGCGGCGGTCAAGTCGGCCAAACATCTTCTCGTACGCCAAATAGCCAACGCTTCACTCATCGAGAGCGAAGTCAGAGCCCATCTGGCGGACGTCGAGGCCATTTTAAACTCTCGGCCTCTCATTCATACCAGCGGCGACCCCAACGACGGAGAGGTGCTCACTCCGGGCCACCTACTGAACGGGCAAGCCCTTCGATCGCTGCCGCAAGGATTAGAGCAGGACGAGCCAGGCAAAAATTGGAGCTATACGCGGAGGTGGCAGCTGCTGTCCATGCTCAGACAACGGTTCTGGCAAGCTTGGTCCAGGGACTACATCCACAGTCTCCAGCTCAAAACCAAGTGGCAGACACCTCAGCCGAATTTGGAAATCGGTTCGGTGGTCATCGTTCACGACGACAACACTCCACCACAGCGTTGGATTACAGGCAGGGTTATCAGCGTGGTGGCAGGGGTAGATGGCAAGGTTCGCGTGGCCGAAATCAAAACGGCAACGGGCGTATATAAACGTCCAATCCATAAACTGGCTGTTCTCCCAATTTTTTGAAGCCTTTAATTCGGGTCCCTAAACGTGGCCGGAATGTTAATTCTCATTAGAATTAATTTTATAAATATTAGAATATATATATCCAAACTTGAATTATAAAGTAAAGTAAAGTAAAGTAAAGTAAAGTAACTGAAACGTAACATAAACATGTAATAACACTTAATGAGCTTTGGATAAGTGTCAAAAGCTTTCTTTAGCCTCTGCTTAGCGCCTAGACACTCATTGCTAGCGCTAATAAAATTCTTCAATTTTTATACACACAAGCCGACGGTCGTGGCAGCAATCCAGAAACTGTCCGAAAATATTACTTGGCGACACGTGCCAACACTATCAAACCCAGCAGATATTGCATCTCGTGGATGCAATGTGCAGGAACTCATTGAGTCGATATGGCTCGAAGGTCCGAAATTTTTGTATGATGATGAGTCCAGCTGGCCGAAAAATCCTTACTTTTCCATTTCGCAAGACCTTGTAAACTCCGAATCCAAAAAGAGGGCCCAAGTGCATGTCGTGTCAAAACCTGATTTTCTCACCAGTGTAATTTCTCGCTTTTCATCATTTGGCATATGATAATCAGAGTTTTTGCATATGTCTATAGATTTTTAAATCTGTCGAAGTCTAGAGCTGAGTCACTCCAGCTGAGTGCAAAAGAGTTGCAGTTATAATCTTTGAAAATAATGGAAGTAGTTCAAAGAAGTGAATTTCAAGAAGAATTCTCCAAACTGAAAAATAAACAAGCACTTCAGACAAGTTTGCAGACGCTAACGCCGTTTATTCATAAATTCTGTGAAGCAGGACGAAAGTTCTCTTTGATACGGGTTGGAGGCAGGCTTTTACATGCTCCTCTATCATATGAATCCAAATTCCCGATTTTACTGCCAAATAAAAACCAAGTTGTCACCCTATATCTTAGAAACCTCCACTATAAAAATTGTCATGCAAATGGGAAAACTATGCTTGGTCTTCTTAGGCAACAAATTTGGATTGTAAATGCCCGCAGAGAATGCACTCAAATTGTTCGAAAATGTATCCATTGCTTTCGGTATAAGCCTAAGCTAATGAGTCAGGTTATGGGAAATTTGCCTAAATAAATGTCTCTCTACGGATTAGAGGACGAGCTCCAATGAAAAGGTATATAGCAGTTTTTGTGTGTTTTGCTTCAAAGGCTGTTCACCTTGAGCTCGTATCTGATCTTTCCACTAATTGTTTTCTTTTGGTCCTTAGTAGCTTCATCGCAAGACGTGGCGTTCCCAAGAGGATATATTCCGGACAATGCGACGAATTTTATAGGAGCCCGGAATCAGCTGAAGGAGATTCAGATGGCGTTCGGGGATCAGCAGTCCCATCTGCAGTTGTTCGCTGCGGAGCACGGGATGGAATGGAGCTTCATTCCACCTCGCGCACCATATTTCGGAGGTCTCTGGGAAGCGGCGGTCAAGTCGGCCAAACATCTTCTCGTACGCCAAATAGCCAACGCTTCACTCATCGAGAGCGAAGTCAGAGCCCATCTGGCGGACGTCGAGGCCATTTTAAACTCTCGGCCTCTCATTCATACCAGCGGCGACCCCAACGACGGAGAGGTGCTCACTCCGGGCCACCTACTGAACGGGCAAGCCCTTCGATCGCTGCCGCAAGGATTAGAGCAGGACGAGCCAGGCAAAAATTGGAGCTATACGCGGAGGTGGCAGCTGCTGTCCATGCTCAGACAACGGTTCTGGCAAGCTTGGTCCAGGGACTACATCCACAGTCTCCAGCTCAAAACCAAGTGGCAGACACCTCAGCCGAATTTGGAAATCGGTTCGGTGGTCATCGTTCACGACGACAACACTCCACCACAGCGTTGGATTACAGGCAGGGTTATCAGCGTGGTGGCAGGGGTAGATGGCAAGGTTCGCGTGGCCGAAATCAAAACGGCAACGGGCGTATATAAACGTCCAATCCATAAACTGGCTGTTCTCCCAATTTTTTGAAGCCTTTAATTCGGGTCCCTAAACGTGGCCGGAATGTTAATTCTCATTAGAATTAATTTTATAAATATTAGAATATATATATCCAAACTTGAATTATAAAGTAAAGTAAAGTAAAGTAAAGTAACTGAAACGTAACATAAACATGTAATAACACTTAATGAGCTTTGGATAAGTGTCAAAAGCTTTCTTTAGCCTCTGCTTAGCGCCTAGACACTCATTGCTAGCGCTAATAAAATTCTTCAATTTTTATACACACAAGCCGACGGTCGTTTTTCTTGCTTATCCCAGCGCAGCAGCTAATCTAGGTTTTTTCACTTTGCCGCGAGTTCCATATAACCAAAATTGGTTAATTTTCGTTATAGTTTTTACTAAATTTGAAAAAATCCTCATATCTCCCACGATTTTTAAAATAGATTGTTCGAACACGCTAGACATATATTTTAAACATCATTACTTATCGATCCGCCATACATAATTTCCCGATCAGATGAGCTATAGTAGAGTTGCCACCCCCGCAATTTGGAAAAAAACAAAATTTGGGCATGTTGTGATCTAATATAATATTCTGAAATAAACCTTACCCTCAGGGTATATATAACGGGTATATCGAAGTCGAGCATAGCCGACTATAACTTACGCTCTCGTTTTTTTATGTCGAGTTTCAAACGCTTAAATTCCTGTCTGAGACCATCTGCGATGGACAATGCGTCTCCACCTTCTAACTTAATTAAACTTAAAAATGTAGAAACTACGACTCCACGTTCTACAGAAAAGTATTTAATGTCCACACCTAAACATTAATTTTGAATAAATAAACATGAATAGACATAAAACAATTAAAAATGATTGTAAATAATATATGTATATCTGTCTATTATTGTCTCACCAAGAATTTTGTGACGCTCACATCTGTAGTTTCGTCCAAAAGTAAGCTGAATTTGGAGTCGCCAATGTCCTTATGTAGCTCTTCGGTAAAATGGGGAGCCAATGCATTCTTAATAATGTATGTGCATTTTGTGCGGTGCAGCTTTATTTTCGACGCGTTGTTGCTGTCATCAAACTATTTTTGACAAAGGTCACTTAAATGATTGACAGAGACGATTGCGCTAGCTGAGCAACAAATAGGCAAAGCGCTGCCTCCTGCTCAATTGTTTTTGTTGGCAATTGAACAAAATTTATTTTATTTTTTTGCACAAAGCCCGCCATTGCACTGGTGTGCTTTTTTGTAGCACCATGTGCACGCACAACACTTAATTTTGCAGTTATGCTGCATTTACAATAACTACAAAACACACGTGTCAAATCGGTGGGATTCTTCCTAATCCAATCCTTGAACTCCGTGCTTTGCAGCCAGGCATCTCGGACCTTTTATTTGTAAGCCTCTTTTGGCATCGTCAATTTCTGTATTTGCCTCGGCTTTACGATCGAATTTCACAATATTAGCGATGGAAGACGCGCCAAATTTAGGTGTGGACTTTTGAGGGAAACTATTCGATATAAGTGTGGCCCCTGGTTTTCTGCCGTGACGCAAATGATTCCAGAGAACACGATGATTTTATTATAGTGATAGTTTATTGATTATTATTATTAGGATTAACTTATTAACTAGGACAATATGTATGTGTATGTGTAACTTTGAAACTTAAATGTTCGTTCTTAATGGAACTGCGTGTGTAGCCTGCAAGATCTTGGCACCGCCTGACTCTCTGCTAGCTAACTACCCTCGCTTACCGAAGTTTAATAACGACGGCCACTTCGTGTCTCTCTCTCTCTTAGTTGGAGTTGCTTGCTCTTCTGGCTCTTGGCGAAATCCCACACTCGGCCCTCCTGACGCAGGATTCGGCCCGAACTCCTTCATGAACTCTGCCCCTCTAGTCGTCCTACTTAGCCCTTTAGCAGCTCTGACATCGTACCTGTCTTTATTTCGTTTCTTTACCGCAATGTAGGGTTCAATATACTCATTCTTTAGCTTTACCCCTGGCCCATACTGAAAACTCTCAATCACTATATCATTTCCCTTGTACCGCCTTTCTACATTTTCTTTTCCGTCAAGCGATCCCCGATTTTTTTCCTGCATGCCTTTGATCCTTTCCCAAGCCTTACATTCCAATTTGCCAACACCTGTTAAAACCTTTTCCTGTTTGCCAACCTTTCCGTTTACCAGCCTCTTTCCCCGATTTCCCATGTCTTGAGTTACTTTCCCTTTATCAGGATCTCTTTCCTTGCTTGAAACATTCCTCTGTTTGCGCACATTGTCCAAGATTTTTGTCTGAATTTGAGACGACACGACACTTAACGCTCTATCTGGGTCCTTGACAATTTGGTCGACTTTCTTCGGGCAGACTTCACACTCATCTATAACCAATTTCTCCGCTTTTCCCACTTCTTTTGGACAATTGAAAATACCATTCATATTATTCTAAACAATTTCACGTCTTATGCTATTCTTCTCAGTGAGTTTTTCAGAGCAATAACCAATCCTTTCTCTAACATCAATCTGCTGACTCTTGTTATCTGATTTGGTTACATTCCTGCGCACAATTCTAGTCGCATCCTTTGATACTATCAAATCGACATATTCCAAAATGGTTCTACCCAATATTGCTTCATAAACCATGTCTATACTCATATCGATATCCTCGATCTGCACAGCGATTTTTATTGTACCACAGGTAACAATCTGACTTTTACCAATGCCCTTCAAACACTTCTGATTTTCTGTCAACTGACCGACCCCTAACTTTGTAAAAGTTCATAAATTTGCTCCAGTATCAATCAGACCTTTAAATACAACTCCCGAGTGCACAACAGACTTCAACTCTAGCCTAGACGAAGTGAACATACTTGATGGTTTACTGCTTCATCCTGCACAACATGATATCTTTTCTTGCTTGACTTGCACCTCGGCCTTGCACTCAGCTGCTCTATGTCCTGGTTGATTACATCTGAAACACTTTAAATCATTTTTCGGACAATCTTTTCTCAAATGTGACCCTTCCGCACTTAAAACATTTCTTACCAGACTCATACACAATTTCCATTTCCCTCTCAATGCTACCGACCTGCGAATCATACTTGTACTGCGGCCTTGACGGACCACGCATTTTTTGATAAGCCTCGATCTGCAGTTTCAACTGCCTCATGCTTCTGGCTTGATAAAGCAACGCTTTGTTCGTGCGAGTGTCTGGAATACCATTCACGAAATATTCGATCAGACTCTCGTCTTCTAAATCAATGGGTTTTGCGATTTTCATTAGAGCATACAGGTATTCTTGCAACGTTTCATTTTTCTTCTGTTGCCGCTTACTTAATCTACGATGTACCTCTGCTGATGACATTCTTACCCCAAACTCTTCAATCAAAGCCGCTTTCAAAGCATTCCAATCCCGAATATCACGCTGACTGCGTATAAACAATTTTGCCGCCCCACTCAGTAACTGTTTCGCGTACTCTACAGTTAGTGCACACTCTTCCAGCTCAACAATCCACTGATTAACGTCTGGGACATTTGAACCGGAGAACTGTGAAACACTTCCTTCCACATCCTTTAACGTAAACCACGATCTAGCCATAGCTGGAGGTTCTCTTTGTTGGCCACCAATGCCTCCCAAACTATCCACCGTAGCCCTATTTCCAACTTGCTGGGCTGCTGATGCCACTGTGGTAAAAGACCCTTCGTCTTCGCCATTTTCCTCATCATTACCCTCAGCATGGAAACCATAGTAAGCAAGCAACCTACTCTGCAATTCTGCTTTTCTTCCACGCGTGTCCAACTCAAGCTCAAGTAACTTAACGCGCAAATCTGCCACTAACAGTGCCAAAATCTCATCTTTACTCATTTTGTAAAATTATATAGCAATGTATCAAAACAAAATTCAAATTTAAAAATACAAAACAGTAAGACTCAGTACTTCTCAAACTGTACCAAATTGGCCATTGAAATATTTGCAGTTACTCTCAAACTTAAATGTTAAAAATTTAAAGTTTTTCAAACTTTAACAAACAGGCAATGTAGAAAATCAATGTTAAGCTTAACACTATGTTAACTGCCTTAGTCAACTCAACAGCGCACTGTCAAACATGCCACTGTTCACAATGAAAATGTTAACTACGCACAAATACAACTTAGGCTCTCTGCCGCTCTCTTCAGCTTCGCCGCTAATCGTGTGGATCACGATTCCAATTCGCCTCTCGTTCCAAAAAATTCTGCCACTCACCACCGTCTTATGCCAAACTTAGACCTCTCGCTGTCGCCAACAATTTGACCATAAGCAACCTGGTGCTCTCGTTCCAGCATACGCACGTTCCGTACTTGCCAGCCTTAAACCTTACGCCTTCCAACTCCCGATACCAGCGATCTCTCTGCATCCGTTTCCGCTACACGATCCACTTGGTCAGCTCACCACAGCACCACGTACCAGCCTCTTGCTTACGCCTCTGTATACCGCCAAGTCTCGCTCTCAGTGCCTCTTTTACAGATTCTGTCCTCTCGCTCACTCCTATATCGCCTTCGTTGCTGGCGCCGTTTCTTGTTGTTGCCTTCGTCGTTTTTGCTGCGGCTGAGTAGGTGTCTCGCTGGCGTCGAATTTCACAATTTTTGGACGATTCCAGAAATTTCTACACGACGCACAATATATTTGTCTCTTTCGCACACGGTCTGTTTGCCCATTAACAATTTTTTGTCCTCTCCAAATGTTAATGCAAATTCACGATTTTTGCACAATCCTCTACACAGCACATTTAACACTTTAAGCACACCACACTGATTGTTTTTGTCGTTATAAGTTCAATCCTGGACGAGCCCCCAAATTTGTGGCCCCTGGTTTTCTGCCGTGACGCAAATGATTCCAGAGAACACGATGATTTTATTATAGTGATAGTTTATTGATTATTATTATTAGGATTAACTTATTAACTAGAACAAAATGTATGTGTGTGTGTAACTTTGAAACTTAAATGGTCGTTCCTAATGGAACTGCGTGTGTAGCCTGCAAGTAGGGTTGTTGATAATATATCGAAATATCAATATATCGATATATTTTATAGAAAATGATATATTTATATCGCTATATTTTTTTTGCCCAAATATCGCATATGCGATATTTTTTATGATATTTTAACATATTCGTGCATTGGTCACTCTGTCATCTGTGAGGCAAAAGCGCAAACTCATTTAAAGCACCCGGAGACAAAATGGACTTAAAATTATTGAAACAAAATTACAGTGAGATAAAAAACGGCACAGCGCGTATTTTTAAAATCTGTGAAAGCCAAATATTGGCACTAAGAAATCTGAATTTGTATTACACTTACAAAATTCGAATACTAATAACAGTTCAAAACGTGAATCTCTTTTATTTATGTTAAACTTGAATCTCTTTTATTTATGTTTGCTTAATATGTATATTCATGTAAAATGGAATATAATGAAATATATTGATATGTTTGATTAAAACAGACTATCTCTTTTTTATTGTGGGGCACAGGTCTACTTTTTTTTGGGAAAAAGGGGGAAAATGAAAAAATATCAAAAACATCGATATATCAATATTTCAAAGCGATATATTAAATATCATTTTGATATTTTTTTAAAACAGAGAATATCGTTGATACGATATTTTAAAGATATTCGACATCCCTACCTGCAACATCTTGGCACCGCCTGACTCTCTGATCGCTAACTACCCTCGCTTACCGAAGTTTAATAACGACGGCCACTTCGTGTCTCTCTCTCTCTTAGTTGGAGTTGCTTGCTCTTCTGGCTCTTGGCGAAATCCCACATAAGTAAATATCGATCCTGTTCCGATAGAAACAAATTTTTATACCCGTTACTCGTAGAGTAAAAAGGGTATACTAAGTTCGTGCAAATGTATATAACAGGCAGAAGGAAGCATTTCCGACCCCATAAAGTATATATATTCTTGATCAGCATCAATAGCCGAGTCGATATAGACCTGTCCGTCTGTCCGTCCGTCCGTCTGTCCGTCTGTCTGTATGAACACCTAGATCTCAGAGACTATAAGAGCTAGAACTACCATTTTTTCAGTGTAGACTTGTATTGTCTGCACGCAGATCAAGTTTGTTTCTAATTTTTGCCACGCCCCCTCCCGCCACCGCAATGTGAAAAAACCTCATATCTCCCACAATTTTAAAGATAGATTGTTCGGACCTTCTAGACATATATTCTAATCATCATTACCTATTGATCCGCCGTACATCATTTTCCGATCAGATGAGTTATAGTAGAGTCGCCTCCCCCGCAATTTGTAAAAAAACTCATATCTTCCACAATTTCTGATCTAATAAAATATTCTTAAAAAAAACCTTACCCTGAGTAACAGGTATATCGAAGTCGAGCAGGGCCGACTTCAACTTACGCTCTCGTTAACATTTCAAGCGTCAAACTCAATTCAAACAACACTTAAAATGTAGTAAAAGTAAAATTAAAAAAGTCTGCTTAAAATTTCAAAAAAAAGCTGGAATTCCCGCTGCCCGCTGTTTTAAAATTTTTCCCGCAATCACACTTCAAAAAAAGCTGAATTTGACGGGAAAAAAGCGGAAATGACATCACTGCGCGTTTGTAGGTTATGTAGAGACTGCGTGCTTTGAGACGTGTTGAAAACTTGCGAAAGGTTGGCCGGTGGCGAAGTGTTGTTCTGAGACGTTTGGTTGACGTCGATTCCGGAAGAAGTGCCGTCTGGGTCTACCATGATGAATGTACTTCTCGAGTGCCGTTTGTTGTGACTTGGATGCTGCGTTTTTTGCTGCCGCCAGTTGTGAAAATTTCTTGGCGTGCGTTGACAACTCCAATTGCCAAAATTTTGGCATAAATTAAAAAAAAAAATGTTGGGATATAGGAAAACAAGTTAATTGCCCTTAAAGGTGATAGAACCAAGTACCAAAATAACAGGGTCAAAAAATTTGAGGTGCATCCCTGGAATTTTCGCACGACCCTGAAGTTGAGTTTTTTTCTGCAATCATTTTATTCTGCTTTTGTTGCTGCAGCAAGTGTACTTTAAAATGATGAAATCAGATATTAATATCATGTATAATAATTGTCTTTAAATGGAAAAATAAGCGTCAGGAATGTCTTATTCTAAAGAAACAGAAAAGTTTATGCTTTTTATGTGTTATGTCTTGGTTTTTATGTGATGTTGCTGTGCTGTTTTTTAGACGAACCTAACCTAAAAGTCACGTGTTGTGTGGAGTAAAAAGTTTTAAGCTACTCCAGTATTCTCGCACCTAAAGGTGCAGTTATGTTCATTGGAATGTATATAATATAGAGTAATCAACCGATTTTGCTCATTTTAGCTCGTTTGCGAAATATTTGTTTTTGTTGCAGGCAGCTTTGAATTCAGCCACGAAATGTTCCAAAAATGGATTGAAGGTGGTCGTAAATCGCAGATAATTTCTGATTGGATCTTTAAAACGATTGTTAAAAAATCTTAAACCTATGGAAAATCAACTAATTCTAATCAAAATCTGTTATTATACCGCCTATATTTAAAAGAATCTGACAAAATGCATTAGACTCATTGCAAGATTCAACCAAGAACATTATAAATGGCTTTAACCAAGGTCGTCGAGGAAGATGATTTATTAGGAAATGCCAAAGAACGCCCATTTGATCTATAAAGAAGGTAGAATGCGTTTATAAAGAATACAAGCTGCAAATATTTTCATAAAGCAAAGTCAATACACTTATTTCTCAAGTAATCAAAAAATTTTAGGTACAACATTTTATTAAACTTTTTAAAATTGTTTAATATATCGTTTCTTAGAAGAAAATTAAGCTATATTATGCAGGAAATATTTTAATTGTATTATGTGAACAAATTTGGAAAATTAATTTTAACATGAAATCGTAATGTTATATTGGCGGTTTAGGTGGGCGTGGTCGGATCGGTCCAAAATTTTTTTCGTTTCTTATATATGATATTACAATTAGATGTTCCAAGTTACAGCCCTCTAACTATATTCGTTTAATTTATGCCAAAATTTTTGTTTTGGCGCCACTGTGCAATGTGTGGATTGGTCCCTATTATTCCCCAAGAATGTGATTTCAGGTTCCAATCACAACTTTAATTTATTTATTTAATTATATAAGTACAAAAGTTAGTTCTTCTTTTTCTCTTCTTATCGATATGCTATAAGATATCGATATGCAAATAGATATAAGCTATTGATGTTTGAGAAAGGAGACTGCCACACTTATACCCGGTTCCCACCACTAAGCGTTCTGTCATCGATAGCACGATTTATCGATAAGTTGCCAAAGGTGTTTCTACTACGTCCAGCGTTAGCGTTAAGAACAGCTGATCTCTTTGTTTACCTTAGCGCACACAAACAAAATGAGATTAAATGAAATTATTTTACTAAACGCAATTAAAAAGCAACATTTGCAGCTAATGCAGTTAAATCAAAATGTTCTGCAAATGATGAACAAGTGCGCTGTGACCAGCGTTGCGTTCGAGGAGTCTCAGCCACGTAGCGTTTGGACATTTGTAAGTTAGAAACAATTAATTTAGTATTGAAATTGCAATTATTTTTTTGTTTCCCATAGTCGGTATAGTTCCTTTTGGGAGACAGACGTACCTGCAAATTCTGACGCATTTTTCAAGGAAAGCTTTCGTGTGGAGAGGCAAACATTTAATATTTTAGTAGAGCTACTGCCTGGGCTGGCCAAGAAAGATACTCCTTTTCGGTTTGCAATTCCACTGGACAAGCGAATCGCTGTCGCTCTTTATACATTGGGTTCATCAGCGGAATATCGAACGATTGGGAGGCTATTTGGTATATCCAAAAAAAATGGTGTGCAAAATATTGCTTGAATTTTGCAATGAGGTCATATCCCAAATGGCCTCCAAATATTTGCCACCGAACTTCTTGACAGATGAAAAAGTTAAAGAGTGTGTGAAAGGTTTTGAAAAGCTTGGATTTCCTCAGTGCTTTGGAGCAATGGGTAAAATTTTATTATAATTTCATATGACAATACAAATTGCAACGTTACTAAATTTATTGCAGATGGATGTCATATTGAAGTGCGGCCAAGAGCAAAAGATGCAGTGGGCTACCACAACTATAAAGGATGGTACTCTACGGTGCTCTTTGCACTGGTCGACCACCGGTAAGTTATCATTTATTTGTTTATCTGAAATTAAATATCACTTAAATTAATTTCGTTTCAGGTATAGATTCATGAATATAAACGTCGGGTGTCCTGGACGTTGCCATGACTTTCAGATATATTCGGAGAGCAAGCTGAAGGAAATGTTAGAAGGAACATCTTTGTTCAGAGAAAATGCGACAATTATATGTGACACTGAGATTCCAGTTGTGGTGCTTGGAGACTCTGCCTTTATATTCTCAAAAACTGTAATAAAGCCGTATCCGTTTACAGTGCAGCAATCACCAGAACAGCGTGCTTTTAACTACAATTTGTCGAAGTCAAGGCGTGTTGTAGAGAATGCCTTCGGCCATTTAAAAGCGCGCTTTCGGGGTATTGGAAAAGGACTAGACAATCATATTTCCAAATCGTCGAATATTATTGTATGCTGTTGTATTCTGCACAATTTTTTGAACGATCACATCAGAGTCATGAACGACAAATGGGAATGTGATGCCGGTGAGGAAAGACAGCAGCCAGAAAATATAATGTGGCTAGGCAACAACACCGAGGAAGCTGAAGCTATTCGTCGCTCCCTTGGTACATATTTCGCAACATTATATATAATACTTCAATTGTACATATATGTTAATTTTTTTAATAAATTTAATTTAATTCAAATTCACAGTCTTGTTACTTCATGATCACAATCTTTCAGTTCAACTTAATCCAATTAAATATAAAAATAGGGCTTGCCTGTGCTTTTTTAGCTAACTTTTGCAATATGCAAAAGTTAAAAGTTGATCGCATGTGAACCAAACATATTTAAAAGAGTACGGAGGTAGTATAAAATCCTTGGTATAAAATCCAGACAAGGATTTTATACTACCTCCGAACTCTTTCAAATATGTTTGGTTCAAAAATGTGGCCACCTCCGTCATTACTTTTAACTTCTTCTCCTCTATTTCCAAAATCTTGTCCAGTTTGTCTGTCCGTTTCCTTTTTTGTTGCGAAGTCGTCGCTTCCTCGCAATCGTCCCGGTCCGTGGATGTTTCCAATGTAGATAAATCTTAAAAAATAAAATATAATTAATGGTCACTTATATGAAAACTTTTATAGGTGCCTTACCAACGCTTTCCACCATGACTGCCTTGAAATGCACTGCCTTCGATGAAGCCAAAATGGCATTCAGTTTGGCATAGTGCTCCCATGTTGAAGGCGTTCCGCCAGATGGCCCCATTTTGGCTTGCTCCTTTCTGCGACAAAAATGTATAACATTATAAATAAACAAAACACTGGCGATTTATTGAATGTACCTGTACCAGATTGTCCATTTAATTTTTTATTTCCACTGCGGACGGCCCATACATGGCCAATTGTTCCGCCATTTCCTTGTAAATGTGGGTGTTCTTGCGGGAACCTCGAAGGCCGTCCATGTTCTCCTCCCACAAATTCAATAAATAGAAGGTGGCCTCAGGGGTCCACTACATTTTTTTCACTCCTGTAAAAAAGGAAGTACGTAAATAAATCCACAAAATATAAACAACTTACCTTTAATTTCCATTTTAATTTGAATTTAATTTTTATTTGTTGTGCCAGCTGGGTTTGTTATTGTTGTTGTTTTGGTCTGTTTATCAGCAATCCAAAGCAACCCTAATGTCTATTCTTATCGATATTCATCGCATACTTATATAAAAACAGGATGGTAGAACCAGCGTTCAAATTCAACGCGACTTTTTTCCCCCCACACTTCCCCCTCGACCACCTTTTTTTTATATGGAGCTCAACGCGCTTACGCCGATAAATTTACGCTAACGTGAACGCTGCTCATATGGAAACCCGCTATTAGATCAAAAATTCTGAGTGGTGAGAAGGGGAGACGGGTGGAGTTTGAAATTTACATATTTACACAACAAAACACATATAACACAGTGATAGTTTTTTTTTAAAAATAAAAAAGACATGACCGAACTCGACGGTTTCCCCCTATCTCGGGTCCTAGGAATCAAACTGGATCATTACTTTTTTGAGTTGTAATGATGGTTTCATACGAAATTTTTTTTTAAGTTTTTTACGAAGTTACCATTTTTTTTTGTAAATTCCAATGATATGATATATTATTCTTGAAAAATCTAAATAAATAGTTTGAAATGTCCTCTAATTTACTTCATTTACAGTTTTTCGATATCATTGTGCATTCAAAAGTTAAAGAATAAAATCTAAAAAAAAAAAAAATTTTTATATAATTTTTATTACCAAAATTACATTAAATTAGGAAATATTTAATTAGAAATCAAGTTTTTGTTGGAGAGCAAAAGGGAAGACATTAAAAAATGAAATTATTGCGATTTTACTTAATATTTGAAAATTTTAAATAATTAGTTGTACAAAATTTTATTGTAAAAAGGTTGCAATTATTTTAGTTTTTGAACCATAACTTTTGAAAGCGCTATAACATCGAAAATCTGTAAGTGTAGTAAATTATAGCACATTTAAATCTATTTATTCAGACTTCACAAGAATCAGATATAATTTTTTTACAATTTAGAAAAAAAATTTAACTTGATGAAAAACTTAAAAACTAAAACTCATAAAACTAAAGATGCATTTCGATTCTCAGGGCCCAAAATAGGGGAAAACCGTTACCATGTCTTTTTTTCGACTTGAACAGTGTAATCTACCGCCGATATTTCCCCTCCCCCTCCCTTACAAATTTTTATACACTTGAAAAGTGTATATTAATTTTGCCCAGAAGTTTGTAACGCATAGAAATATTCATGTCCGACCCCATAAACTATATATATTCTTGATCAGGACGACGAGCTGAGTTCAATTCCGTCTGTCCGTCCGTCCGTCTGTCCGTCTTTCTGACTGTTTCTATGCGAACTAGACCCTCAGTTTTAAAGCTATCGAGATGAAATTTTGCACAAAGTCTTCTTTATACTGCACGCAACTAATATGTCAGAACCGGCCGGATCGGATGTCTATTTTATATAGCTGCCATAGGAACGATCGTTCGGAAAATGTGTTTTACTAAGAAAAGTTTTTTTTATGGTATCAAATTCTTAATATAAGTGATTTAAAAATTTTAAATATCTGATATTTATATCCTATATATATTTTGCCGGTTAAATCAGTTGGAGCAAAGTTTTTCAAGTGTATTAAAACTTCGGCACAGTCGAAGTTAGCTTTGCCTTTTCGTTTTAATTTGCGGGGGAGGCAGGGGGCGTGGCAAAAAAAAAACTAAACTTGATCTGCCTGCAAGTATAAGAAATATATGTTCCATACACTTCAAACCTCTATCTCCTACCATCTTCATTACCTATCGATCCGCCATACATCATTTTCCGATCAGATGAACGATAGCAGAGTTGCCACCCCCGCAATTTGAAAAATACCTCATATCTCCCACAATTTTGAAGATAGATTATTCGAACCTTCCAGACATATATTTTAATCATCATTACCTATTGATCCGCCGTACATCATTTCCTGATCAGATGAAAGATAGAAAAGTTCCCGCCCCCGCAATTTGTAAATAACATCACATCTCCCACAATTTTGAAGAGAGATTACTCGGACCCACTCGACATATATTTTAATCATCATTACCTATCGATCCGCAATACATTATTTCTTGATCAGTTGAACGATTGAAAATACCTAATATTTCCCACAATTTTGACAAAAAATTGATCGAACCTTTTAGACATATATTTTAATCATCATTACTTATCGATCCGCCATACATCCTTTCCCGATCAGATGAGCTGTACTAGAGTTGCCACCCCCCCAATTTCGAAGAATCTTCATATCTCCCACAATTTGTGATCTAATTAAATATTCTTAAATAAACCTTACCCTGAGTAACGGGTATATCGAAGTCGAGCAGGGCCGACTTCAACTTACGCTCTCGTTTTATACCCTTGCAGAGGGTATATTAAAATTGTCACGATGTTTGTAACGCAGTGAGGGAAGCATTTCCGACCACATAAAGTATATATATTTTAGATCAGCATGACGAGCTGAGTTCATTTCCGTCTGTCCGTCCGTCCGTCTGTTTCTAAGCTATCTCCTCCCTCAGTTTAGAAGATATCTTGACCAAATTTGCAAAAAGTCTTTAAATACAAATACGCTGCACATTTGTCGGAATCGGCCGGATCGGATGACTATATCATATAGCTGCCATAGGAACGATCGGTCCGAAAACTAGTTCGAATGAGAACGAGAAGGCAAAGCTAACTTCGACTGTGCCGAAGTTTTAATACACTTGAAAAACTTTACTCCAACTGATTTAACTGGAAAAATATATATAGGATATAGATATCAGATAATTAAAATTTTTAAATCATTGATAATAAAAATTTGATACCATAAAAAAAACTTTTCTTAGTAAATCACATTTTCCGACCGATCGATCCTATGGCAGCTATAAGCTATAGTCATCCGATTTTGATAATTTTTTTCGAAATTATGTGAAAGCATATAAAACTAATATAAACCAAGATTGGAGACGCTACGATAAATAACAAAAAAGTTTTTCTCACTAGAAGTAGTTTTTTGACCGACCGTTTATATGGCAGCTATATGCTATAGTCATCCGATTTTGATAAATTTTTTCAGAATTGTGTGGAAACATATAAAACAAATATATACTACGATTGGAGACGCTACGATGGAAATCAAAAAAGTTTTTCTCACAAAGACTTATTTTTCGACCGATCGTTCCTATGGCAGCTATATGCTATAGTGATCCGATTTTGATAAATTTTTCCCGAAATATGTGAAAGCATATAAAACTAAAATATACCAAGATTAGAGAGGCTACGATGGAAAACAAAAAAGTTTTTCTAACTAGAACTAGTTCTTAGACCGATCGTTCCTATGGCAGCTATATGATATAGTCATCCGATCCGGCCGGTTCCGACATATTAGTTGCGTGCAGTAAAAAGAAGACTCTGTGCAAAATTTCAGCTCGATAGCTTTAAAACTGAGAGACTAGTTCGCGTAGAAACAGACAGACGGACAGACGGACAGACAGACGGACGGACGGACAAGCGGAAATGAACTCAGCTCGTCGTCCTGATCAAGAATATATATAGTTTATGGGGTCGGAAATGAATATTTCTATGCGTTACAAACTTCTGGGCAAAATTAATATACACTTTTCAAGTGTATAAAAACTTTTTTGTTTTCGATCGTAGCGTCACCAATCGTAGTATATATAAGTTTTTTATGCTTCCACATAATTCAGGAAAAATGTATAAAAATCGGATGACTAAAGCATATAGCTGTCATATAAACGGTCTGTCCAAAAACTAGTTCTAGTGGGAAAAACTTTTTTGTTTTTCATCGTAGCGTCACCAATCGTGGTATTTATTAATTTTATATGATTCCACACAATTCTGGAAAAATTTATCAAAATCGGATGACTATAGCATATAGCTGCCATACAAACGGTCGGTCCAAAAACTAGTTCTAATGAGAAAAACTTTTTTGTTATCAATGGTAGCGCCTTTCAAAAACTGCAAGGGCGAAGCCGATGTTAGCCTTCTATTTTTATACTCTGTACCGAAGGTACACAGAGTATATTGGGTTTGTGCAAATGTATGTAACAGCCAGAAGGAAGCATCTCCGACCCCATAAAGTATATATATTCTTGATCAGCATCAACAGCCGAGTCGATATAGCCATGTCCGTCTGTCCGTCTGTCCGTCTGTCTGTCTGTCCGTCTGTCCGTCTGTCCGTATGAACGAAGAGATCTCAGAGATGGTAAGAGATAGAGGTTTGAAGTGTATGAAACATATATTTCTAATACTTGCAGGCAGATCAAGTTTAGTTTTGATTTTTGCCACGCCCCCTGCCTGCCCCGCAAATTAAAAAAAACTGAATATCTTCCACAATTTTGGAGTTACGTTGTTCGAACCTTTAAGACATATATTCTACTCATCATTTCTTATCAAGCCCTCATACATCGTTTTCCGATCAGATGAATAATAGTGGCGCTATATGTAAAAGAAAATTTAATGCAACGGCAACAACAACACTGCAGCCACTTACGAGAAAGAGAGAGCGAGAGGGCAATAGCTTACTGGACTGCGCCGCTTTGTGAAAAAACCTCACACTTTAAAGTTATCAGTTACATACAAACAGGTACAGAGTATATTACAGTCGGGCTTGACCGACTTTCTTACTTGTTATACACTTGAAAAGTGTATATTAATTTTGCCCAAAAGTTTGTAACGCATAGAAATATTCATTTCCGACCATATAAACTATATATATTCTTGATCAGGACGACGAGCTGAGTTCAATTCCGTTTGTCCGTCCGTCCGTCTGTCTGTCCGTCTGTCTGTCTGTCTGTCCGTCTGTCTGTCCGTCTGTCTGTTTCTACGCGAACTAGTCCCTCAGTTTTAAAGCTATCAAGCTAAAATTTTACACAGAGTCTTCTTTTTACTGCACGCAACTAATATGTCGGAACCGGCCGGATCGGATGACTATATCATATAGCTGCCATAGGAACGATCGGTCGGAAAATAAGTTTTAGTAAGAAGAACTTTTTTGTTTTTCATCGTAGCGTCCCTTATCTAGGTATATATTAGTTTTATATGTTTCCACATAATTCTGGAAAAATGTATCAAAATCGGATCACTATAGCATATAGCTGCCATAGAAACGGTCGGTCAAAAAACTACTTCTAATGAGAAAAACTTTTTTGTTTTCTATCGTAGCGTCCCCAATCTTGGTGTATATTAGTTTTTTATGCTTTCACATAATTTGGAAAAAAATTATCAGAATCGGATGACTATAGCATATAGCTGCCATAGGACCGATCGGTCGGAAAATGTGTTTTACTAAGAAAAGTTTTTTTTATTGTGTCAAATTTTTATTATCAATGATTTAAAAAATTTTAATATCTGATATATTCCCATATATATTTTACCGGTTAAATCAGTTAGAGTAAAGTTTTCCAAGTGTATTAAAACTTCGGCACAGTCGAAATTAGCTTTGCCTTCTCGTTATAGAGTAAAAAGGGTATACTAAGTTCGTGCAAATGTATGTAACAGGCAGAACAAAGCATCTCCGACACCATAAAGTATATATATTCTTGATTAGCATCAATAGCCGAGTCGATATAGATATGTCCGTCTGTCTGTCTGTCTGTCCGTCCGTCTGTATGAACACCTAGATCTCAGAGACTATAAAAGCTAGAGCTAGCATTTTTTCAGTGTAGACTTGTATTGTCTGCACGCAGATTAAGTTTGTTTCAAATTTTTGCCACGCCAACGCAATATGAAAAAACTCATATCTCCCACAATTTTTAAAATCGATTGTTCGAACCTTCTAGACATATATTTTAATCATCATTATCTATCGATCCGCAGTACATCATTTCTTGATCAGATGAACGATAGAAAAGTTCCCGCCCCCGCAATTTGAAAAATACCTTCTATTTCCCACATTTTTAAAAATATATTGTTTGAACCTTCCAGACATATATTTTAATCATCATTACTTATCAATACGCCATACATCAATTCCCGATCAGATGTAAGATAGTAGAGTTGCCACCCCCGCAATTTGGAAAAGAACTCATATCTTCCACAATTTTGAAGATAGATTATTCAAACCTTCTAGACATATATTTTAATCATCATTACCTATCGATTCCCCATACATCATTTCCCGATCAGATGAGCTATAATAGAGTTGCCACCCCCTCAATTTGAAAAAAAACTCGTACCTCCCACAATTTGGGCATGCTGTGATTTAATAAAATATTCTTAAATAAACCTTACCCTGAGTAACGGGTATATCGAAGTCGCGCAGGGCCGACTTCAACTTTCGCTCTCGTTTTTATACACTTGAAAAGTGTATATTAATTTTGCCCAGGAGTTTGTAACGCATAGAAATATTCATTTCCGACCCCATAAACTATATATATTCTTGATCAGGACAACGAGCTGAGTTCAATTCCGTCTGTCCGTCCGTCCGTCTGTCTGTCTGTCTGTTTCTACGCGAACTAGTCCCTCAGTTTTAAAGCTATCGAGCTGAAATTTTGCACAGAGTCTTCTTTTTACTGCACGCAACTAATAAGTTGGAACCGGCCGGATCGGATGACTATATCATATAGCTGCCATAGGAACGATCTGTCTAAGAACTAGTTCTAGATAGAAAAACTTTTTTGTTTTCCATCGTAGCGTCACTAATCTTGGTATATGTTGGTTTTACATGCTTCCACATTATTCTGGAAAAATTTATCCAAATCGGATGACTATAGCATATAGCTGCCATAGAAACGGTCGGTCAAACAACTACTTCTAGTGAGAAAAACTTTTTTATTTTCCATCGCAGCGTCACTAATCTTGGTATATATTAGTTTTATATGCTTTCACATGATTTTGAAAAAATTTATCAAAATCGGATGAGCTGCCATAGCTGCCATAGGACCGATCGGTCGGAAAATGTGTTTTACTAAGAAAAGTTTTTTTTATGGTATCAAATTTTTATTATCAATGATTTAAAAATTTTAAATATCTGATATATTCCCATATATATTTTACCGGTTAAATCAGTTGGAGTAAAGTTTTTCAAGTGTATTAAAACTTCGACACGAACGAAGTTAGCTTTGCCTTCTCGTTTTTTTTATCAAATGTCGGGGGTGGCAATTCTACAATATCTTATCTGATCGGGAAATTATGTATGGCGGATCGATAAGTAATGATGATTAAAATATATGTCTAGAAGGTTCGAACAATCTATTTTTAAAATTGTGGGAGATATGAAGCTTTTTTCAAATTGCGGGGGCGGAAATTTTTCTATCGTTCATCTGATCAGGAAATGATGTATAGCGGATCGATAGGTAATGATGATTAAAATATATGTCCATATTGTGGGGGCGTGAGGGGGCGTGGCAAAAATTTGAAACAAACTTGATCTGCGTGCAGACAATACAAGTCTACACTGAAAAAATGGAAGGCTAACATCGGCTACGTCGATGTTTTAAATACAGTTAAGTTTTTGAAAGGCGCTACCATTGATAACAAAAAAGTTTTTCTCATTAGAACTAGTTTTTTGACCGACCGTTTATATGACAGCTATAAGCTATAGTCATCCGATTTTCATAAATTTTTTCAGAATTGTGTGGAAGCATATAAAACTAATATATACCACGATTGGTGACGCTACGATGGAAAACAAAAAAGTTTTTCTCACTAGATCAAGTTTTTGGACCGATCGTTCCTATGGCAGCTATATGATATAGTCATCCGATCCGGCCGATTTCGACAAATGTGCGTATTTGTATTTGAAGACATTTTGCAAAGTTTGGTCAAGATGGCTTTAAAACTGAGGGAGAAGATAGCATAGAAACAGACCGACAGACGGACGGACGGACAGACGGAAATGAACTCAGCTTGTCATGCTGATCAAGAATATATATACTTTATGTGGTCGGAAATGCTTCCTTCAATGCGTTACAAACATCGTGACAATTTTAGTATATCCTCTGCAAGGGTGTAAAAATGGTAGCTCTACCTCTTATAGTCTCTGAGATCTAGGTGTTCATACAGACGGACGGACAGACGGACATGTCTATATCGACACGGCTATTGATGCTGATCAAAAATATATATACTTTATGGGGTCGGAAATGCTTCCTTCTGCCTGTTACATACATTTGCATGAACTTAGTATACCCTTTTTACTCTACGAGTAACTGGTATAAAAAACGAGAAGGCAAAGCCAAATTTTACTCTGCCGAAGTTCTAATACACTTGCAAAAGTTCACTTCAAAAAATTTCATACAACACAAATGAAGAAGAATTGATTTCGTCAATTGTTAAAATTGTTACCACGGACGGCAGATCATTTCTGCTTTTTGACAGCGAAGGGTTCCGCGAAATTGTAAACCCAATATTTAGTGCGCTGTCAATGGTGATAATTTCTTCTCGTAATATAGTAAATTATGTAAATATAAGAGAGCAGTGCATTAAAGCCGTCATAAAGCGATTGGTTAAAGGAAAGCTTCTGTCGTTAAAAATAGATGTGGCCACCCGAATGGACAAATCAATTTTGGGAGTAAATTTACAAATTATTCAATCGTCGTTACGTACACCTGAGATCGTAGTAAAAAACACTTGGAGTGATGCAGCTTTTTCGGTCCCATACTGGGCTCTACATAAAGAAACAAGTAAGAAAGTCGGTCAAGCCCGACTGTAATATACTCTGTACCTGTTTGTACGTAATTGATAACTTTAAAGTGTGAGGTTTTTTCAAAATCTGGGGGTGGCAACTATTTCGACTATCGTTCATCTGGTTGAAAAACATTGTAAGGGGGTTCGATAAGTAATGATGAGTAGAATTACCCTAGTACATAACTCGTAAAATTATAAAATTTGCATATAATTTCCTATTAACATAATCGTATCTATATTAGTCACGCGGGAATCACGCGGGATTTTTGACCGCAGGCCATCTCAATTGCTTCGCCCCTCTCATACTTGGTCTTTGCCTCCTTACACAAATATCTATTGAAAAGAAGGGAGGGGGGGAACTGAAAGCGGCGCAGTCCAGTTAGCTAATGCCGTCAAGCCAATTCCAATTGGGAAATTACCAGTAAGCTATTTCCCTCTCGCTCTCTCTTTCTCGTAAGTTCTACCATTGGCTGCCGTGTTGTTGTTGACGTTGCATTAAATTTTCTTTTACATATAGCGCCACTATTGTTCATCTGATCGGAAAACGATGTATTGGGGCTTGATAAGAAATGATGAGTAGAATATATGTCTAGAAGGTTCGAACATGCTAACTCCAAAATTGTGGAAGATATTAAGTTTTTTTCAATTTGCTGGGGAGGCAGTTGCAAAAATCAAAACTAAACTTGATCTGCCTGCAAGTATAAGAAATATATGTTCCATACACTTCAAACCTATATCTCTTACCATCTCTGAGATCTCTTCGTTCTTTGAACACTGCCTTCCATTTTGGAACAAATTTTTAAAGTTACATACATATATTCTAAGCCAGAAAAAAAATATTTGGATAGGATATCGAATCGCCCTTTCCAAGAAAATGAATAAAACTTTTTTTTCAAAAAACCGGCTTAAGATAACTCCAAAAGTTATCTAATATTTTTTTTGAAAACGCATGTGAAATTAATTGAAAAAATAGAAGGCTAACATCGGCTACGCCGATGTTTTAAATACCCTTGCAGTTTTTGAAAGTCGCTACCATTGATAGCAAATAAGTTTTTCTCACTACAACTAGTTTTTTGACCGACCGTTTATATGGCAGCTATATGCTACAGTCATCCGATTTTGATAAATTTTTCCAGAATTGTGTGAAGGGGTATAAAACTTATATATACCAAGATTGGTGACGCTTCGATGGAAAACAAAAAAGTTTTTCTCACTAGAACTAGTTTTTTGACTGACCGTTTATATGGTAGCTATATGCTATAGTCATCCGATTTTAATAAATTTTTTTGGAATTGTGTAGAAGCATATAAAACTAATATAAACTAAGATTGGTGACGCTACGATAGAAAACAAAAAAGTTTTTCTCACTAGAACTAGTTTTTTTACTGACCGTTTATATGGCAGCTATATGCTATAGTCATCCGATTTTGATAAATTTTTCCAGAATTGTGTGAAAGGGTATAAAACTAATATATAGCAAGTTTGGTGACGATTCAATAGAAAACAAAAAAGTTTTTCTCACTAGAACTAGTTTATGGACCGATCGTTCCTATGGCAGCTATATGATATAGTCATCCGATCCGGCCGATTCCGACAAATGTGCAGCCTATGTGTATTTAAAGACTTTTTGCAAAGTTTGGTCAAGATAGCTTCAAAACTGAGGGAGGAGATAGCATAGAAACAGACGGACGGACAGACGGACAGACGGACATGGCTATATAGACTCAGCTCGTCATGCTGATCAAGAATATATATAGTTTATGGGGTCGGAGATGCTTCCTTCTATGCGTTACAAACATCGTGACAATTTTAATATACCCTCTTGCAAGGGTATAAAAACAGCGAAAACGCAAAATTTTAAACAAAAAAAATTATTCTCGTGGACTCGCGCTGTCTTCCATCTTGAAAAATTTTTTTTTTAATTACATACATATATTCTGAATATGAAAAAAATATTCGGATCAAATATCGATTGGCCCTTTTCAAGAAAAAAAATAAAAACGGATTTTTTCTTCAAAAACCCGTCTATAGATAACTTTTAGAGTTGTCCCATATTTTTTTCCGGAAAGCTTACGCGAAAATTAAAAAAATTGGTCTGTGGATCGTTTTAATCCGATTTACCGTTTAAAAGTTATGATTTTTTGAAAATTTCAAGTCTTTTTCGCATTATCTTGAGAACTATCAATGATGGGTGAAAACCATTTTAAGGTATTCTCATGTATATATAGTCCATCTAAATGATAGCGATTAATAATTTTTTGGAGACCAAAAAAAATTGGGGTGGCTGAGTTGATATGGAATATCCCATATGTAGTTTATGGGGTCGGAAATGAATATTTCTATTAGAGATGGGCGCGGAACAGAAAATTGCATCCCGTCCCGCCAGATCCCGAATCAGAATTTTCTGTCCCGTCCCGCAAAATCCCGGGAGTATTAAAATTGTCCCGCCCGTCCAGAATCCCGAAAATTTTTGATTCCGAAAAAAATTTTTTTTACAACGTACTTATGTACTTTAAGTGTTTTTTTTTTTTTTTTTTAATTATACAGGAATGCATTCAGAAACATAACTTTTTATTTATTTATAGATACATTTTTGTTTAGAAATAGAATTTGCTCAAAATTATCGCCGAGCAGACGAGTTCGTCTCTCTTCTAGAATTCTACTGGAGGTAGAAAACACTCTTTTACTGGTTGCTGATAAAGTTGGCACATTAAATACTTACCGTGCAAGTTTTTGCATTAATGGAAACTCAGTACAGTCTTTTCAAAACGACAAAACAGATACTTGATTCTTATATTTAACACAATGTGTGTAAAAACTTATTTCATGAGATGAACCTATTTCTTTATCTGATGAACCTTCTAAAAATTCTGAGAAACGATCAGTATTTTTAACTGAAGTGGTATTTTCTTTGTTACTTATTTGACCCTCGGAACCTTTAAATACTTCCAACATTGATCTTACTGTTACATAAACATCATTCCGTGTTTCTGCGGACAAAAAACTTAATTCTTTGAAAGGAGGATTTAAAAACAGTGCTACATAATGAAAAGTAGTTGGTTCACATCGCTTTATTAAAGCTGTTTTACAGATGCCTCTTATTTCTTGCATTACTTTGGTGTCAAATAAATTTTCTGAAGTCATTGAAGATGAAGGGGTAAATCCAGGATTTGTTAGAGATATTTCTAATGTAGGATGGTAAGAATCCTCAGGTAGTGATAGGGGGGAAGACCTAGAGACAACAGCATTAGAACTGTCAGTGACAAAAACAAGATCTAACAAATTGTTTAAATGATTTGGAACTGAGTTTATTTGAAACAAAGACAGATCAAGCAAACAATCTAAAAAATCATGCTGTGCAGATGGTACAAGATAAGTTGACCCATTAAGATTTGACCATGCGATGTTTGACAAGTTAAAATCACCAACAACAACCATATAATCAATGTCTCGTAATTAAGTAAAAACATATTTTATGCAGTTTATATGGTGCATATATACTTGAATATCGGAAGAAGGAGGGATATAGAAACAAGAAATGAATACAGAAAAGGAATTAAAAGTTACCTTAACGGCAACAAATTCAACATCGTCAGGCACATTTACAGAAATGCAATCCGACCGAAGGTTAGATTTTACTGCTATCATAACACCTCCACCTCGGCGTGCCTGTCGATCACGACGGTAAACAATATAATCATTTGACAATATTTCACAATCAGAAACGGAGGGATTTAACCAGGTCTCTGAAAATGCAATAATGTCAAAATCAAATGATGCGCTATTCAAAAATAAAGAGGTAAGTTTGGACAAAAGTCCCCTAACATTTTGATAGACAATACTAATAACGGATGACTGGACTAGTTTTTTGGAGCACTATTAGTGGTAACTTGTGCACCAAAACTGTTAGAGGGCAAACTGACAGGCATTATCCTGCGATTTCTTTGCCTGTACTCGTTAACAATAAGTAGTGGCGGCCAAAATTTTGGGTCACATATAATAGGAAATTCTTCGGAAGAGACACTAATTTTAAACGAAGCTATATCCCGAGGCTCAGCAAAACTGAACTTCGATATATAAACTCTTGCTGAGGATTTGTGAGCAATGTATGCTGCAATTGACTCGCAAGTAGTTTCAGGAGACAACCTAGACACAAAAACTTGTCTACGAGGAGCTACAACTGTAAGAATGGGAGGCAGAGGAGAAATAGGAGCAGAAACCAAAACATTGTCTTGAGGTTCAGAAGGCACTATTAGCGAATTAACAGACCTATCTAATGGTGCATTGGACAAGTCGTTAGTAGGTTGAATCAGGGAGGGTAAGGGTGAAACATCCAGCAAGTTTCCTGGAGAGGCAGACAAAGAAATTGTTGGCGACAAGTCAAAATTTAAGGGAGTGCTTGGCAATGATGGAGGAGGTTGGGGCGATTCACCGGAATCTGGCGGTGGCACAACAAAAAATTGCGGCTCCAACCGACGCATCGACGCCGACTCGAATTTGAATTGACTAAGCAACTCAGAACTGGAGCTAAACTCGCTTGAAAGTTGCTTGGACACTTTGTGCAATTTATCAAAACTATTTTTCACGCTGTTATACATGCGCGAAAAATTGAATTGAATGTCAGTGCATGCAGGGCAAGACCAATTCAAGGCACCACATCCCTTTTTAGGGGAATAAACCTTGTCAAGGTCACGTCCTCTTAATCCTGCACATTTAATATGCATAGAGTGATCGCACAACCAACAGGTTACAAAACGAAATGGCTTCGAATTACTTGCATCTTTATTTGTGCATGATTTTTTGCAGCACGCCATAATGCACAAAATTACCACAGGGTCTAAAATCAAAAGAGAAGATTAAAATATAAGAGCGAAGATGTAGCGGTAGCTAAGCTCTGAGTAGATCAAGCAAACAACAACAAAGATGAGCGGGAGCGATGCACAAAGAGAATATGCACAACAGCGAACTCGCACACAAGCTTGTCTTAAGGGGGGAGGGGGGGTGGGGGACCGCCAAAAACAGATAAGCAAAACAATTACACTAACAAATATACACAAAGCTGACGCCGCGATTATTTTATTTGTTAAATTGTTTGTTAATAGGTACACAACCGAAGCGCGAAGCACAACACGGTAAAGGGGTAAAATATAGAAATTATTCAAAGAAACTTTGCACCAAAATTAGCAAGTTAAACAACACAAAATAATTTTTAAATGCGGAGCACAAATAATACACGTCAATCACTTACAAGACTCTCTCTCTCTATGTCTATTCTGTACCACAAAGCGTATTCATGCATCGTAGGTTCCTTGTCAGAGCTCCAGCTTTCAGAACATTCCTTAAACATGACCAAAAAATTAACAATTTGCTTTAAAAAGATATAGTCAATGTTGGACAGCCTTATTACATCATTTCTTTCCACTAGAAGAGTCTGAACTTCAGTGAAGGAATCGACAATACTATCAAGCATGGTGAAAACAGAGTTCCATCTTGTTTTTAAGTGCTGTTTAAGAGATTTGAACAGTTTACTGTTAAGTTCGGAGTGCTTAAAATGGCCTACTAAGGACTTTGAAGCATCCAACAAAGAGTTCAATTCTGTAACCTTCCCTTTATCGAATAGATCTGTCATGACCAGGTTTAAATTGTGACACGCACATTGAATTCTCTTGTAATGCTTAAAGGCTGCTTTAATATTGGCACCATTGTCTGTGACAATAAAGCTACTTCTAAAACATCGTTCTAACTCATACTGTTTTAAAATTTCAGTTACACATTCCAAAATGTTTGCTCCGTCTTTCTTACCCATTAAGAATTCTCGATTTGCTAGAACATTTACATTAAGGATAAAATCATTGGAGATGTGATGAGCTGTTAACGTAAGAAAGCTTCGTTGCGTGTGCTCATCGGTCCACATATCAGTAGTGTAGGCAATGGACTGATCCTCCAGTTCAGCTTTTAGCTTCGTTTTGACGTTATATTCTTCCTCGGGCAAAATGACACTGGTAATAGTTTTCCTGCTTTTAAGCAAATCAGATGCATTTTGCTTGCCAAATTCTGCTCCAATATCCAATAACGTTTGCGCTAGTTGCAAGAATCCTTGACCTAACAAAATAATGCAGTTTCTTAAATATTTTAGTTATATATGTATATCCATTAGACTGGCCCTTAAATCTTCGATTATTAAGTGCTGGGGCCAGTTAGGGGCCAGTCTAATATGTTTGTTTACTTGCCTTCGGTTGTGGAAAGCGGTCTTAAGTCATTTGTGAAGAAAAAAAGGTGATGCTTAGCAAGATTATTACGAACGCTGGATGGCACTTTCTTTTTTACAAAGCTATCCAAACTCGATTGCACTCCGCTTCTGTCCTCTTTAAATTTTTTGATGCACTTGTAGCGATGCATCCCGGTAGTACCATTTCGTGATGTATGTGGTATGACTTCTTTATATTGCACACAAAGAATAAAGTCCGCTGGTTTATCATTTAGCGAAATCAACTTAAAATTTTTCCAAATGTCAGATTTGGATGACGGATAAGATTAACATCATCACTATTGTTTATAATTTTATTTTTTAAAAGGCGCGTAACCATTGAGTGACCGTGTTTTGTATAGGTGAAAATGCAAAAAATACTAACTCGAAGCCGAATTATAATAGCTTTAAATAAAGTTTTAAAATGAAAAAAAATTCGGGTCCCGAAGATATTTCGGGTCCCGCAGGTTATTTCGGGATCCGCGGGAATTTCGAGATAATGGAATTATCCCGCCCATCCCGCACTTTTTAAAATTTATCCCGTCCCGCCCGATCCCGCGGGAATCCCGTGCCGCGCCCATCTCTAATTTCTATGCGTTACAAACTTCTGGGCAAAATGAATATACACTTTTCAAGTATATAAAAATAGATTGCTTTTAGCATTACATTTGACTATGGCAAAAACATGATAAAGACTATTGAGATGCTAAATGACGATGCGGCGGATGAATTTTCAACCGATGAGGATGGGAGCGGAATCGAGTTTATAGAAAAGGTGGACTCCATTGCCTTAACTAACATACATCTTGTACGGTGCGCTGCACTCACGCTGCAGTTGTGCGTATATGATGTTAACAAACAAAACAATATAAGCGAAAAAGTAAATAGCCTCCGCAAATTGTGCAAAGTTCTGCATACTGGTAAATGCAGCTAAGTAGTGAACATCTTTATACACTTGAAAAGTGTATATTAATTTTGCCCAGAAGTTTGTAACGCATAGAAATATTAATTTCCGACCACATAAACTATATATATTCTTGATCAGGACGACGAGCTGAGTTCAATTCCGTCTGTCCGTCCGTCCGTCTGTCCGTCTGTCTGTATGTCTGTTTCTACGCGAACTAGTCCCTCAGTTTTAATGCTATCGAGCTGAAATTTTGCACAGAGTCTTCTTTTTACTGCACGCAACTAATATGTCGGAACCGCCCGGATCGGATGACTATATCATATAACTGCCATAGGATCGATAGGTCAAAGAACTAGTTCTAGTGGGAAAAACTTTTTTGTTTTCCATCGTAGCGTCACTAATCTTGGTATATGTTAGTTTTATATGCTTTCACATAATTCTGGAAAAATGTATCAAAATCAGATCACTATAGCATATAGCTGCCATAGAAACGGTCGGTCTAAGATCTAGTTCTAGTGAGAAAAACTTTTTTGTTTTCCATCGTAGCGTCACTAATCTTGGTATATATTAGTTTTATATGCTTTCACATGATTTTGAAAAAATTTATCTAAATCGGATGACTATAGCATATAGCTGCCATAGACCCGATCGGTCGGAAAATGTGTTTTACTAAGAAAAGTTTTTATACCCGTTACTCGTAGAGTAAAAAGGGTATACTAAGTTCGTGCAAATGTATGTAACAGGCAGAAGGAAGCATCTCCGACCCCATAAAGTATATATATTCTTGATCAGCATCAATAGCCGAGTCGATATAGACATGTCCGTCTGTCCGTCTGTCTGTCTGTCCGTCTGTCCGTCCGTCTGTATGAACACCTAGATCTGAGAGACTATAAGAGCTAGAGCTACCATTTTTTCAGTGTAGACTAGTATTGTCTGCACGCAGATCAAGTTTGATTCAAATTTTTGCCACGCCCCCTCCCGCCCCCGCAATTTGAAAAAACCTCATATCTCCCACAATTTTGAAAAGAGATTGTTCGGACCTTCTAGACATATATTTTAATCATCATTACCTATCGATCCGCCATACATCATTTTTCGATCAGATGAACGATAGAAAAGTACCCGCCCCCGCAATTTGAAAAATACCTCATATCTCCCACAATTTTGAAAATAGATTGTTCGAACTTTCTAGACTTATATTTTAATCATCATTACTTATCGATTCGCCATACATCATTTCCCGATCAGATGAGCTATAGTAGAGTTGCCTCCCCCGCAATTTTGAAAAAACTCATCTCTCCCACTCTCTAATAAAATATTCCTAAATAAACCTTACCCTGAGTAACGGGTATATCGAAGTCGAGCAGGGCCGACTTCAACTTACGCTCTCGTTTTTATGGTATCAAATTTGTATTATCAATGATTTTAAAATTTTAAATATCTGATATCTATATCCTATATATATTTTACCGGTTAAATCATTTGGAGTAAAGTTTTTCAAGTGTATTAAAACTTCGGCACAGTCGAAGTTAGCTTTGCCTTCTCGTTATTACTTAATTTTATACATTTGTATACGGTTGATTCCATGAAAAATAAACCACTCGGAGTTTATTTTCGTCGAAATTTGTATACACTTGAAAAGTGTATATTAATTTTGCCCAGAAGTTTGTAACGTAAGAAATATTAATTTCCGACCCCATAAACTATATATATTCTTGATCAGGAGGACGAGCTGAGTTCAATTCCGTCTGTCCGTTGGTCCGTCTGTCTGTCTGTTTCTACGCAAACTAGTCCCTCAGTTTTAAAGCTATCGAGCTGAAATTTTGCACAGAGTCTTCTTTTTACTGCACGCAACTAATATGTTGGAACCAGCCGGATCGGATGACTATATTATATAGCTACCATAGGAACGACCGGTCTAAGAACTAGTTCTAGTTAAAAACGAGAAGGCAAAGCTAACTTCGACTGCGCCGAAGTTTTAATACACTTGAAAAACTTTACTCCAACTGATTTAACCAGTAAAATATATATAGGATATAGATATAAGATATTAAAAAATTTTAAATCATTGATAATAAAAATAGGATACCATAAAAAAACTTTTCTTAGTAAAACACATTTTCCGACTGATCGGCCCTATGGCAGCTATATACTATAGTCATCCGATTTTTATAAATTTTTTAAAAAAATTTTAAAAGCATATAAAACTAATATCTACCAAGATTGGTGACGATACAATGGAAAACAAAAAAGTTTTTCTCACTAGAACTAGTTTTTGAATAGACCGTTTATATGGCAGCTATATGATATAGTCATCCGATTTTGATAAATTTTTTCACAATTATGTGGAAGCATATAAAACTAACATACACCAAGATTTGTGCCGCTACGATGGAAAACAACAAGGTTTTTCTAACTAGAACTAGTTCTTAGAACGATCGTTCGTATGGCAGCTATATGGGCATTTCCACCAAAAGGTCCACCTAGACCAAAAATTTTAAAGTTTTTCAAAACCCCTTTATTTTCATAGGAAAACAGTCAAATTGTACTAATATAAACTAATTTTACATTTATTTATAACCCACTTCGAGATATTCAAAAGCAAAGTCGCGCAAGCTCAACTATTCTCAGTATGATATATCCCCTGCTCTTTTTATACCCTTGCAGAGGGTATATTAAAATTGTCACGATGTTTGTAACGCAGTGAAGGAAGCATTTCCGACCACATAAAGTATATATATTCTTGATCAGCATGACGAGCTGAGTTCATTTCCGTTTGTCCGTCTGTCCGTCCGTCCGTCTGTCCGTCTGTCCGTCTGTTCGTCTGTTTCTATGCTATCTCCTCCCTCAGTTTTGAAGCTATCTTGACCAAACTTTGCAAAATGCCTTTAAATACAAATACGCTGCACATTTGTCGGAATCGGCCGGATCGGATGACTATATCATATAGCTGCCATATAAACGGTCGGTTCAAAACCGTGTTCTAATGAGAAAAACTTTTTTGTTTTCCATCGTAGCGTCACCAATCATGGTACATATGTGTTATGTTTCTACACAGTTCTGGAAAAATTGATCCAAATCGGATGACTATAGCATAAAGCTGCCATATAAACGGTCGGTTCTAAAACTAGTTCTAGTGAGAAAAACTTTTTTGTTTTCCATCGAAGCATCACCAATCTTGGTATATATTAGTTTCATATACTTCCACACAATTCTGGACAAATTTATCGAAATCGGATGACTATAGCATATAGCTACCATAGGAACGATCGGTTCAAAACCGTATTCTAATGAGAAAAACTTTTTTGTTTTCCATCGTAGCGTCACCAATCATGGTATATATAAGTTTTATATGTTTCTACACAGTTCTGGAAAAATTTATCAAAATCGGATGACTATAGCATATAGCTGCCATATAAACGGTCTATTCAAAAACTAGTTCTAGTGAGAAAAACTTTTTGGTTTTCCATCGAAGCATCACCAATCTTGGTATATATTAGTTTCATATACTTCCACACAATTCTGGAAAAATTTATCGAAATCGGATGACTATATCATATAGCTGCCATAGGAACGATCGGTTCAAAACCGTATTCTAATGAGAAAAACTTTTTTGTTTTCCATCGTAGCGTCACCAATCATGGTACATATAAGTTTTATATGTTTCTACACAGTTCTGGAAAAATTGATCAAAATCGGATGACTATAGCATATAGCTGCCATATAAACGGTCGGTTCAAAAACTAGTTCTAGTGAGAAAAACTTTTTGGTTTTCCATCGAAGCATCACCAATCTTGGTATATATTAGTTTCATATACTTCCACACAATTCTGGAAAAATTTATCGAAATCGGATGACTATAGCATATAGCTGCCATAGGAACGATCGGTCTAAAAACTAATTCTAGTGAGAAAAACTTGTTTGTTATCAATGGTAGCGCCTTTCAAAAACTGCAAGGGTATTTAAAACATCGGCGTAGCCGATGTTAGCCTTCTATTTTTGTTTTTATAATTGTTCTTTAATGTCTTTCTTTATGCATTGACTTTTGCATTCTTAAATCTTTCCAAGGATACAATGAGTCAAATAAAAATGCAAAAGAGACTATGCAATTTGTAAATAACGAAATTTTTTGATTTGCATCATCGCATTTTTCGATGTCCCGTGCGACATTGAAAAACAACACTTGTTATCTGTGCGTCAAAGGTACATGTGGAAGGCTTATCCAATATAGAGTACAAATAGTGATTTTTAATACAATTCAAATAAAAACGAGAAGGCAAAGCTAACTTCGACTGTGCCGAAGTTCTAATACACTTGAAAAAGATTACTCCAACTGATTTAACCGGTAAAATATATATAGGATATAGATATCAAATGTTTACAATTTTTAAATCATTGATAATAAAAATTTGATACCATAAAAAAAAACTTTTCTTAGTAAAACACATTTTCCGTCAGATCAGTCCAATGGCAGCTATATGCTATAGTCCTCCGATTTTGATAAATTTTTTCGAAATTATGTGAAAGAATATAACACTAATATATACCAAGATTGGAGACGCTACGATAGAAAACAAAAAAGTTTTTCTCACTAGAAGTATTTTTTTGACCGACCGTTTATATGGCAGCTATATGCTATAGTCATCCGATTTTGATAAATTTTTTCCGAATTGTGTCAAAGCATATAAAACTAATATATATTAAGATTGGAGACGCTACGATGGAAAACAAAAAAGTTTTTCTCACTAGAAGTTGTTTTTTGACCGTCCGTTTCTATGGCAGCTATATGCTATAGTCATCCGATTTTGATCAATTTTTGCCGAATTGTGGGGAAACATATAAAACTAATATATACTACGATTGGTGACGCTACGATGGAAATCAAAAAAGTTTTTCTCACAAAGACTTATTTTTCGACCGATCGTTCCTATGACAGCTATATGATATAGTCATCCGATCCGGCCGGTTCCGACATATTAGTTGCGTGCAGTAAAAAGAAGACTCTGTGCAAAATTTCAGCTCGATAGCTTTAAAACTGAGGGACTAGTTTGCGTAGAAACAGACAGACAGACAGACAGACAGACAGACAGACAGACAGACAGACAGACAGACAGACGGACAGACGGACAGACGGACAGACGGACAGACGGACGGACGGACAAGCGGAAATGAACTCAGCTCGTCGTCCTGATCAAGAATATATATTGTTTATGGGGTCGAAAATTAATATTTCTATGCGTTACAAACTTCTGGGCAAAATTAATATACACTTTTCAAGTGTATAAGAATCATGCAGAAAAATGAGAATATTTGTGATCTTGGTACTTATATAAAGTTGGTCCCGTGCGGCATCGTAAATGTGAAATTTAAAATTTTTATACCCGTTACTCGTAGAGTAAAAAGGGTATACTAAGTTCGTGCAAATGTATGTAACAGGCAGAAGGAAGCATTTCCGACCCCATAAAGTATATATATTCTTGATCAGCATCAATAGCCGAGTCGATATAGAAATGTCCGTCTGTCCGTCTGTCCGTCTGTCCGTCCGTCCGTCCGTCCGTCCGTCCGTCCGTCCGTCCGTCTGTCTGTATGAACACCTAGATCTCAGGGACTATAAGAGCTAGAGCAACCATTTTTTCAGTGTAGACTTGTATCTTCTGCACGCAGATCAAGTTTGTTTCATATTTTTGCCACGCCCCCTCCCGCCCCCGCAATATGAAAAAAACCTCATATCTCCCACAATTTTGAAAATAGATTGTTCGAACCTTCTAGACATATATTATAAACATCATTACCTATCGATCCGCCGTACATCATTTTTCGATCAGATGAACGATAGAAGAGTTGCCACCCACGCATTTGGAAAATACCTCATATCTCCCACAAATTTGAAGATAGATGGTTTGAATTCTCTAGACATATATTATAATCATCATTACCTATCGATCCGCCATACATCACTTTCCGATCAGTTGTACGACAGTAGAGTTGCCACCCCCGCAATTTGGAAAAGTCTTCATATCCCCAACAATTTTGAAGAAAGATTATTCGAACCCTCTCGACATATATTTTAATCATCATTACCAATCGATCCGCCATACATAATTTCCTGATCAGATGAACGATAGAAAAGTTCACGCCCCCGCAATTTGAAAAATACCTCATATCATCCACAATTTTGAATATAGATTGTTCGAACCTTCTAGATATATATTTTAACCATCATCACTTATCGATCCGCCATGCATCATTTCCCGATCAGATGAGCTATAGTAGAGTTGCCACCCGCAATTTGGAAAAAACCTCATATCTCCCACAATTTGGGCATGTTGTGATCTAATAAAATATTCTTAAATAAACCTTACCCTGAGTAACGGGTATATCGAAGTCGAGCAGGGCCGACTTTAACTTACGCTCTCGTTTATTACATGAATGATTTTTTTTTTTTGTAAATCATAGTTTTTATTTTTTATATCTAAAGGAGCAAAAACGACGGCGAAAAAAAATTTAGAGAGCCTGCATACGGTAGAGAAAAAGTTAAAGTACGATCCAATATTTAAACGAGAGCGTAAGTTGTGGCAAAAATTTGAAACAAACTTGATCTGCGTGCAGAAAATACAAGTCTACACTGAAAAAATTGTACCTCTAGCTCTTATAGTTCCTGAGATCTAGGTGTTCATACAGACAGACGGACGGACGGACGGACGGACGGACGGACGGACGGACAGACGGACAGACGGACAGGTCTATATCGACTCGGCTATTGATGCTGATCAAGAATATATATACTTTATGGGGTCGGAAATGCTTCCTTCTGCCTGTTACATACATTTGCACGAACTTAGTATACCCTTTTTACTCTACGAGTAACGGGTATAAAAATTTTTGTTGTTTTTTTATTATTATGCGAAAATGTATACATTGAAATCTTTTGTTGACTTAAAAACATTTTTAATATAAATATAATATATTAATATATAATTTCCTTAAAAGAGTTACTGAAATAACAATATTATTATGACGGAAGAAAATGTCCCATACGACATGTCCCGTGCGAAAGTGCTTAAAATTGAATTTTGAGAAATGTATAAGTTTATTTTGGGTAAAATCAAAACCGTTTTTAAGTGTCATCAATGTGAAATGTTCTTAAATTTAACAGATTATAATATTGCCTCAGGATTCGCTAAAATCGGCTTGTCAATTGTTGGTCTCAAAAAATACTTCTGTTTTTGTCCCGTGCGAATGCCTTGCTTTTTTGTAATTTTCTTGAAAAAAAATTAATTGCCCAAAATCAACCTTAGCCCCAATTGTAGGGCCAATTAAGAGCAATACGTTAAGCCTTTTGTCAAATCGAAAATACGTTTTATTTTTACTTTTTTTCCACTTCAAAGATGTACGAAGGTCCAGTTCGACATAATGGAAATTCCCATATGATATAGTCATCCGATCCGTCCGTTTCCGACGAATGTGCAGCCAATGTGTATTTAAAGACTTTTTTGCAAAGTTTGGTTAAGAAACAGACGGACGGACAGACGGACATGGCTATATCGACTCGTCTCAATTACATCGCTCCTCTCATACTTGGTCTTTGCCTTTTTACAAAAATATCTATGTGAAAGAAGGGAGGAAACTATAAGCGGCAGTCCCATTGGGAAATTACCAGTAAGCTATTGCCCTCTCGCTCTCACTTTGCTCACTTCGTTGCTTTGAATTTTCTTTTACGTATTGCTCTTATATCGTTCATCTGATCGTAAAACGATGTATGGCGGGTCGATAAATAATGAGTAGTAGAATATATGTCTAGAATGTTCGAACTATTTATCTTCAAAATTGTAGGAGTTATTACGTTTTTTTTTAATTTGCGGGGGAGGCAGGGGGCGTGGCAAAAATTAAAAATAAACTTGATCTGTCTGCAGGAAATAGAATTATATGTTTCATACACTTCAAACCTCTAACTCTTACCATTTTTGTTGTTCATACGTTTGTTCATACGGACAGACACAGACGGACAGAAGGACATGGCTATATCGACTCGGCTGTTGATGCTGATCAATAATATATATAGTTTATAGGGTCGAAGATGCTTTCTTAAGGCTGTTACATACATTTGCACAAACCCAATATACTCTGTGTACCTTTGGTACAGAGTATAACAACATAGAGTAAGATCGTTGCAGTTTAGTGCACCGACTACGAATACCTTGTACGTTTGATTTTGTATGGAAAGGAGTGGGTGAGCAATGTGTTTGAGAGTGTATGCAGCAATTAATTTATAGATACGTATGTGCAGCGGGTACTTTCGGTACAATTCATAAAAATATACTAGCATATAACCCGGCGCTCTTCGCTTCGCCACCATCAGTATGATGAAAAAACGCTTGGCAATGATCCCGCCCCCATTTTCCGACCATCAGAAATGAGAAAATTATTTTCCTCTTAGTTGGCCCATTAAGCGTACAAACGCTGAAACCACCCCTGGCACCCATTATCCGACCTTGAGGGTGGGTATCTGCAAAGTAGAGACCTGCACGAGTGATTACACGATGCCGGAATCATGAGTAACGAGAAGGCAAAGCTAACTTCGACAGTGCCGAAGTTTTAATACACTTGAAAAACTTTACTCAAACTGATTTAACCGGTAAAATATATATAGAATATAGATATCAGCTATTTACAATTTTTAAACCGTTGATAATAAAAATTTGATACCATAAAAAAAAATTTCTTAGTAAAACACATTTTTCGACCGATCGGTGCTATGGCAGCTATATGCTATAGTCATCCGATTTCGATACATTTTTTCAAAATTATGTGAAAGCATATAAAACTAATATAAACCAAGATTGGGGACGCTACGATAGAAAACAAAAAAAATGTTCTCACTAGAAGTAGTTTTATGACAGACCGTTTATATGGCAGCTATATGCTATAGTCATCCGATTTTGATAAATTTTTTCAGATTTGTGTGGAAACAAATAAAACAAATATATACTACGATTTGAGACGCTACGATGGAAATCAAAAAAGTTTTTCTCACAAAGACTTATTTTTCGACCGATCGTTCCTATGGCAGCTATAAGCTATAGTGATCCGATTTTGATACATTTTTCCAGAATTATGTGGAAGCATATAAAACTAACATATACCAAGATTAGTGACGATACGATGGAAAACAAAAAAGTTTTTTTTTAACTAGAACTAGTTCTTAGACCGATCGTTCCTATGGCAGCTATATGATATAGTCATCCGATCCGGCCGGTTCCGACATATTAGTTGCGTGCAGTAAAAAGAAGACTCTGTGCAAAATTTCAGCTCGATAGCTTTAAAACTGAGGGACTAGTTCGCGTAGAAACAGACGGACAGACGGACAGACGGACGGACGGACAGACGGAAATGAACTCGGCTCGTCGTCCTGATCAAGAATATATATAGTTTATGTGGTCGGAAATGAATATTTCTATGCGTTACAAACTTCTGGGCAAAATTAATATACACTTTTCAAGTGTATAAAAAGTACTGAAGATTTTTGAACCAACTATAAACCATTTCAAAGTACCATTCATGCAAAAGATTCTAAAACATTTTGGGTTTTAGAAATGCGTCAGGATTCGCTAAGTTCTGGCTATATGTAGGTGGCCCCGAAAGCAACTTCTGTTTTTGTCCCGTTCAAATCGCTTCTTATTTTGCCATTATTTTGGAATCAGTATTTCACCTCTTATTCGCTTTAGCACTATTTATAGTGCTACTCAATACCTTCATTATACACTTGAAAAGTGTATATTAATTTTGCCCAGAAGTTTGTAACGCATAGAAATATTCATTTCCGACCCCATAAACTATATATATTCCTGATCAGGACGACGAGCTGAGTTCATTTCCGTCTGTCTCTCGCTAGCACCGCAGCATAAACGGGCACATCCCCAAGAGCCTCCTCTGTCTGCAATTCTTACAGCTCACCTGCTTTTTGCACTTCGCGGCAGTGTCGTCACATTGACGGCATGTGACGTCCTTCGATCGACATTGAGACACCCTGTGATCAAGTCCAACGCACCTATGACATGCATAGGTGCGGACGAGCAACCGGCAGTGGAACGAAAACCACTTAATGTAGACCCGTCCGGTCTCATCAAGTACGGCCAGTGCGCTCTCGTCCACCTCCAGCATCAGATTTACTCTGTCGCCGTCGGTGATGGACCAAGGTTTGGTCTCCAAATGGACTGCTTTCTTGACGGCTGCTATCTTCAGCTGCTCCTTAAAGTGATTCGCGTAGAGCTCCTCCATGAACTCCTCCGGCGAGATGCTGGTGCCCACATCGAACACCGTGATCCTGGGCTTCGGGCATTGGTTTTGCTTCACAGCAAGGCCAACTTTTGGAAACTTCATGTTTCCGACCACCCTCTTCATCTCGCGCACAGATGGCGTGCGGATAATGGCTCCTCCGCGACGTAATTCGCGCACTTCATGCACACGCACGCCAAGTGCAGGAGCAACCTCTTTGCGCACCTTTTCCGCCACCTGATGTGACCCTAGTGTCACTACTTGTAACCACCGCTGACCATGTCTCAACTGGCTTGTTGATCCGTGGAACGACAAGCTCGTCGTACCGTGAAATCGCTGCATTAACAGCACCGGCAGCCTCAGGTTCCATGCAGCTTCTAAAAACGGCGTCCTTTACTTTGATCTGCACTGCAGTTAATTCCGCCAGCACAGCAGATGCGCCCTCCGCAACAACATCCGTTGCTCTTTTTTTTTTAGTCTTTGTAGCGAGTTTTCCCCCATGGGAGTACAGACGCTACGTACATTTATTCCACTGTGTAATCCAAGTCACGAAGACCTGCTAATCCCACCTTTAAAATGCACAATGTGTCTGCTTTAAAAACATAAAGCCAGACTACAATTGCTAAATGAGTACTTACTAATGGCGATCCACCATACAGGCGGTGGATTTTTTGGGTTAAACTTCATTTTACATTTCATTATACAATTATACTGTTATTTACAACTCCGTTGCTTTGCAGCATGGAATTTGCATTCTGGCTCGTGCAGCAGGGGCAGCGATAGCAGGGACAGCTACACAGGCAACAGAAAGGGCAGAAGGCGGGGCATCATTCATAGCGGCAGCAGAAGTGGATTGGCATCCAGCGTAGCCCTTTTTGAGTCGAAAACGAGAAGGCAAAGCTAACTTCGACTGTGCCGAAGTTGTAATACACTTGAAAAACTTTACTCCACCTGATTTAACCGGTAAAATATATATAGAATATAGATATCAGATATTTAAAATTTTTAAATCATTGATAATAAAAATTTGATACCATAAAAACAAACTTTTCTTAGTAACACAAATTTTTCGACCGATCGATCCTATGGCAGCTATATGCTATAGTCATCCGATTTTAATAAAATTTTTCAAAATTATGTGGAAGCATATAAAACTAATATATACCAAGATTGGGGACGCTACAATGGAAAACAAAAAAGTTTTTCTTACTAGAACTAGCTTTTGGACCGAACGTTTGTATGGCAGCTATATGCTATAGTGATCCGATTTTGATACATTTTTCCAGAATTATGTGGAAACATATAAAACTAACATATACCAAAATTAGAGACGCTACGATGGAAAACAAAAAAGTTTTTCTCACTAGAACTAGTTCTTAGACCGATCGTTCCTATGGCAGCTATATGATATAGTCATCCGATCCGGCCGGTTCCGACATATTAGTTGCGTGCAGTAAAAAGAAGACTCTGTGCAAAATTTCAGCTCGATAGCTTTAAAACTGAGGGACTAGTTCGCGTAGAAACAGACGGACAGACGGACGGACGGACAGACGGAATTGATCTCGGCTCGTCGTCCTGATCAAGAATATATATAGTTTATGTGGTCGGAAATGAATATTTCTATGCGTTACAAACTTCTGGGCAAAATTAATATACACTTTTCAAGTGTATAACGAGAAGGCAAAGCTAACTTCGACTGTGCTGAAGTTTTAATACACTTGAAAAACTTTACTCCAACTGATTTAACCAGAAAAATATATATAGAATATAGATATCAGATATTTAAAATTTTTAAATCATTGATAATAAAAGTTTGATACCATAAAAAAACTTTTCTTAGTAAAACACATTTTCCGACCGATCGGTCCTATGGCAGCTATATTGTATAGTCATCCGATTTTGATAAATTTTTTCAAAATTATGTGAAAGCATATAAAACTAATATATACCAAGATTGGGGACGCTACGATAAGAAACAAAAAAGTTTTTCTCACTAGAATTAGTTAAATGGCCGACCGTTTATATGGCAGCTATATGCTATAGTCATCCGATTTTGATAAATTTTTTCAGATTTGTGTGGAAACATATAAAACAAATATATACTACGATTTGAGACGCTACGATGGAAATCAAAAAAGTTTTTCTCACAAAGACTTATTTTTCGACCGATCGTTCCTATGGCAGCTATATGCTATAGTGATCCGATTTTGATACATTTTTCCAGAATTATGTGGAAGCATATAAAACTAACATATACCAAGATTAGTGACGCTACGATGGAAAACAAAAAAGTTTTTCTAACTAGAACTAGTTCTTAGACCGATCGTTCCTATGGCAGCTATATGATATAGTCATCCGATCCGGCCGGTTCCGACATATTAGTTGCGTGCAGTAAAAAGAAGACTCTGTGCAAAATTTCAGCTCGATAGCTTTAAAACTGAGGGACTAGTTCGCGTAGAAACAGACAGACAGACGGACAGACAGACGGACAGACGGACGGACGGACAGACGGAAATGAACTCGGCTCGTCGTCCTGATCAAGAATATATATAGTTTATGGGGTCGGAAATGAATATTTCTATGCGTTACAAACTTCTGGGCAAAATTAATATACACTTTTCAAGTGTATAAAAAGGGCTCGAAGTTCCCTTCTTCTTCTTCTGCCTACGCTAATGCTTCAGGATTCCGGTACTCGTGTCGCTCATCATGCTGAAAGCACTTTTAGTCAGGACACAAACCAACACGAACCAAACTTCCGCACAAATAGACGCGATACGAACCGCGCTTTAAGCATAAAATGTCCCAAAACGGCAAATGCGTTAGCTCAATGGTACAAGCTCGACCACGACCACAATTTGTTTGAATGAAGCTAAACATTGTAAATGTCTAGATGCCACTGTCGCTAGCACGGCAGCGTATACGGAGCATGTCCCCGAGAGCATATGATGCCCGTCGGGTAGACGCCTTTGTCTGCAATTCCTGCTGCCTGTTTGGTGGTGCACTTCGCGGCAGTGTGGCCAGTGTCGCTACATTGACGGCTTGCGACGTTCTTTGCTCTGCATTGAGACACCTTGTGGTCGAATCCAACGCACCTATGACAAGCATAGGTACCGACGAGCGACCGGCAACGGAAAGAAAACCACTTGACATAGACCCGTCTGGTCTCCTCAAGTACGACCAGTGCACTCTCGTCCACCTCCAGCGTCAGATTGACTCTGTCGCCATCGGTGATGGACCAAGGCTTCGTCTCCAAGTGGTTAACTTTTTGAAAGGCTGACATTTTCAGCTGCTCCTTGAAGTGGTGCACCCGCACGCCAAGTGCAGGGGCAACCTCCTTGCGCACCTTCTTTGCCACCTGTTTACCAGTGACACCAGGGTCACTACTAGTAACTACCGCTGACCACGACTCAACTGATTTGTTGAACTGTGGGGCGGCGATGCGTGCTGTGTAAGGGGCAGCAGAATTCAATTCAATTCAATTTTTATACACTTGAAAAGTGTATATTAATTTTGCCCAGAAGTTTGTAACGCATAGAAATATTCATTTCCGACCCCATAAACTATATATATTCTTGATCAGGACGACGAGCCGAGTTCATTTCCGCTTGTCCGTCCGTCCGTCTGTCCGTCTGTCCGTCTGTCCGTCCGTCCGTCTGTCCGTCTGTCCGTCTGTTTCTACTCAAACTAGTCTCTCAGTTTTAAAGCTATCGAGCTGAAATTTTGCACAGAGTCTTCTTTTTACTGCACGCAACTAATATGTCGGAACCGGCCGGATCGGACGACTATATCTTATAGCTGCCATAGGAACGATCGGTCGGAAAATAAGTCTTAGTGAGAAAAACTTTTTTATTTTCCATTGTAGCGCCACCAATCTTGGTATATATTAGTTTGAGATGATTTTACGTATTTGTGGAAAAATTTATCAAAATCGGATGAATACAGCGTATAGCTGCCATATAAAGGGTCGGTCAAAAAACTAGTTCTAGTGGGAAAAACTTTTTTATTTTCCATCGTAGCGTCACCAATCTTGGTATAGATTAGTTTTATATGCGTCAACACAATTCTGGAAGATTTTATCAAAATCGGATGACTATAGCGTATAGCTGCCATAGGACTGATCGGTCGAAAAATGTGTTTTACTGAGAAAAGTTTTTTTATGGTATCAAATTTTTATTATCAATGATTAAAAATTTTTAAATATCTGATATCTATATCCTATATATATTTTACCGGTTAAATCAGTTGGAGTAAAGTTTTTCAAGTGTATTAAAACTTCGGCACAGTCGAAGTTAGCTTTGCCTTCTCGTTTTTTCATTTAACTTAAAACAAAACTCAAAAACAAATATTTTTTCCATTAAAACTAAACTTAAAAACTAAAAACAAATATTTTGTTCAATAAACTTAAAAGAAAACTTAGCAAGTAAGAAAGTCGGTCAAGCCCGACTGTAATATACTCTGTACCTGTTTGTATGTAACTGATAACTTCAAAAGTGAGGGTTTTTCAAAAACAGAGGGTGGCAACTCTTTCGACTTTCGTTCATCTGGTTGAAACACGATGTATGGGGGCTCGATAAGTAATGATGAGTAGAATTACCCTAGTACATAACATAAAATTATAAAATTTGTATATCATTTCCTATTAACATAAACGTATCTTTATAAGTCACGCGGGAATCGCGCGTGATTTCTGACCGCAGGCCATCTCAATTGCATCGCTCCTCTCATTCTTGGTCTTTGCCTCCTTACACAAATATCTATTGGAAAGAAGGGAGGGGGGAAACTGAAAGCGGCGCAGTCCAGTTAGCTAATGCCGTCAAGCAAATTCCAATTCTGAAATTATCAGTAAGCTATTGCCCTCTCGCTCTCTCTTTCTAGTAAGTTCTACCAATCGCTGCCAATCGTTGTCGTTGTCGTTTCATTAAATTTTCTTTTACATATAGCGCCACTATTGTTCATCTGATCGGAAAACGGTGTAAGGGGGCTTGATAAGAAATGATGAGTAGAATATGTGTCTAGAAGGTTCGAACAACCTAACTCCAAAATTGTGGAAGAAATTAAGTTTTTTTTCAATTTGCGGGGGAGGCAGGGGGCGTGGCAAAAATCAAAACTAAACTTGATTTGCCTGCAAGTATAAGAAATATATGTTACATACACTTCAAACCTCTATCTCTTACCATCTCTGAGATCTCTTCGTTCATACGGACAGACAGACGGACATGGCTATATCGACTCGGCTGTTGATGCTGATCAAGAATATATATACTTTATAGGGTCGGAGATGCTTCCTTCTGGCTGTTACATACATTTGCACAAACCCAATATACTCTGTGTACCTTCGGTAGCGAGTATAAAAACCTTATATCTCCCACAATATTGAAAACACATTGTTCGGACCTTCTAGACATATATTTTGATCATCATTACCTATCGATCCGCCATACAATATTTTCCGATCAGATGAACGATAGCAGAGTTGCCACCCCCGCAATTTAAAAAATAACTTATATCTCCCACAATTTTGAAAATACATTGTTAAAACCTTCTAGACATTTATTTTAATCATCATTTCCTATCGATCCGTCTTACATCATTTCTTGATCGGATCAACGATAGAAAAGTTCCCGTCCCAGCAATTTGAAAAATACCTTATATTTCGCACAATTTTTAAAATAGATTGTTCGAATCGTCTAGACATATATTTTTACCATCATTACTTATCAATCCGCCATACATCAATTCCTGATCAGATGTGGGATAGTAGAGATGCCACCCCCGCAATTTGGAAAAGACCTCATATCTCCCACAATTTTGAAGATAGATTATTCGAACCCTTTAGAAATATATTTTAACTGTCATTACCTATCGATCCGCCATACATGATTTCTTGATCGATAGAAAAGTTCCCCGCCCCCGCAATTTGAAAAATACCCCATATCTCCCACAATTTTGAAAATAGATTGTTCGAACCTTCTAGACATATATTTTAATTATCATTACTTATCAATCTGTAATACATCATTTCCCGATCAGATGAACGATAGTAGAGTTGCCACCCTCGCAATTTGGGCAAGTTGTGATATAATGAAATCACAGAGGAAGAGAGATAGAGGGGAAGATTGAGACGGCTCTCGATTTGTGGCGCTGTTAAGTAACAGCCAGTGTTGAGACACTTTTAAAATGTTGCCAGCGATTTCAACATGTTGCTAAGGTCTTATAACACAGATAGGAAAACACGGTGGTTAGAGCGAGACGGACATTGTGTTGGCTGTACTCAAAACAACAAAAAACAGCTGATTATTTCGCTGTTAAGTTTGTGGCGGCAGAGCAATCTTCCCCTCTAGAAATACTGCTCTTTGTCTTTGCGAAGGGCTCGGCATGTGTTCGGCTCGTGTCTGTGTGAATTTGCCGAATGTGTTCGGCCGCCTGCGTCTTGGACGACGACGTCTTGTTCAAAGTGAGAGCGGTAGCGAGAGCATAGCAATATTTTTATTGCTCTTGCTGCTCCGGAGTAGGAAATGCGAGCGCTGCCTATGGACAAATGCTTCTAATTCGTCACAGAGCAAGAGTATTAGAGAAAAATATTGCGACGCCTCTCAATTTGTGGCGCTGTAGATACTGTGACCAATGTAGATACTTTTAAAATGTTGCCAGCGATTTCAACATGTTGCTAAGGTCTTATCACACATATAGGAAAACACGGTGGTTAGAGCGAGACGGACATTGTCTTGACTGTACTTAGAGAGCGATAATAACAAAAAACAGCTGATTATTTCGCTGTTAACTTTGTTGCGAGAGCGACAATAACCAAAGACCATATATTATTAGACTGAACGATTGCTCTGCCGCCACAAACTTAACAGCGAAATAATCAGCTGTTCTTTGTTATTGTCGCTCTCGCAACAAACTTAACAGCGAAATAATCAGCTGTTTTTTGTTATTATCGCTCTCTAAGTACAGTCAAGACAATGTCCGTCTCGCTCTAACCACCGTGTTTTCCTATATGTGTGATAAGACCTTAGCAACATGTTGACATCGCTGGCAACATTTTAAAAGTATCTACATTGGTCATATCTCTTAACAGCGCCACAAATTGAGAGGCGTCGCAATCTTTCAGTCTAATAATATATGGTCTTTGCAATAACAAAAAACAGCTGATTGTTTCGCTGTTAAGTTTGTGGCGACCAATCATTACCTCTAATAACATTGCTCTGTGAATTCGTTTCGGCATAGCAAATTATTTAGTCATTTAATATTTATTACTGAAGCAATAAAAATCAAAGTGAGGTAGCTTGCATCGAATAGCTGTTATTCATCGATAAGCGGCCCTGGAACCACTGGTTCACAAAAGTAGTTCCACAGCAATTTCACGTGGAATTCAGAACACGAAAATGAAAACGTTTCAAAATTGATGCGGAATTACTTTTAAAAAGTAAATGGAATTGAGAACAAGGCTGATAACAACATTATACTTACAGCATAGTGCAAAACATAAATTCTGAACTTGTTGTGGCTTGGTTGACTTTTCGTTATAATGTTGCCACAAAGTCAAAAAATCAAATTCTAGGGCTGCAAGTGTAGCTATTCAGCAAAATGCGACCAAGTTTATTGTTAATCATTGGCACTATCGTGCATTTTATGCCAACCTCTAGGAGCCGAGAAAAAAGTAAGCAACGATTTTTCAGAGACAGACTAATTTGGTGTTGTTTAGTGACACTTGGTTTAGCACCAGTTCCAATCACTAGTTCCAGTTCCGGAGCAAGCGACACCTTTGGCAGTGACGACGAGACACCCCCACTGATTAGAGTTTTTCACCATAACTGTTCACACGATTGTGCTCAAACTTGTTAGCCACATTCTTGAATATCTCTCCTATACGATTATATACCGTGCAACGTATGCCAACATCTTGGAGCTTAACAGTTTTGCCATCTTTCTTAAGTAATTTATTTAAGGATTTTTTATGGACAATTGTGAAGGTTGGTCACTGACAAGCGGTTTTCTCCGAAACTGTTCACACGATTGAACTCAAACTTTGTGAGAATATATATTGTATTGGTATATCGTGTATTTTATGCCAACCTCTGAGAAGGAAATATGCCCCAAAAAGTGGGGAGTCGATTTTCGGGCTGACATTTTCATGTGCAAGGCAAAAATCCATCAACTGGTTAAATAAGCAATAGTTAATGCTGATGTTTTAAATACCCTTCCAGTTTTTAAAGACGCTACCATTGACAAACAATTGGTGACGTTACGATGGAAAACCAAAAAGATTTTCCCAATAGAACTAACTGTTGGACCGATCGTTCCTAAGGAAGCTATATGATATAGTCATCCGATCCGGCCGATTCCGACAAATATACAGCCTATGTAATTTTAAAGACTTTTTGCAAATTTTCTTTGGTCAAAATGTAAAACTGAGGGAGGAGATAGCATAGAAACAGACGGACATGGCTATACCGACTCAGCTCGTCATGCTAATCAAGAATATATATAAACCCAATTCTGTGTTTACACGATCTTTTTTTACACGGGTTTGATATAACACGGTCAACAAACAAAATTTGATTCTGTTTTTACATTATTTCATTCGAAATATCACGATTTAAAAAAATAATATGTTATCGCAGTTGCTTTAGAGACTGTTGATTCCACAGATAGCCGTGATAGTGATGATCCGGCCCAACTAACTGCAAGTTTAATTGTAGAGGGTATTCAACTTGCTAATAAATTAGAAAATCATTTTGTCAACACGTAAGCGATTGCGTAGAATATCAGATAATGAAAACGAAAGAAGTTGTGTTATTCTCAGCATCTTGACTTGAAAATGAATGCTTTGTTTTTTTATTTATTTTAATTTTGATGTTTTCTTATACGAATTTTTAGTTGCCTATAATTTTATAAGCTAAAAGCTATAATTTTATATTTATTTTACTTTTACTTTAAAAAATGAAATGTCTTTTGTTTTTATGTAATAAACTGAATGAGCTATGCAGTTTTTTTAACATGAATGAATACTATATTTTCATTTTTGCTTTGATGGTTGAAGGACATGGAACCCATCCCCTTTTTATACACTTGAAAAGTGTATATTAATTTTGCCCAGAAGTTTGTAACGCATAGAAACCCCATAAACTATATATATTCTTGATCAGGACGACGAGCTGAGTTCATTTCCGCTTGTCGGTCCGTCCGTCTGTCTGTCCGTCTGTCTGTTTCTACGCGAACTAGTCTCTCAGTTTTAAAGCTATCGAGCTGAAATTTTGCACAGAGTCGTCTTTTTACTGCACTAATATGTCGGAACCGGCCGGATCGGATGACTATATCATATAGCTGCCATAGGAACGATCGGTCTAAGAACTAGTTCTAGTTAGAAAAACTTTTTTGTTTTCCATTGTAGCGGCACTAATCTTGGTATATGTTAGTTTTATATGTTTCCACATAATTCTGGAAAAATGTACCAAAATCGGATCACTATAGCATATAGCTGCCATAGGATCGATAGGTCGAAAAATAAGTCGTTGTGAGAAAAACTTTTTTGATTTCCATCGTACCGTCTCCAATCGTAGTATATTTTTGTTTTATATGTTTTCACACAATTCTGAAAAAATTGATCAAAATCGGATGACTATAGCATATAGCTGCCATATAAACGGTCGGTCAAACAACTACTTCTAGTGAGAAAAACTTTTTTGTTTTTGATCGTAGCGTCCCCAATCTTGGTATATATTAGTTATATGTGTTTTCACATAATTTTGAAAAAAATGATCAAAATCGGATGACTATAGCATATAGCTGCCATAGGACCGATCGGTCGGAAAATGTGTTTTACTAAGAAAAGTTTTTTTTTATTGTATCAAATTTTTATTATCAATGATTTAAAAATTTTAAATATTTGATATCTATATCCTATATATATTTTTCCAGTTAAATCAGTTGGAGGAAAGTTTTTCAAGTGTATTAAAACTTCGGCACAGTCGAAGTTAGCTTTGCCTTCTCGTTTCTATGTACTTCATCTCTTTTTTTACACGGTTTTTTTCAAGGTTTTTTCTCAAAATGATTGATTCATTTACAGCCCTGATTACAATACATTACATTAATTGATTGATTTACTTTACAATTGTTTTATTATTATTTATATATATTTTAAACTTTGCACGGTATACAAACTTATTAGAGAGATATTCAAGAGTATTTCTACCAAGTTTGAATCCAATCGTGTGAACAGTTTTGGAGAAACACGCTTATCAGTGGACCAACATCTAGAATTTTCCATATAAAATTCTTTAAAAAAAATGTATTAAACGAGAAGGCAAAGCTAACTTCGACTGTGCCGAAGTTTTAATACACTTGAAAAACTTTACTCCCACTGATTTAACCTGTATAATATATATAGGGTATAGATATCAGATATTTAAAATTTTTAAATCATTGATATTAAAAATTTGATTCCATAAAAAAAAACTTTTCTTAGTAAAACACATTTTCCGACCGATCGGTCCTATGGCAGCTATATGCTATAGTCATCCGATTTTGATAATTTTTTTCAAAATTATGTGAAAGCATATAAAACTAACATGTACCAAGATTGGGGACGCTACGATAGAAAACAAAAAAGTTTTTCTCACTAGAAGTAGTTTTTTGACCATCCGTTTCTATAGCAGCTATATGCTATAGTCATCCGATTTTAATAAAATTTTTCAGAATTGTGTAGAAACATATAAAACAAATATATATTACGATTGGAGACGTTACGATGGAAATCAAAAAAGTTTTTCTCACAAAGACTTATTTTTCGACCGATCGTTCCTATGGCAGCTATATGCTATAGTGATCCGATTTTGATAAATTTTTCCCGAAATATGTGAAAGCATATAAAACTAAAATATACCAAGATTAGAGAGGCTACGATGGAAAACAAAAAAGTTTTTCTAACTAGAACTAGTTCTTAGACCGATCGTTCCTATGGCAGCTATATGATATAGTCATCCGATCCGGCCGGTTCCGACATATTAGTTGCGTGCAGTAAAAAGAAGACTCTGTGCAAAATTTCAGCTCGATAGCTTTAAAACTGAGGGACTAGTTTGCGTAGAAACAGACAGACAGACAGACGGACAGACGGACAGACGGACGGACGGACAAGCGGAAATGAACTCAGCTCGTCGTCCTGATCAAGAATATATATAGTTTATGGGGTCGGAAATGAATATTTCTATGCGTTACAAACTTCTGGGCAAAATTAATATACACTTCTATTTCTATATTCTTGATCAGGACGACGAGCTGAGTTCAATTCCGTCCGTCCGTCTGTCTGTCCGTCCGTCTGTCTGTCTGTCTGTTTCTACGCGAACTAGTCCCTCATTTTTAAAGCTATCGAGCTAAAATTTTGCAAAGAGTCTTCTTTTTACTGCACGCAACTAATATGTCGAAACCGGCTGGATCGGATGACTATATCTGCAATAGGAACGATCGGTCGAAAATTAAGTCTTAGTGAGAAAAACTTTTTTATTTTCCATTGTAGCGTCACCAATCTTGGTATATATTAGTTTTAGATGATTTTACATATTTGGAAAAAATTTATCAAAATCGGATAACTATAGCATATAGCTGCCATAGGACCGATCAGTAGAAAAATGTGTTTTAGTAAGTTTATGGGTTTAGTAGTTTTATGGGTAAAAGTGCAATTCGTAAGTGAAAAATAAAAAACAGTAGTTTAATTTCATTTCCAATCTTTTAGGGAATTTAGAAAAAACATTTATGAGAATATATATTTTTTGTGTAATAATTTTGTTTGTAGCATTGTAAATAATCTTTCCGCGATTGCTGCCAAATTTTATACTCTATAAATTTATACCTTACTTGATACCATCTTAGGTTTCTAACTCGAGATATTGCTTAAAATGTAATTCATCTAATGAAACCACTAAAAAAAAAATCCATCTCAAAAACTTATTCATACAACATTTTTATACACTTGAAAAGTGTATATTAATTTTGCCCAGAAGTTTGTAACGCATAGAAATATTCATTTCCGACCCCATAAACTATATATATTCTTGATCAGGACGACGAGCTGAGTTCATTTCCGCTTGTCCGTCCGTCCGTCTGTCCGTCTGTCCGTCTGTCTGTCTGTCTGTTTCTACGCAAACTAGTCCCTCAGTTTTAAAGCTATCGAGCTGAAATTTTGCACAGAGTCTTCTTTTTACTGCACGCAACTAATATGTCGGAACCGGCCGGATCGGATGACTATATCATATAGCTGCCATAGGAACGATCGGTCTAAGAACTAGTTCTAGTTAGAAAAACTTTTTTATTTTCCATCGTAGCATCACTAAACTTGGTATATGTTAGTTTTATATGCTTTCACATAATTCTGGAAAAATGTATCAAAATCGGATCACTATAGCATATAGCTGCCATAGGAACGATCGGTCGAAAAATAAGTCTTTGTGAGAAAAACTTTTTTGATTTACATCGTAGCGTCTCCAATCGTAGTATATATTTGTTTCTTATGTTTCCTCACAATTCTGAAAAAATTGATCAAAATTGGATGACTATAGCATATAGCTGCCATATAAACGGTCGGTCAAAAAACTACTTCTAATGAGAAAAACTTTTTTGTTTCTTATCGTAGCGTCCCCAATCTTGGTATATATTAGTTTTATATAATTTCACATAATTTTAAAAAAATTTATCAAAATCGGATGACTATAGAGTATAGCTGCCATAGGACCGATCGGTCGGAAAATGTGTTTTACTAAGCAAAGTTTTTTTTATGCTATCAAATTTTTATTATCAATGATTTAAAAATTTTAAATATCTGATATCTATATTCTAAATATATTTTTCCAGTTAAATCAGTTGGAGTAAAGTTTTTCAAGTGTATTAAAACTTCGGCACTGTCGAAGTTAGCTTTGCCTTCTCGTTTGAATTTGATTTTCGAGTTCAGCGTTCCAAAATACATAAAAACGAGAAGGCAAAGCTAACTTCGACTGTGCCGAAGTTTTAATACACTTGAAAAACTTTACTCCAGCTGATTTAACCAGTAAAATATATAGAGGATATAGATATCAGATATTTTTAATTTTTGAATCATTGATAACAAAAATTTGATACCATAAAAAAAAACTTTTCTTAGTAAAGCACATTTTTCGACCGATCGGTCCTATGGCAGCTATATGCTATAGTCCTCCGATTTTGATAAAATCTTCCAGAATTGTGTTAACGCATATAAAACTAATATATACCAAGATTGGTGACGCTACGATGGAAAATAAAAAAGTTTTTCCCACTAGAACTAGTTTTTTGACCGACCGTTTATATGGCAGCTATATGCTATATTCATCCGATTTTAATAAATTTTTCCACAAATATGTAAAATCATCTAAAACTAATTAATACCAAGATTGGTGACGCTACAATAGAAAATAAAAAAGTTTTTCTCACTAAGACTTATTTTCCGACCGATCGTTCCTATGGCAGCTATAAGATATAGTCATCCGATCCGGCCGGTTCCGACATATTAGTTGCGTGCAGTAAAAAGAAGACTCTGTGCAAAATTTCAGCTCGATAGCTTTAGAACTGAGAGACTAGTTCGCGTAGAAACAGACAGACAGACGGACAGACAGACAGACAGACAGACGGACAGACAGACGGACGGACGGACAAGCGGAAATGAACTCGGCTCGTCGTCGTGATCAAGAATATATATAGTTTATGGGGTCGGAAATGAATATTTCTATGCGTTACAAACTTCTGGGCAAAATTAATATACACTTTTCAAGTGTATAAATATAGTGACCAAAATTTTGATTTTTTTGAACCTGCTGTGCTGTGCAACGGCTGCAGCTCTAGACTCTACGGCGCCAACTACAATCAATTGAATCTCTAAAATGCTACGTTGCCAATTCTCCATTCAACACACACACACTCGGTAAACCGGTTTCACATGTATATGGATTATCGGGGCACAGCAATAAGAAGGCAGCAGATGAACAGAATCAAAATAAAAACAAAGAAGCAAGGGCAAAGACAATGCCCAATAATTTATTATCCGAACGTCGGATAACCCGGGATAACGCATGATTTTTTTATACACTTGAAAAGTGTATGTTAATTTTGCCCAGAAGTTTGTAACGCATAGAAATATTCATTTCCGACCCCATAAACTATATATATTCTTGATCAGGACGACGAGCTGAGTTCATTTCCGCTTGTCCGTCTGTCTGTCCGTCTGTCTGTTTCTACGCGAACTAGTCTCTCAGTTTTAAAGCTATCGAGCTGAAATTTTGCACAGAGTCTTCTTTTTACTGCACGCAACTAATATGTCGGAACCGGCCGGATCGGATAACTATATCATATAGCTGCCATAGGAACGATCGGTCTAAGAACAAGTTTTAGTTAGAAAAACTTTTTTGTTTTCCATCCTAGCGTCACTAATCTTGGTACATGTTAGTTTTATATGCTTTCACATAATTCTGGAAAAATGTATCAAAATCGGATCACTATAGCATATAGCTGCCATAGGAAAGATCGGTCGAAAAATAAGTCTTTGTGAGAAAAACTTTTTTGATTTCCATCGTAGCGTCTCCAATCGTAGTATATATTTGTTTTATATGTTTCCACATAATTCTGAAAAAATTTATCAAAATCGGATGACTATAGCATATAGCTGCCATATAAACGGACGGTCAAAAAACTACTTCTAGTGAGAAGAACTTTTTTGTTTTTTATCGTAGCGTCCCCAATCTTGGTATATATTAGTTTTATATGCTTTAACATAATTTCGAAAAAAATTATCAAAATCGGATTACTATAGCATATAGCTGCCATAGGAACGATCGGTCGGAAAATGTGTTTTACTAAGAAAAGTTTTTTTTTATGGTATCAAATTTTTATTATCAATAATTTAAAAATATGAAATATCTGATATCTATATCCTATATATATTTTTCCAGTTAAATCAGTTGGAGTAAAGTTTTTCAAGTGTATTAAAACTTCGGCACAGTCGAAGTTAGCTTTGCCTTCTCGTTCGGAATTAATTTAAGAGAGCGATTTCACCTCTATGTATTTTCTACTCTCTGGTAGAAAATACATGAGGTGAAATCGCTCTCAAATTAATTCCGAAAAAAAATCATGCGTTATCCCGGGTTATTCGACGTTCGGATAATAAATTATTGGGCATTGTCTTTGCCCTTGCTTCTTTGTTATACCCTTGCAGAGGCTATATTAAAATTGTCACGATGTTTGTAACGCATAGAAGGAAGCATCTCCGACCCCATAAACTATATATATTCTTGATCAGCATGACGAGCTGAGTCTATATAGCCATGTCCGTCTGTCCGTCCGTCTGTTTCTATGCTATCTCCTCCCTCAGTTTTAAAGCTATCTTGACCAAACTTTGCAAAAAGTCTTTAAATACACATAGGCTGCACATTTGTCGAAATCGGCCGGATCGGATGACTATATCATATAGCTGCCATAGGAACGATCGGTCCGAAAACTTGTTCTAGTAAGAAAAACTTTTTTGTTTTCCATCGTAGCGTCACCAAACTTGGTATATATTAGTTTTATATCCCTTTACACAATTCTGGAAAAATTGATCAAAATCGGATAACTATAGCATATAGCTGCCATATAAATGGTCAGTAAAAAAACTAGTTCTAGTGAGAAAAACTTTTTTGTTTTCCATCGTAGCGTCCCTAATCTTGGTATATATTAGTTTTATATCCCTTCACACAATTCTGGAAAAATTTATCAAAATCGAATGACTATAGCATATAGCTGCCATATGAATGGTCGGTCAAAAAACTAGTTCTAGTGAGAAAAACTTTTTTGTTATCCATCGTAGCGTCCCCAATCTTGGTATATATTAGTTTTATATCCTTCACACAATTCTGCAATAATTTATCAAAATCGGATGACTATAGCATATAGCTGCCATATAAATGGTCGGTCAAAAAACTAGTTCTAGTGAGAAAAACTTTTTTGTTATCCATCGTAGCGTCCCCAATCTTGGTATATATTAGTTTTATATCCCTTCACACAATTCTGGAAAAATTTATCAAAATCGGATGACTATAGCTGCCATATAAATGGTCGGTCAAAAAACTAGTTCTAGTGAGAAAAACTTTTTTGTTATCAATGGTAGCGCCTTTTAAAAACTGCAAAGGTATTTAAAACATCGGCGTAGCCGATGTTAGCCTTCTATTTTTTTATTTTGATTCTGTTCATCTGCTGCCTTCTTATTGCTGTGCCCCGATAATCCATATACATGTGAAACCGGTTTACCGAGTGTGTGTGTGTTGGATGGAGAATTGGCAACGTAGCATTTTAGAGATTCAATTGATTTTAGTTGGCGCCGTAGAGTCTAGAGCTGCAGCCGTTGCACAGCACAGCAGGTTCAAAAAAATCAAATTTTTGGTCACTATATTTTTTATGTATTTTGGAACGCTGAACTCGAAAATCAAATTCAAAAAATGTTGTATGAATACGTTTTTGAGATGGATTTTTTTTTAGTGGTTTTATTAGATGAATTAAATTTTAAGCAATATCTCGAGTTAGAAACCTAAGATGGTATCAAGTAAGGTATAAATTAATAGAGTATAAAATTTGGCAACAATCGCGGAAAGATTATTTACAATGCTACAAACAAAAATATTACACAAAAAATATATTTTCTCATAAATGTTTTTTCTAAATTCCCTAAAAGCTTGGAAATGAAATTAAACTACTGTTTTTTATTTTTCATCTACGAATTGCACTTTTACCCATAAAATAAGGTATTAATGAATAAAATCTATGGATATAGCAGAATAGTGAGCTATTAAGTGAATGTATTAAGGCAGTCTTTTACCTTTGCACAGGGTTTTTTGAGTGTTTTTTTAAATTCTGGAGTAAACAGCTTTTCCAATTTGGTTTTTTGTTTTGTGATATTTATTAATCATATTAAAACAATTAATATTTTGAAATTCGAGGTCTGTTCAAAAAGTTATCAGCCTGCCAATTAAGGTTTCTCAAAAACACGTGTAGAGGTGGTGGCCATGATTCCGGGACCTAGGTTATCGGAAATGAAAACGGTAAATGAGTTTATAGTCAGAATTTATGTAATTCTGGCCCGTACATCAATCATACAAAAAATTTTTTTTTTGAAAATATGGCGCCCATTTAAAAAAATTTGTTTTAGAGTTTTTTTTTTGAAGTTTACTGAAAAAAATAGTAAAAAACGAGAAGGCAAAGCTAACTTCGACTGTGCCGAAGTTTTAATACACTTGAAAAACTTTACTCCAACCGATTTAACCGGTCAAATATAAATAGGATATAGATATCAGATATTTACAAATTTTAAATCGTTGATAATAAAAATTTCATACCATAAAAAAAACTTTTCTTAGTAAAACACATTTTCCGACCGATCGGTCGAGTGGCAGCTATATGCTATAGTCATCCGATCTTGATAAATTTTTTCAAAATTATGTGAAAGCTTATATAACTTTTATATACCACGATTGGTGATGCTACAATGGAAAACAAAGAAGTTTTTGTCACTAGATCTAGTTTTTTGAACGACCGTTTATATGGCAGCTATATGCTATAGTCATCCGATTTTGATACATTTTTCCAGAATTGTGTGAAAATATATAAAACTAATAAATACCAGGATAGGTGACGCTACGATAGAAAACAAAAAAGTTTTTCTCACTAGAACTAGTTTTTGGTCCGATCGTTCCTATGGCAGCCACCCGATCCGGCCGGTTCCGACATATTAGTTGCGTGCAGTAAAAAGAAGACTCTGTGAAAAATTTCAGCTCGATAGCTTTAAAACAGCCTTAGTCACAAAGAGCGAGGCAAAAAAGTGAGAGTGTATTGGTGTGCGAATATAATGCGACGCAAAGCGGCTCGAACCTACCTTGTTGAAGCATAGAGTAAAGAGAGATAGAGGGGAAGATTGAGACGGCTCTCAAATTGAGTCGCTGTTAAGTAACAGTACGAGTTGAGATACTTTTAAAATGTTGCCAGCGATTTCAACATGTTGCTAAGGTCTTTTAACACATATAGGAAAACACGGTGGTTAGAGCGAGACGGACATTGTCTTGACTGTACTCAGAGAGCGATAATAACAAAAAACAGCTGATTATTTCGCTGTTAAGTTTGTGGCGGCAGAGCAATCTTTCCCTCTAGAAATATTTACTCTATGGTTGAAGGCTAGGCGAGCACTGATTGGCTTTGCTTGATTTTTACTCTCTTTGCGAAGGGCTCGGCATGTGTTCGGCTCGTGTCTGTGTGAATTTGCCGAATGTGTTCGGCCGTGTACGTCTTGGGTGACAACGTCTGCTTTAAAACTGAGAGACTAGTTCGCGTAGAAACAGACAGACAGACGGACAGTCGGACAGACGGACAGATAGACAGACGGACAGACGGACAAGCGAAAACGAACTCAGTTCGTCGTCCCGATCAAGAATATATATAGTTTATGGAGTCGGAAATGAATATTTCTAAGCGTTACAAACTTCTGGGCAAAATTAATATGCACTTTTCAAGTGTATAAAAATGGTTTATTTATTATTGAAGTAAGGGCCAGAATTACATCAATTATGTGTCGATTGCAACATGGCTGATCAAAATCGGTTCCGTAGAACTGGCGCAATTTTGGCTACAAGATCAAGAAACGTGGTTTCGAGAAAAACGAGCAACGTATAAAATAATTATATATATTAACTATTTTGAATTTTTGAAATTAATTTAAAGAGGATGAAGAGGAATGCTCAAGCAATTCTAATACAAAACTAAAAAATCGAAAAAAAAATTTTCAAAGCTAGAAAAAATAGTCCAATTTGACTGTTAAAGAACAGTCAACTTGGACTATTTTATGCGTTTAATACAAAATATTTTTAATTTTATTTGTCTTTGGCGATGCTCTTGAAAATTTGATTTGGTTTTTATCTGAACTCTTGCATTAAGCAAAAAACGAAGCAAAGGAGCCCAATTTAAAAAAAAAAAAACTCGTCAAATAGTCCAATTTGACTGTTAATGCATTCACTTCATTGCTTAGTTTTTGAAAAAATAATATTTCATTTTCCAATATACCAATTTTTAAAACTTTTCTCGTTTTATATTATTAGTTTTTATTATCAATTTTAATTTAAGCAATTACATAATAATTTGTAGAACTGTAAGTCGAAAAGAAAAAATGATTAGAAAAATTGGTCAAAACGTGAATTTGAACTTTCTATTTGAGCCCGGTTTTTATATTTTGTTATATACTTTTCTTATTAATTTTTACATATTTGTTTTAAAATAACTTTTTTCATTACATTTTTCATTATTTATTTTTCTTTGTAATTTTCTTCAGAATACACTCAAATGCAGCCGTGCGGAGAAAAAATTTGCATTGACCCATTTCTCGACCTTTGGGTGGATTGTCAAATATTTAATAATTATTTCTCCATTTAATTCGCTCATTAAGCTTACAAACCAAATTTCATACAGATCGGCTAAAAAAACCATTTGATCATGAACTCACCCTCGCAACCCCACTTTAATTTTAATAGGTTTTGTACAAAACGAATTTCATTCAGATCTGCTGGAAAATAACAATTGACCTTGAACCAACCCCCCAAACCCCATTGAGATAATCTTATTAAAAATTTGTAATTTTCTCGTATTAATTTTTCCCCTTTATTATTTAATTTGATTAAATATTTCTGATTTCGCTTACTATATTTTTTGTTCTTTCAAATTTTTGAATTCGAACAAGCAACCAAAAATTACAATGCCATATCAAAAAGCTATGACGCCTGGTAGCAAAGAGGCCTGACAGTAGGTCGACACATGCGACGTATGTGTAGACACAACAAGCGAACCAAAACAAAACAAGAAATTTGGCAACTACGCATTTTGCCAAGCCGCCATTACTATTTTCGTACTTTGTTGTGCTTCCTTGCTCCCATTTTGCTGTTTGTCTTTGCTGACTCCTTACACTGAAAAAGCCCCGGATAATTGCATTGCTTTTTATACCCTTGCAGAGAGTATATTAAATTTGTCACGATGTTTGTAACGCAGTGAAGGAAGCATTTCCGACCACATAAAGTATATATATTCTTGATCAGCATGACGAGCTGAGTTCATTTCCGTTTGCCCGTCTGTCCGTCCGTCTGTCCGTCTGTTTCTATGCTATCTCCTCCCTCAGTTTTAGAGCTATCTTGACCAAACTTTGCAAAAAGACTTTAAATACAAATAGGCTACACATTTGTCGGAATCGGCCGGATCGGATGACTATAGCATATAGCTGACATAGGAACGATCGGTCCAAAAACTAGTTCTAATGAGAAAAACTTTTTTGTTTTCCATCGTAGCGTCACCAATCGTGGTATATATTAGTTTTATATGCTTTCACACAATTCTGAAAAAATGTATCAAAATCGGATGACTATAGCATATAACTGCCATAGGAACGATCGGTCCAAAAACAAGTTCTAGCGAGAAAAACTTTTTTGTTTTCCATCGTAGCATCACCAATCGTAGTATTCTGGAAAAAAATTATCGGAATCGGATGACTATAGCATATAGCTGCCATAGGAACGATCGGTCCAAAAACTAGTTCTAATGTGAAAAACTTTTTTTTTATACCCTTGCAGAGGGTATATTAAAATTGTCACGATGTTTGTAACGCATAGAAGGAAGCATCTCCGACCCCATAAACTATATATATTCTTTATCAGCATGACGAGCTGAGTCTATATAGCCATGTCCGTCTGTCCGTCTGTCCGTCCGTCTGTTTCTATGCTATCTCTTCCCTCAGTTTTAGAGCTATCTTGACCAAACTTTGCAAAAAGTCTTTAAATACACATAGGCTGCACATTTGTCGGAATCGGCCGGATCGGATGACTATATCATATAGCTGCCATAGGAACGATCGGTCCATAAACTAGTTCTAGTGAGAAAAACTTTTTTGTTTTCTATTGAATCGTCATTAAACTTGGTATATATTAGTTTTATACCCCTTCACACAATTCTGGAAAAATTTATCAAAATCGGATGACTATAGCATATAGCTGCCATATAAACGGTCAGTAAAAAAACTAGTTCTAGTGAAAAAACTTTTTTGTTTTCTATTGAATCGTCACCAAACTTGGTATATATTAAGTTTATACCCATTCACACAATTCTGGAAAAATTTATCAAAATCGGATGACTATTGCATATAGCTGCCATATAAACGGTCAGTAAAAAAACTAGTTCTAGTGAGAAAAACTTTTTTGTTTTCTATTGAATCGTCACCAAACTTGGTATATATTAAGTTTATACCCATTCACACAATTCTGGAAAAATTTATCAAAATCGGATGACTATAGCATAAAGCTGCCATATAAACGGTCAGTAAAAAAACTAGTTCTAGTCAGAAAAACTTGTTTGTTTTCCATCGAAGCGTCACCAATCTTGGTATATATTAGTTTTATACCCCTTCACACAATTCTGGAAAAATTTATCAAAATCGGATGACTATAGCATATAGCTGCCATATAAACGGTCGGTCAAAAAACTAGTTGTAGTGAGAAAAACTTTTTTGTTATCAATGGTAGTCACTTTCAAAAACTGCAAGGGTATTTAAAACATCGGCGTAGCCGATGTTAGCCTTCTATTTTTTATCAATGGTAGCGCCTTTCAAAAACTGCAAGGGTATTTAAAACATCGGCGTAGCCGATGTTAGCCTTCTATTTTTATACCCTTGCAGAGGGTATATTAAAATTGTCACGATGTTTGTAAGGCATAGAAGGAAACATCTCCGACCCCATAAACTATATATATTCTTGATCAGCATGACGAGCTGAGTCTATAGAGCCATGTCCGTCTGTCCGTCCGTCTGTTTCTATGCTATCTCCTCCCTCAGTTTTAAAGCTATCTTGACCAAACTTTGCAAAAAGACTTTAAATAGGCTGCACATTTGTCGGAATCGGCCGGATCGGATGACTATAGCATATAGCTGCCATAGGATCGATCGGTCCAAAAACTAGTGCTAGTGAAAAAACTTTTTTGTTTTCCATCGTAGTGTCACCAATCTCTCTACATATAAAAGAGTTTGTTCTCACTGACTGACTGACTGACTGACTGATTGGCAATCAACGTGGAGCCTGAACGGTAAGAGATAGAAACACGGTTGCCGCATTTGGAGCAAACGCTCCAAAATGGATCTTTTTTTTCTCGTTGGAGCCATGGAGCCATTTTTGGGAAAATGGAGCTTTTTAGGCATAGCAAAATATTTTTTTAAAAGTTCAAAATAATAAAATTGACATAGAAAGTTTTTCGTAACAAACACAAAACACAAATTGGTATGGCATTTTGCAACAAAACCCGGCAGCAATTGTCATAATAATATAATCACGTTTGTTTTTCAAATTTTGTGGATAGACTGTTAAAAGAATTTCCAAACTGCGCGGCAATTCCATTTGCTATCATCGTCAAATTGAGAACTAATGCACAAATGACAAGTGATAACATTTTGATTACATTGTGCAAGTCGAAAAAAAGACGACCCACCTCAACTGGTTTCCCCTAAATCGGGCCCTAGGAATCGAACTGCATCATTACTTTTTTGAGTTATCACGATGGCTTCATACAACATATTTCTTTAGCTTTTTTATCAAGTTAACACTTTTTGAAGATTGAAATAAAATGATAACTGATTCTTATGAAATCTAAATAAATAGATTGAAATGTCCTGTAATCGACTACATTTACAGCTTTCGATATCATTGCGCTTTTAAAATTTATGGTCAAAAATATAACTTTTTTACATTAAATTAATCTAAAATTGTTTATACATACCAAATATTAAGAAATATTACAGTAAAATAATTTATCAAGTGATTTCTGATTAAATGTTTCCTAATATAATGTCATTTCGGTAATCAAAATTATGTAAAAGTATTTTTAATTTTTTTTAGCTCTTGATCTATTACTTTTGATTGCGCAATGATATCGAAAAACTATAAATGTATTTAATTAGACGAGATTAAAATTTATTTTTTTAGATTTTGAGAGTATTAAATATATTTTTTTTGGAGTTGAAAAAAATCGTGATAACTCAAAACTGTAATGATAAAGTTTAATTCCTAAGGCCCGAATTTGGGGAAACCCGTTCAAGTTGGTCTTGTCCTTTTTATTTTTTGAAAAACCAATCACAGTGTTATTAATTGTTATCGGCAAATTTATAACCGAAGATATATTTCCTAAAAACAATTTTCGTTTGTTTTGGTAAAAAATTACAATCAAAATAGTTTATTTAAAAATTCGTTCCAGGTTTATTGAAAACGCATGAACATTCGAGTTACGGGCGTAGAAAATCATAGTAAAGAGAGCGAATCTTACTGAAAATTGAACGCAATTGCATTGTCCTGAATGTTCGTAAAATGAAAGTTCGACTGTATTAATAAATTAATGAAAAATAATAATTTCCTGTACGTTTTTGTTGATCGGGATTTCTTTTTAATTAGAATGGAGCCTTTTTTGGAGCATTTTTTTTTGTCATGGATCCTTTTTAAATTTTTTTGGAGCATTTTAATTTTTTCAAGTGGCAACCGTGGATAGAAAGCTGAAATTTTCACAAAGTTTCCTTATGAGTTGAAAGTGGGCACTAAGGCGGTGTATTAGAAAATGCCACCCCTAAAGGGTGGAAAACTCCCGGAAAAGCTACTATGGGTAAAAATTTGTTTTTCATCCGATTGACTTGAAATATGGTTTGTAAGTAAAGTAATTGGACACAAGGAAAATGGCCGCAAATTCTTCATGTAAAAAAACTATTTTTCATCCGATTGGCTTCAAACTCGGTTTGTAAGGATTTGGACAGCTAAGTAATTGGACATGAGATTTTCAAATGTTTCAAAATCCGCCCACAAAGAATATACCCGGAAAATTGTATATGAAAAACTATTTTTGATCCGATTGACTTCAAACTCGGTTTGCAGCGATAGTATACAAAATAAGTTGACATGAGATTTTTCGATTGTGGAAAATCCACCCACAAGGAAAATGGCCGGAAAATTCTATATGACAAACACTATTTTTGATCAGATTGACTTCAAACTCTGTTTGTAAGGATAGTATGCAAAATAATTAGACATGTGATTTTCCAATGTTGGAAAATCCCCATAAAAAGTAGGGAAATTCCTGGAATATTCCCTATGGTGAAACCTATTTTTATTTCGGGAAGTTCACTGCAAAGGTCGGAATATGGGTGCGGGGGTGGGTATTTAGCCGATATGTATTAAATTTGGTTTGAAAGCTCTATGGACCAATTAAATAGGATAAAGTTTTAAGCTTTGCGCATACTTACCCTGAAGGTCGGATAATGGGTGCCGGGGGTGGTTTCAGCGTTTGTTCGTTTAATGGGCCAACTAGGCGGGAAATAATTTTCTCATTTCTGATGGTCGGAAATGGGGCGGGGGATCATTGCCAAACGTTTTTTCATCATTTTGGCGGCTATACTGATGGCGGCGAAGCGAAGCGCGCCTGGTTATATGCAAGTCGTTGTATATATATAAGTTCTATATGTTTTTACACAATTCTGGAAAAATTTATGAAAATCGGATGACTATAGCATATAGCTGCCATATAAACGGTCAGTCAGAAAACGAGTTCTAGTGAGAAAAACTTTTTTGTTTTCCATCGTAGCGTCACCAATCGTGGTATATATTAGTTTTATATGCTTTCACACAATTTTGACAAAATTAGTCAAAATCGGATGACTATAGCATATAGCTGCCATAGGAACGATCGGTCTAAAAACTAATTCTAATGAGAAAAACATATTTGTTATTAATGGTAGCGCCTTTCAAAAACTGCAAGGGTATTTAAAACAGCGGGGTAATGAATATTTAAAAATAATTTTTTAAATAACAATCAAAAATAATTTTTTCTAATGATTTGAAAAAATAAAAATCCAAAATAACGGTTCATTACATATTTCCAAAGTCCATAAAAGAACAAATATATTCCTAAATTTGATATATGTGTAGGACATCTTCATCCCAATGATTTTTATACTTTGTACCGAAGGTACACATAGTATATTGGGTTTGTGCAAATGTATGTAACAGCCAGAAGGAGGCATCTCCGACCCTATAAAGTATATATATTCTTGATCAGCATCAACAGCCGAGTCGATATAGCCATGTCCGTCTGTCTGTCCGTATGAACGAAGAGATCTCAGAGATGGTAAGAGATAGAGGTTTGAGGTGTATAGAACATATATTTCTTATACTTGCAGGCAGATCAAGTTTAGTTTTAATTTTTGCCACGCCCCCTGCCTCCCCCGCAAATTAAAAAAAACGAAATAACTCCCACAATTTTCAAGATAGATAGTTCGAACATATTAGACATATATTCTACTACTTATTTTGAATCTACCCGCCATACATCGTTTTTCGATCAGATGAACGATATTAGAGCTATACGTAAAAGAAAATAAAAACCAACAACAACACCTTAGCGATTGGTAGAACTTACGAGAAAGAGAGAGCGAGAAGGCAATAGCTAACTGGTAATTTTCCAATTGGACCTTGCTATGAGAGGAGCAATGTAATTGAGATGGCCTGCGGTCAGAAATCACGCGTGATTCCCACGTGACTAATATAGATACGTTTATGTTAAAAGGAAATTATATACAAATTTTATAATTTTACGAGTTATGTACTAGGGTAATTGTACTCATCATTACTTATCAAGCCCCCATAAATCGTTTTTTAACCAGATGAACGATAGTCGAAAGAGTTGCCACCCCCAGATTTTGAAAAAACCTCACACTTTAAAGTTATTAGTTACGTACAAACAGGTACAGAGTATATTACAGTCGGGCTTGACCGACTTTCTTACATGTTTTAGTTAAAAATTTGCCCCATAACCGTTATTTTCGGTTCCTGAAAAACACACATTTAATTTATGGGAGGACTACTAGATTCCTATACCATATTTGTATAAGAACTATTGAAAGGCTACTTGATTCCACACAGAATTTATTAAAAATGTACATCTGCTTGTAAAGAAATAAAACTCTATGATGAATCAAGTAGCCTCTTCACAGTTCCTATACAAATTTGGGGTAAGAATCCAGTTGGCCTCCCATAAAATGAAATATGTTTTTTGCTTAAGCAGGCTGTAGCTGCGCCAAATAAACTGGTACAAATTCAAAACTAAACGAGAGCGTAAGTTGAAGTCGGCCCTGCTCGCCTTCGATATACCCGTTACTCAGGGTAAGGTTTTTTTTAAGAATATTTTATTAGATCACAAATTGTGGAAGATATGAGTTTTTTTACAAATTGCGGGGGTGGCAACTCTACTAGAACTCATCTGATCGGGAAATGATGTATGGCGGATCGATAGGAAATGATGATTAAAATATATGTCTAAAAGGTTTTAACAATGTATTTTCAAAATTGTGGGAGATATGAGGTATTTTTCAAATAGCGGGGACGGCAACTCTTCTATCGTTCGTCTGATCGGAAAATTATGTACGGTGGATCGATAGGTAATGATGATTAAAATATATGTCTAGAAGGTCCAAACAATCTATTTTCAAAATTGTGGGAGATATGAGGTATTTTTATACACTTGAAAAGTGTATATTAATTTTGCCCAGAAGTTTGTAACGCATAGAAATATTCATTTCCGACCCCATAAACTATATATATTCTTGATCAGGACGACGAGCTGAGTTCATTTCCGCTTGTCCGTCCGTCCGTCTGTCCGTCTGTCCGTCTGTCTGTCTGTCCGTCTGTCTGTTTCTACGCGAACTAGTCTCTCAGTTTTAAAGCTATCGAGCTGAAATTTTGCACAGAGTCTTCTCTTTACTGCACGCAACTAATATGTCGGAACCGGCCGGATCGGATGACTATATCATATAGCTGCCATAGGAACGATCGGTCTACGAACTAGTTCTAGTTAGAAAAACTTTTTTGTTTTCCATCGTAGCGTCACTAATCTTGGTATATGTTAGTTTTATATGCTGCCACATGATTCTGGAAAAATGTATCAAAATCGGATCACTATAGCATATAGCTGCCATAGGAACGATCGGTCGAAAAATAAGTCTTTGTGAGAAAAATTTTTTTGCTTTCCATCGTAGCGTCTCCAATCAAAGTATATATTTGTTTTATATATTTCCACACAATTCTGAAAAAATTTATCAAAATCGGATGACTATAGCATATAGCTGCCATATAAACCGTCGGTCAAAAAACTACTTCTAGTGAGAAAAACTTTTTTGTTTTTTATCGTAGCGTCCCCAATCATAATTTTGAAAAAAATTATCAAAATCGGATGACTATAGCATATAGCTGCCATAGGACCGATCGGTCGGGAAATGTGTTTTACTAAGAAAAGTTTTTTTTTTTATGGTATCAAATTTTTATTATCAATGATTTAATAATTTTAATTATCTGATGTCTATATCCTATATATAATTTTCCAGTTAAATCAGTTGGAGTTAAGTTTTTCAAGTGTATTAAAACTTCGGCACAGTCGAAGTTAGCTTTGCCTTCTCGTTTCAAATTGCGGGGGCGTGAACTTTTCTATCGTTCATCTCATAAAGAAATTATGTATGTCGGATCGATAGGTTATGAGGATTAAAATATATGTCAAAAAGGTTTTAACAATGTATTTTCAAAATTGTGGGAGATATGAGGTATTTTTCAAATTGCGGGGGCGGTAACTCTACTTTGGTTCATCTGATCGAAAAACGAGAAGGCAAAGCTAACTTCGACTGTGCCGAAGTTCTAATACACTTGAAAAAGATTACTCCAACTGATTTAACCGGTAAAATATATATAGGATATAGATATCAGATATTTAAATTTTTAAATCATTGATAATAAAAATTTGATACCATTAAAAAAAACTTTTCTTAGTAAAACACATTTTTCGACCGATCGGTCCTATGGCAGCTATATGCTATAGTCCTCCGATTTTGATAAAATCTTCCAGAATTGTGTTAACGCATTTAAAACTAATATATACCAAGATTGGTGACGCTACGATGGAAAATAAAAAAGTTTTTCCCACTAGAACTAGTTTTTTGACCGACCGTTTATATGGCAGCTATATGCTATATTCATCCGATTTTGATAAATATTTCCACAAATATGTAAAATCATCTAAAACTAATATATACCAAGATTGGTGACGCTACAATAGAAAATAAACGAGAAGGCAAAGCTAACTTCGACTGTGCCGAAGTTTTAATACACTTGAAAAACTTTACTTCAACTGATTTAACCGGTAAAATATATATAGGATATAGATATCAGATATTTAAAATTATGAAATCATTGATAATAAAAATTTAATACCATAAAAAAAACTTTTCTTAGTAAAACACATTTTCCGACCGATCGGTCCTATGGCAGCTATATGCTATAGTCATCCGATTTTGATAATTTTTTTCAAAATTATGTGAAAGCATATAAAACTAATATATACCAAGATTGGGGACGCTACGATAAAAAACAAAAAAGTTTTTCTCACTAAAAGTGGTTTTTTGACCGACCGTTTATATGGCAACTATATGCTATAGTCATCCGATTTTGATCAATTTTTTCAGAATTGTGTGGAAACATATAAAACAAATATATACTACGATTGGAGCCACTACGATGAAAATCAAAAAAGTTTTTCTCACAACGACTTATTTTTCGACCGATCGTTCCTATGGCAGCTATATGCTATAGTGATCCGATTTTGATACATTTTTCCAGAATTATGTGGAAGCATATAAAACTAAAATATACCAAGATTGGGGACGCTACGATTTAAAACAAAAAGGTTTTCTAACTAGAACTTGTTCTTAGACCGATCGTTCCTATGGCAGCTATATGATATAGTCATCCGATCCGGCCGGTTCCGACATATTAGTTGCGTGCAGTAAAAAGAAGACTCTGTGCAAAATTTCAGCTCGATAGCTTTAAAACTGAGAGACTAGTTCGCGTAGAAACAGACAGACGGACAGACGGACAGACAGACGGACAGACAGACGGACAGACGGACGGGCGGACAAGCGGAAATAAACTCAGCTTGTTGTCCTGATCAAGAATATATATAGTTTATGGGGTCGGAAATGAATATTTCTATGCGTTACAAACTTCTGGGCAAAATTAATATACACTTTTCAAGTGTATAAAAAGTTTTTCTCACTAAGACTTATTTTCCGACCGATCGTTCCTATGGCAGCTATAAGATATAGTCATCCGATCCGGCCGGTTCCGACATATTAGTTGCGTGCAGTAAAAAGAAGACTCTGTGCAAAATTTCATCTCGATAGCTTTAAAACTGAGAGACTAGTTTGCGTAGAAACAGACAGACAGACAGACAGACAGACGGACAGACAGAAAGACGGACAGACAGACAGACGGACAGACAGACGGACGGACGGACAAGCGGAAATGAACTCGGCTCGTCGTCCTGATCAAGAATATATATAGTTTATGGGGTCGGAAATGAATATTTCTATGCGTTACAAACTTCTGGGCAAAATTAATATACACTTTTCAAGTGTATAATGATGTATGGCGGATCGATAGGAAATGATGATTAAAGTATATGTCTAGAAGGTTCGAATAATCTATTTTCAAAATTGTGGGAGATATGAGGTTTTCATATTGCGGGGGCGGGAGGGGGCGTGGCAAAAGTTTGAAACAAACTTGATCTGAGTGCAGAAGATACAAGTCTACACTGAAAAAATGGTTGCTCTAGCTCTTATAGTCTCTGAGATCTAGGTGTTCATACAGACAGACGGACGGACGGACGGACGGACAGACGGACATGTCTATATCGACTTGGCTATTGATGCTGATCAAGAATATATATACTTTATGGGGTCGGAGATGCTTCCTTCTGCTTGTAACATACATTTGTACAAACTTATTATACCCTTTTTACTCTACGAGTAACTGGTATAAAAATTCACATAATTAGAATAGATGTTGGGCTATATGCTGAAATGGATAAAATAGAAATCCAACTACCGTTCTAGCTTAAGATAGACGATTTATTTTGTAAAAATAGCCATAAATCGAGAAACGTCTTACTTCAGAGACCAATTTGGAGCCTTTTGCATGATCGAATTTTGGCTATTTGATTTTTTACCGAAGCATTGATATGTGCTCTGTCGAAAAGGGCAGATAAATTCAGAAATTCATGCCTATTGTGACCACAAGAAATTCAAGAGGACAAAATGTACTAGAAATCCGTTTTTCCGTCATATCGTGTAAACAAGAGCTGATGGAACAAAACCGATGATGCAGTTTTGTTCAGTGCACTCCATTCTTATATAATCAGTTAAAGATAGGGCTGCACCAAAAACACTGTTGCCCTGTGTTATCAATGATATAAAAATTTTAAATATTTGATATCTATATCCTATATATATTTTACCGGTTAAATCAGTTGGAGTACATTTTTTCAAGTGTATTAAAACTTCGCCACAGTCGAAGTTAGCTTTGCCCTCTCTTTTTTTATACCCTTGCAGAGGGAATATTAAAATTGTGCAGATGTTTGTAACGCATAGAAGGAAGCATCTCTGACCCCATCTTTTTATCTTTATATACTTTTTATACCCGTTACTCGTAGAGTAAAAAGGGTATACTAAGTTCGTGCAAATGTATGTAACAGGCAGAAGGATATAAATAAAGTATATATATTCTTGATCAGCATCAATAGCCGAGTCGATATAGGCATGTCCGTCTTTCCGCCTGTCTGTCTGTCTGTCTGTCTGTCAGTCTGTATGAACACCTAGATCTCAGGATCTATAAAAGCTAGAGCTACCATTTTTTCAGTGTAGACCTCATATCTCCCACAATTTTGAAAATAGATTGTTCGTACCTTCTAGACATATATTTTAATCATCATTACCTATCGATCCGCCATAAATCATTTTTCGATCAGATGAACGATAGAAAAGTTCTCGCCCCCGCAATTTGAAAAATTCCTCATATCTCCCACACTTTGGGCAACTTTACCCTGAGTAACGGGTATATCGAAGTCTAGCAGTGCCGACTTCAACTTATGCACTCGTTATACCCGTTACTCGTAGAGTAAAAAGGGTACACTAAGTTCGTGCAAACGTATGTAACAGGTAGAATTAAGCATCTCCGACCCCATAAAGTATATATATTCTTGATCAGCATCAATAGCCGAGTCGATATAGGCATGTCCGTCTGTCTGTCTGTCCGTCCGTCTGTATGAACACCTAGATGTCTGGATCTATAAAAGCTAGAGCTAACATTTTTTCAGTGTAGACTTGTATCTTCTGCACGCAGATCAAGTTTGTTTCAAATTTTTGCCACGCCCCCTCCCGCCCCCGCAATATGAAAAAAACCTCATATTTTCCACAATTTTGAAAATAGATTGTTCGAAACTTTTTGACATATATTATGATCATCATTACCTATCGATCCGCCATACATCATTTTCCGATTTTGGAAAAGATAGATTTTGAAGAAAGATTTTTTGAACCCTTTAGACATATATTATGATCATCATTACTTATCGATTCGCTATACATTATTTTCCGATCAGATGAGCCATAGTAGCGTTGCCGCCCCCGCAATTTGGAAAAATCCTCATACCTCCCACAATTTGGGCATGTTGTGATCTAATAAAATATTCTTAAATAAACCCTGAGTAACGGGTATATCGAAGTCGAGCAAGGCCGACTTTAACTTACGCTCTCGTTTCTTTTGTCCCAGCGATTGTCACTGAACTCCACCTAAACGGCTGAACCGATTTGGATGAAATGTTCTGTAAATATATTTGTGGGTCCGCAGAAAGCTTAGGTACACAACTGAAGTCGAAAATATCTCATATCTCCCACAAATTTGAAGACAGATTATTTGAACCCCTAATGACATATATTTTAATCCTCATTACCTATCGATCCGCAATACATAATTTCCTGATCAGATGAACGATGGAAAAGTTCCCGCCCCCGCAATTTGAAAAATAACATATCTCGCACAATTTTGGAAATAGATTGTTCGAACCTTCTAGACATGTATTTAAATCATTATTACCTATCGATCCGCCGTCCATCATTTCTCGATCAGATGAGCTATAGTAGAGTTGCCACCTCCGCAATTTGGAAAAAACCTCATATCTTCCACAATTTGGGCATGTTGTAATCTAATAAAATATTCTTAAATAAACCTTACCCTGAGTAACGGGTATATCGAAGTCGAGCAGGGCCGACCGGACATGTCTATATCGACTCGGCTGTTGATGCTGATGAAGAATATAAATACTTAATAGGGTCGGAGATGCTTCCTTCTAGCTGTTACATACATTTGCACAAACCCAATATACTCTATGTACCTTCGGAGTATATAAATAAAATATGTAAACCAACTCCTTCACAAAGAAAAACAAAATTTATTATAATAATAACCACCCAATGTACAGACTAGAATATAAATTAAAGTAGCTGAAGGCCATCCAGCTATAGCTATCTTAGTGGTTAGTAACAATTTGTAATTGCTACGAAATAGGAAAATAACAATAATTTACAATACTTTACAAATATTATTTTTCATTAGATAGTAAGATATTATCCTCTATTATTTACTCTTTTGTTTATTTTAGGGTTTTACTAAAATAAATTCAAAACACGCGCGCACATTTAAGCCGAAATCCGGCACGCGCCATGTATCGATTACAACAGCTGACGATAGACAGCAGTTACAAATATCGATTACACAACAGCTGGCGATAGCCAGACATCGATCACCGAAACCATCGATAACATCAAGTATCGACGTCACTAGCGACAGCGCTCGGCCGTCTATAAAAGTAGCGACTGGACTGAGCCCCGAGGGATTCAGTGCGCGGCATCGGTCGTGTCAACATCAAAAAAAGCTAGCAACTAAATTAAAGCCTTCGCTTACACGCAAAAAATATTTACGCACATTGTGCAATCAAAGTTAGCCTTGAACTATAAATGTTGCCCAAAATATATTTGGTGTTTACACACGCGCAAATTTTTGCTCTCTTATAAAATATGCTCAAATGTTCACAGGCAAATTTTATTTAACATCACTTTACTAAATATTTGTATGCCCTTACAGAAGGTATATTAAAATTGTCACGATGTTTGTAACGCGTAGAAGGAAGCATCTCCGACCCCATTAAGTATATATATTCTTGATCAGGATGGCGAGCTTAGTCGATGTAGCCATGAGCCCCGTTCGTCTGTTTCTATGCCTCCCTCAGTTTAAGAGCTATCTTGACCAAACTTTGCAAAAAGTCTTTAAATACACAAAGGCTGCACATTTGTCGGAATCGGCCGGATCGGATACCTATAGCAAATAGCTGCCATCAGTCCAAAAACTAGTTCTAGTGAGAAAAACTGTTTTGTTGTCAATAGCGTCTTTCAAAAACTGCAAGACTATTTAAAACATTATTTTGTGACACATAGCACTGTGTAAATGGCTCTTGGAGAAGAGCAATACAAAATCAGATATTTTGACTTGTTTTCCGTCCTAATATGTATAAGTACCTAGTCTTCACAGATTCAATTTATCTGAAGAGGCACGCTTACATTACAGCCTTCGATTGCGGGGCGATTTTAATTTTTATTAATTTTATATAATAATTTATTTGATATAATAAAAAAATTAGGTTAACAGCATACAAAAATAATTAGTGGTAATTATGAATTTATTTAAATGCGTGGTCTTGTGGTTTATTTTGATGGTTTTTATTGCTATAACTCGCATTTTAATATATTTATTATTTTATGCTACCAAGTATCTAGTCAGACAGAAGATTAAGCGAAATCTTCCAGTGACGCACTTGCCAAAGTCGGTGATCAGCGATTTTATTGGCATACAGATGGCACCTGGGACGTCGATGACAATGGCAGCTTTTTTCGCTTATCGGCAAATACACGCATCCCGGATGGATGGCCCGTAATCCTTCCGTTTCTGTCCACATAGGACTCCTGCACAAGTGCAATCGAGTGGCCATGCGCATGCGGACTCGGAGCTCGATGGTACAATCACTACCTCGACCAGAATTTGCTTGAATGAAGCTGAACATTTTAATGTATAGCTGCCACTCTCGCTAGCACCGCAGCATAAACGGGCACATCCCCAAGAGCCTCCTCTGTCTGCAATTCTTACAGCTCACCTGCTTTTTGCACTTCGCGGCAGTGTCGTCACATTGACGGCATGTGACGTCCTTCGATCGACATTGAGACACCCTGTGATCAAGTCCAACGCACCTATGACATGCATAGGTGCGGACGAGCAACCGGCAGTGGAACGAAAACCACTTAATGTAGACCCGTCCGGTCTCATCAAGTACGGCCAGTGCGCTCTCGTCCACCTCCAGCATCAGATTTACTCTGTCGCCGTCGGTGATGGACCAAGGTTTGGTCTCCAAATGGACTGCTTTCTTGACGGCTGCTATCTTCAGCTGCTCCTTAAAGTGATTCGCGTAGAGCTCCTCCATGAACTCCTCCGGCGAGATGCTGGTGCCCACATCGAACACCGTGATCCTGGGCTTCGGGCATTGGTTTTGCTTCACAGCAAGGCCAACTTTTGGAAACTTCATGTTTCCGACCACCCTCTTCATCTCGCGCACAGATGGCGTGCGGATAATGGCTCCTCCGCGACGTAATTCGCGCACTTCATGCACACGCACGCCAAGTGCAGGAGCAACCTCTTTGCGCACCTTTTCCGCCACCTGATGTGACCCTAGTGTCACTACTTGTAACCACCGCTGACCATGTCTCAACTGGCTTGTTGATCCGTGGAACGACAAGCTCGTCGTACCTTGAAATCGCTGCATTAACAGCACCGGCAGCCTCAGGTTCCATGCAGCTTCTAAAAACGGCGTCCTTTACATTGATCTGCACTGCAGTTAATTCCGCCAGCACAGCAGATGCGCCCTCCGCAACAACATCCGTTGCTCTTTTTTTTTTAGTCTTTGTAGCGAGTTTTCCCCCATGGGAGTACAGACGCTACGTACATTTATTCCACTGTGTAATCCAAGTCACGAAGACCTGCTAATCCCACCTTTAAAATGCACAATGTGTCTGCTTTAAAAACATAAAGCCAGACTACAATTGCTAAATGAGTACTTACTAATGGCGATCCACCATACAGGCGGTGGATTTTTTGGGTTAAACTTCATTTTACATTTCATTATACAATTATACTGTTATTTACAACTCCGTTGCTTTGCAGCATGGAATTTGCATTCTGGCTCGTGCAGCAGGGGCAGCGATAGCAGGGACAGCTACACAGGCAACAGAAAGGGCAGAAGGCGGGGCATCATTCATAGCGGCAGCAGAAGTGGATTGGCATCCAGCGTAGCCCTTTTTGAGTCGAAAACGAGAAGGCAAAGCTAACTTCGACTGTGCCGAAGTTGTAATACACTTGAAAAACTTTACTCCACCTGATTTAACCGGTAAAATATATATAGAATATAGATATCAGATATTTAAAATTTTTAAATCATTGATAATAAAAATTTGATACCATAAAAACAAACTTTTCTTAGTAACACAAATTTTTCGACCGATCGATCCTATGGCAGCTATATGCTATAGTCATACGATTTTAATAAAATTTTTCAAAATTATGTGGAAGCATATAAAACTAATATATACCAAGATTGGGGACGCTACAATGTTAAACAAAAAAGTTTTTCTTACTAGAACTAGCTTTTGGACAGAACGTTTGTATGGCAGCTATATGCTATAGTGATCCGATTTTGATACATTTTTCCAGAATTATGTGGAAACATATAAAACTAACATATACCAAAATTAGAGACGCTACGATGGAAAACAAAAAAGTTTTTCTCACTAGAACTAGTTCTTAGACCGATCGTTCCTATGGCAGCTATATGATATAGTCATCCGATCCGGCCGGTTCCGACATATTAGTTGCGTGCAGTAAAAAGAAGACTCTGTGCAAAATTTCAGCTCGATAGCTTTAAAACTGAGGGACTAGTTCGCGTAGAAACAGACGGACAGACGGACGGACGGACAGACGGAATTGATCTCGGCTCGTCGTCCTGATCAAGAATATATATAGTTTATGTGGTCGGAAATGAATATTTCTATGCGTTACAAACTTCTGGGCAAAATTAATATACACTTTTCAAGTGTATAAAAAGGGCTCGAAGTTCCCTTCTTCTTCTTCTGCCTACGCTAATGCTTCAGGATTCCGGTACTCGTGTCGCTCATCATGCTGAAAGCACTTTTAGTCAGGACACAAACCAACACGAACCAAACTTCCGCACAAATAGACGCGATACGAACCGCGCTTTAAGCATAAAATGTCCCAAAACGGCAAATGCGTTAGCTCAATGGTACAAGCTCGACCACGACCACAATTTGTTTGAATGAAGCTAAACATTGTAAATGTCTAGATGCCACTGTCGCTAGCACGGCAGCGTATACGGAGCATGTCCCCGAGAGCATATGATGCCCGTCGGGTAGACGCCTTTGTCTGCAATTCCTGCTGCCTGTTTGGTGGTGCACTTCGCGGCAGTGTGGCCAGTGTCGCTACATTGACGGCTTGCGACGTTCTTTGCTCTGCATTGAGACACCTTGTGGTCGAATCCAACGCACCTATGACAAGCATAGGTACCGACGAGCGACCGGCAACGGAAAGAAAACCACTTGACATAGACCCGTCTGGTCTCCTCAAGTACGACCAGTGCACTCTCGTCCACCTCCAGCGTCAGATTGACTCTGTCGCCATCGGTGATGGACCAAGGCTTCGTCTCCAAGTGGTTAACTTTTTGAAAGGCTGACATTTTCAGCTGCTCCTTGAAGTGGTGCACCCGCACGCCAAGTGCAGGGGCAACCTCCTTGCGCACCTTCTTTGCCACCTGTTTACCAGTGACACCAGGGTCACTACTAGTAACTACCGCTGACCACGACTCAACTGATTTGTTGAACTGTGGGGCGGCGATGCGTGCTGTGTAAGGGGCAGCAGAATTCAATTCAATTCAATTTTTTTTTCATTTAACTTAAAACAAAACTCAAAAACAAATATTTTTTCCATTAAAACTAAACTTAAAAACTAAAAACAAATATTTTTTTCAATAAACTTAAAAGAAAACTTAGCAAGTAAGAAAGTCGGTCAAGCCCGACTGTAATATACTCTGTACCTGTTTGTATGTAACTGATAACTTCAAAAAGTGAGGGTTTTTCAAAAACAGAGGGTGGCAACTCTTTCGACTTTCGTTCATCTGGTTGAAACACGATGTATGGGGGCTCGATAAGTAATGATGAGTAGAATTACCCTAGTACATAACATAAAATTATAAAATTTGTATATCATTTCCTATTAACATAAACGTATCTTTATAAGTCACGCGGGAATCACGCGTGATTTCTGACCGCAGGCCATCTCAATTGCATCGCTCCTCTCATTCTTGGTCTTTGCCTCCTTACACAAATATCTACTGGAAAGAAGGGAGGGGGGAAACTGAAAGCGGCGCAGTCCAGTTAGCTAATGCCGTCAAGCAAATTCCAATTCTGAAATTATCAGTAAGCTATTGCCCTCTCGCTCTCTCTTTCTAGTAAGTTCTACCAATCGCTGCCAATCGTTGTCGTTGTCGTTTCATTAAATTTTCTTTTACATATAGCGCCACTATTGTTCATCTGATCGGAAAACGGTGTAAGGGGGCTTGATAAGAAATGATGAGTAGAATATGTGTCTAGAAGGTTCGAACAACCTAACTCCAAAATTGTGGAAGAAATTAAGTTTTTTTCAATTTGCGGGGGAGGCAGGGGGCGTGGCAAAAATCAAAACTAAACTTGATTTGCCTGCAAGTATAAGAAATATATGTTACATACACTTCAAACCTCTATCTCTTACCATCTCTGAGATCTCTTCGTTCATACGGACAGACAGACGGACATGGCTATATCGACTCGGCTGTTGATGCTGATCAAGAATATATATACTTTATAGGGTCGGAGATGCTTCCTTCTGGCTGTTACATACATTTGCACAAACCCAATATACTCTGTGTACCTTCGGTACCGAGTATAAAAACCTTATATCTCCCACAATATTGAAAATACATTGTTCGGACCTTCTAGACATATATTTTGATCATCATTACCTATCGATCCGCCATACAATATTTTCCGATCAGATGAACGATAGCAGAGTTGCCACCCCCGCAATTTAAAAAATAACTTATATCTCCCACAATTTTGAAAATACATTGTTAAAACCTTCTAGACATTTATTTTAATCATCATTTCCTATCGATCCGTCTTACATCATTTCTTGATCGGATCAACGATAGAAAAGTTCCCGTCCCAGCAATTTGAAAAATACCTTATATTTCGCACAATTTTTAAAATAGATTGTTCGAATCGTCTAGACATATATTTTTACCATCATTACTTATCAATCCGCCATACATCAATTCCTGATCAGATGTGGGATAGTAGAGATGCCACCCCCGCAATTTGGAAAAGACCTCATATCTCCCACAATTTTGAAGATAGATTATTCGAACCCTTTAGAAATATATTTTAACTGTCATTACCTATCGATCCGCCATACATGATTTCTTGATCGATAGAAAAGTTCCCGCCCCCGCAATTTGAAAAATACCCCATATCTCCCACAATTTTGAAAATAGATTGTTCGAACCTTCTAGACATATATTTTAATTATCATTACTTATCAATCTGTAATACATCATTTCCCGATCAGATGAACGATAGTAGAGTTGCCACCCTCGCAATTTGGGCAAGTTGTGATATAATGAAATCACAGAGGAAGAGAGATAGAGGGGAAGATTGAGACGGCTCTCGATTTGTGGCGCTGTTAATTAACAGCCAGTGTTGAGACACTTTTAAAATGTTGCCAGCGATTTCAACATGTTGCTAAGGTCTTATAACACAGATAGGAAAACACGGTGGTTAGAGCGAGACGGACATTGTGTTGGCTGTACTCAAAACAACAAAAAACAGCTGATTATTTCGCTGTTAAGTTTGTGGCGGCAGAGCAATCTTCCCCTCTAGAAATACTGCTCTTTGTCTTTGCGAAGGGCTCGGCATGTGTTCGGCTCGTGTCTGTGTGAATTTGCCGAATGTGTTCGGCCGCCTGCGTCTTGGACGACGACGTCTTGTTCAAAGTGAGAGCGGTAGCGAGAGCATAGCAATATTTTTATTGCTCTTGCTGCTCCGGAGTAGGAAATGCGAGCGCTGCCTATGGACAAATGCTTCTAATTCGTCACAGAGCAAGAGTATTAGAGAAAAATATTGCGACGCCTCTCAATTTGTGGCGCTGTAGATACTGTGACCAATGTAGATACTTTTAAAATGTTGCCAGCGATTTCAACATGTTGCTAAGGTCTTATCACACATATAGGAAAACACGGTGGTTAGAGCGAGACGGACATTGTCTTGACTGTACTTAGAGAGCGATAATAACAAAAAACAGCTGATTATTTCGCTGTTAACTTTGTTGCGAGAGCGACAATAACCAAAGACCATATATTATTAGACTGAACGATTGCTCTGCCGCCACAAACTTAACAGCGAAATAATCAGCTGTTCTTTGTTATTGTCGCTCTCGCAACAAACTTAACAGCGAAATAATCAGCTGTTTTTTGTTATTATCGCTCTCTAAGTACAGTCAAGACAATGTCCGTCTCGCTCTAACCACCGTGTTTTCCTATATGTGTGATAAGACCTTAGCAACATGTTGACATCGCTGGCAACATTTTAAAAGTATCTACATTGGTCATATCTCTTAACAGCGCCACAAATTGAGAGGCGTCGCAATCTTTCAGTCTAATAATATATGGTCTTTGCAATAACAAAAAAACAGCTGATTGTTTCGCTGTTAAGTTTGTGGCGACCGATCATTACCTCTAATAACATTGCTCTGTGAATTCGTTTCGGCATAGCAAATTATTTAGTCATTTAATATTTATTACTGAAGCAATAAAAATCAAAGTGAGGTAGCTTGCATCGAATAGCTGTTATTCATCGATAAGCGGCCCTGGAACCACTGGTTCACAAAAGTAGTTCCACAGCAATTTCACGTGGAATTCAGAACACGAAAATGAAAACGTTTCAAAATTGATGCGGAATTACTTTTAAAAAGTAAATGGAATTGAGAACAAGGCTGATAACAACATTATACTTACAGCATAGTGCAAAACATAAATTCTGAACTTGTTGTGGCTTGGTTGACTTTTCGTTATAATGTTGCCACAAAGTCAAAAAATCAAATTCTAGGGCTGCAAGTGTAGCTATTCAGCAAAATGCGACCAAGTTTATTGTTAATCATTGGCACTATCGTGCATTTTATGCCAACCTCTAGGAGCCGAGAAAAAAGTAAGCAACGATTTTTCAGAGACAGACTAATTTGGTGTTGTTTAGTGACACTTGGTTTAGCACCAGTTCCAATCACTAGTTCCAGTTCCGGAGCAAGCGACACCTTTGGCAGTGACGACGAGACACCCCCACTGATTAGAGTTTTTCACCATAACTGTTCACACGATTGTGCTCAAACTTGTTAGCCACATTCTTGAATATCTCTCCTATACGATTATATACCGTGCAACGTATGCCAACATCTTGGAGCTTAACAGTTTTGCCATCTTTCTTAAGTAATTTATTTAAGGATTTTTTATGGACAATTGTGAAGGTTGGTCACTGACAAGCGGTTTTCTCCGAAACTGTTCACACGATTGAACTCAAACTTTGTGAGAATATATATTGTATTGGTATATCGTGTATTTTATGCCAACCTCTGAGAAGGAAATATGCCCCAAAAAGTGGGGAGTCGATTTTCGGGCTGACATTTTCATGTGCAAGGCAAAAATCCATCAACTGGTTAAATAAGCAATAGTTAATGCTGATGTTTTAAATACCCTTCCAGTTTTTAAAGACGCTACCATTGACAACAATTGGTGACGTTACGATGGAAAACCAAAAAGATTTTCCCAATAGAACTAACTGTTGGACCGATCGTTCCTAAGGAAGCTATATGATATAGTCATCCGATCCGGCCGATTCCGACAAATATACAGCCTATGTAATTTTAAAGACTTTTTGCAAATTTTCTTTGGTCAAAATGTAAAACTGAGGGAGGAGATAGCATAGAAACAGACGGACATGGCTATACCGACTCAGCTCGTCATGCTAATCAAGAATATATATAAACCCAATTCTGTGTTTACACGATCTTTTTTTACACGGGTTTGATATAACACGGTCAACAAACAAAATTTGATTCTGTTTTTACATGATTTCATTCGAAATATCACGATTTAAAAAAATAATATGTTATCGCAGTTGCTTTAGAGACTGTTGATTCCACAGATAGCCGTGATAGTGATGATCCGGCCCAACTAACTGCAAGTTTAATTGTAGAGGGTATTCAACTTGCTAATAAATTAGAAAATCATTTTGTCAACACGTAAGCGATTGCGTAGAATATCAGATAATGAAAACGAAAGAAGTTGTGTTATTCTCAGCATCTTGACTTGAAAATGAATGCTTTGTTTTTTTATTTATTTTAATTTTGATGTTTTCTTATACGAATTTTTAGTTGCCTATAATTTTATAAGCTAAAAGCTATAATTTTATATTTATTTTACTTTTACTTTAAAAAATGAAATGTCTTTTGTTTTTAAGTAATAAACTGAATGAGCTATGCAGTTTTTTTAACAAGAATGAATACTATATTTTCATTTTTGCTTTGATGGTTGAAGGACATGGAACCCATCCCCTTTTTATACACTTGAAAATTGTATATTAATTTTGCCCAGAAGTTTGTAACGCATAGAAATATTCATTCCCGACCCCATAAACTATATATATTCTTGATCAGGACGACGAGCTGAGTTCATTTCCCCTTGTCCGTCCGTCCGTTTGTCCGTCTGTCTGTCCGTCTGTCTGTTTCTACGCGAACTAGTCTCTCAGTTTTAAAGCTATCGAGCTGAAATTTTGCACAGAGTCGTCTTTTTACTGCACTAATATGTCGGAACCGGCCAGATCGGATGACTATATCATATAGCTGCCATAGGAACGATCGGTCTAAGAACTAGTTCTAGTTAGAAAAACTTTTTTGTTTTCCATTGTAGCGTCACTAATCTTGGTATATGTTAGTTTTATATGTTTCCACATAATTCTGGAAAAATGTACCAAAATCGGATCACTATAGCATATAGCTGCCATAGGATCGATCGGTCGAAAAATAAGTCGTTGTGAGAAAAACTTTTTTGATTTCCATCGTACCGTCTCCAATCGTAGTATATTTTTGTTTTATATGTTTCCACACAATTCTGAAAAAATTTATCAAAATCGGATGACTATAGCATATAGCTGCCATATAAACGGTCGGTCAAACAACTACTTCTAGTGAGAAAAACTTTTTTGTTTTTGATCGTAGCGTCCCCAATCTTGGTATATATTAGTTATATGTGTTTTCACATAATTTTTGAAAAAAATGATCAAAATCGGATGACTATAGCATATAGCTGCCATAGGACCGATCGGTCGGAAAATGTGTTTTACTAAGAAAAGTTTTTTTTTATGGTATCAAATTTTTATTATCAATGATTTAAAAATTTTAAATATTTGATATCTATATCCTATATATATTTTTCCAGTTAAATCAGTTGGAGGAAAGTTTTTCAAGTGTATTAAAACTTCGGCACAGTCGAAGTTAGCTTTGCCTTCTCGTTTCTATGTTCTTCATCTCTTTTTTTACACGGTTTTTTTCAAGGTTTTTTCTGGAACGCATCTACCGTGTAAAAACAGAATTAGGTGTACTTTATGAGGTCGGAGATGCATCATTTTATGCGTTACTTAATCGTTAATCGTGATAATTTTAATTTACATTCTGCAAGGGCTAAAAATTGATCCCTAATTGTGCGTCAAATTAGCGTCGGTTCGGAACACGGAAGCAATTTTTATTTTTTTATTTTCTTATTATTAAACAACAAAATTAAAAATCTGCAAATGCAAAATTGCAAATTAAGAAAAGCATAAACTATTGTTTCAATTTATTAGAGGGTGGATTTATGTATTGCGGATATTAAAAATATGATGCTGAAAAAATCGACTCCCCACATTTTGGTGCATATCTTCTTTCCTCGATGGTGGCATAAGCTGCACGCTATACAAAAACATGGGCTAAATATTCATATGTGTGCTCAGAAAATTTGAGTCCGATCGTGTGAACAGTTTTGGAGAAACACGCTTATCAGTGGACCAACATCTAGAATTTTCCATATAAAATTCTTTAAAAACGAGAAGGCAAAGCTAACTTCGACTGTGCCGAAGTTTTAATACACTTGAAAAACTTTACTCCAACTGATTTAACCGGTAAAATATATATAGAATATTGATATCAGATATTTAAAATTTTTGCATTATTGATAATAAAAATTTTATACCATATAAAAAACTTTTCTTAGTAAAACACATTTTCCGACCGATCGGTCCTATGGCAGCTATATGCTATTGTCATCCGATTTTGATCATTTTTTTTCAGAATTGTGTGAAAACATATAATACAAATATATACTACGATTGGAGACGCTACGATTTAAATCAAAAAAGTTTTTCTCACAAAGACTTATTTTTCGACCGACCGTTCCTATGGCAGCTATATGCTATAGTGATCCGATTTCGATAAATGTTTCCAGAATTATGAGGAAGCATATAAAACTAACATATACCAAGATTAGTGACGCTACGATGGAAAACAAAAATGTTTCTCTAACTAGAACTAGTTCTTAGACCGATCGTTCCTATGGCAGCTATATGATATAGTCATCCGATCCGGCCGGTTCCGACATATTAGTTGCGTGCAGTAAAAAGAAGACTATGTGCAAAATTTCAGCTCGATAGCTTTAAAACTGAGAGACTAGTTCGCGTAGAAACAGACGGACAGACGGACAGACGGACGGACGGACAGACGGACAGACGGACAGACAGACGGACGGACGGACAAGCGGAAATGAACTCAGCTCGTCGTCCTGATCAAGAATATATATAGTTTATGTGGTCGGAAATGAATATTTCTATGCGTTACAAACTTCTGGGCAAAATTAATATACACTTTTCAAGTGTATAAAAAATGCATTAAAAAAGATGGCCCAACTGCATAGCTCCTAGATGGTGACATACTTTGCACGGTATACAAACTTATTAGAGAGATATTCAAGAGTATTTCTACCAAGTTTGAATCCAATCGTGTGAACAATTTTGGAGAATCACGCTTATCAGTGGACCAACCTCAAGAATTTTCCATATAAAATTCTTTAAAAAAACTGCATAGCTCCTAGATGGTGACATACTTTGCACGGTATACAAACTTATTAGAGAGATATTCAAGAGTATTTCTACCAAATTTGAATCCAATCGTGTGAACAGTTTTGGAGAAACACGCTTATCAGTGGACCAACATCTAGAATTTTCCATATAAAATTCTTTAAAAAAAAATGTATTAAACGAGAAGGCAAAGCTAACTTCGACTGTGCCGAAGTTTTAATACACTTGAAAAACTTTACTCCCACTGATTTAACCTGTAAAATATATATAGGGTATAGATATCAGATATTTAAAATTTTTAAATCATTGATAATAAAAATTTGATTCCATAAAAAAAAACTTTTCTTAGTAAAACACATTTTCCGACCGATCGGTCCTATGACAGCTATTTGCTATAGTCATCCGATTTTGATAATTTTTTTCAAAATTATGTGAAAGCATATAAAACTAACATGTACCAAGATTGGGGACGCTACGATAGAAAACAAAAAAGTTTTTCTCACTAGAAGTAGTTTTTTGACCATCCGTTTCTATGGCAGCTATATGCTATAGTCATCCGATTTTGATAAAATTTTTCAGAATTGTGTAGAAACATATAAAACAAATATATATTACGATTGGAGACGTTACGATGGAAATCAAAAAAGTTTTTCTCACAAAGACTTATTTTTCGACCGATCGTTCCTATGGCAGCTATATGCTATAGTGATCCGATTTTGATACATTTTTCCAGAATTATGTGAAAGCATATAAAACTAACATATACCAAGATTAGTGACGCTACGATGGAAAACAAAAAAGTTTTTCTAACTAGAACTAGTTCTTAGACCGATCGTTCCTATGGCAGCTATATGATATAGTCATCCGATCCGGCCGGTTCCGACTTATTAGTTGAGTGCAGTAAAAAGAGGACTCTGTGCAAAATTTCAGCTCGATAGCTTTAAAACTGAGAGACTAGTTCGCGTAGAAACAGACAGACGGACAGACGGACGGACGGACAGACGGAATTGAACTCGGCTCGTCGTCCTGATCAAGAATATATATAGTTTATGTGGTCGGAAATGAATATTTCTATGCGTTACAAACTTCTGGGCAAAATTAATATACACTTTTCAAGTGTATAAAAAGATGGCCCAACTGCATAGCTCCTAGATGGTGACATACTTTGCACGGTATACAAACTTATTAGAGGGATATTCAAGAGTATTTCTACCAAGTTTGAATCCAATCGTGTGAACAATTTTGGAGAAACACGCTTATCAGTGGACCAACCTCCAGAATATTCCATATAAAATCCATCCATGGCATCCATCTATATTCATGTTTCATTAAAATCGTGTGGACAGTTTTTAAGAAAATCGCAATTTCCTTATTTTAGCTAAATTTGCTCAGTATGACCAAAGCGATCGACCGTTTTGGTAACACTCTACATTTATCTACATGCGTAAATATCCATGTAAAGTAAAGAGTAGCCATGTACCAGAGAGTAGAGTTGGAGAATCTAGTTCATTTCAATGACCTAGTTCATTAGTTCATTTTTTGATGAACTATTCACTCTCGAGCTATAGTTCATTGTTGAATTATAGTTCATTTTTTGAACTATAGTTCATTTTTTGAACTATAGTTCATTTTATGAACTATAGTTCTTTTTTTGAACTATAGTTCATTCTTTGAACTATAGTTCATTCTTTGAACTATCACATGTAAATGGGTGTCGGGGGTGGTTTCAGCGTTTGTACGCTCAATGGGCCAACTAGGTGGAAAATAATTTTCTCATTTCTGATGGTCGGAAAATGGGGGCGGGGGTGGGATCATTGCCAAACGTTTTTTTTATCATTTTGGCGGCTTTACTGATGGGTTATATGCTAGTTTTTAGGATAAAGTTCATTAAATGAACTATAGTTCAAAAAATGAACTATAGTTCGTAAAATGAACTATAGTTCAAAAAAAAGAACTATAGTTCATCAAATGAACTATAGTTCAAAAAAAGAACTATAGTTCATAAAATGAACTATAGTTCATTAAATGAACTATAGTTCAAAAAATGAACTATAGTTCAAACCGTGAGACCTAGTTCATTAGTTCATTTTAATGAATAGTTCATTCGAACTAGTTCATGAAAATCGGCACAACTCTACCAGAGAGTAGAAAATACAAAGAAATGAAATCGCTCTCACTGTTAACTTAACAGAAAAAAAACCATGCAATTATCCGGGGCTTTTTCAGTTTTAGGAGTCAGCTGAGACAAACAGCAGAATGGAAGCAAGGAAGCACAACAAAGTACGAAAATAGTAATGGCTGCTTGGCAAAATGCGTAGTTGCCAAATTTCTTGTTTTGTTTTGGTTTGCTTTTTGTGTCTACACATACGTCGCATGTGTCGACCTACTGTCAGGCCTCTTTGCTACCAGGCGTCATAGCTTTTTGATATGGCATTGTAATTTTTGGTTGCTGGTTCGAATTCAAAAATTTGAAAGAACAAAAAATATAGTAAGTGAAATCAGAAATATTTAATCAAATTAAATAATAAAGGGGAAAAATTAATACGAGAAAATTACAAATTTTTAATAAGATTATCTCAATGGGGTTTGGGGGTTGGTTCAAGGTCAATTGTTATTTTCCAGCAGATCTGAATGAAATTCGTTTTGTACAAAAACTATTAAAATTTAAATGGGGTTGCGAGGGTGAGTTCATGATCAAATGGTTTTTTTAGCCGATCTGTATGAAATTTGGTTTGTAAGCTTAATGAGCGAATTAAATGGAGAAATAATTATCAAATATTTGACAGTCCACCCAAAGGTCGAGAAATGGGTTAATGCAAATTTTTTCTCCGCACGGCTGCATTTGAGTGTATTCTGAAGAAAATTACAAAGAAAAATAAATAATGAAAAATGTAATGAAAAAAGTTATTTTAAAACAAATATGGAAAAATTAATAAGAAAAGTATATAACAAAATATAAAAACCGGGCTCAAATACAAAGTTTAAATTCACGTTTTGAACAATTTTTCGAATAATTTTTTCTTTTCGACTTACAGTTCTAAAAATTATTATGTAATTGATTAAATCAAAATTGATAATAAAAACTAATAATATAAAACGAGAAAAGTTTTAAAAATTGGTAAATTGGAAAATGAAATATTATTTTTTTCAAAAACTAAGCAATGAAGTGAATGCATTAACAGTCAAATTGGGCTATTTGATTTTTAAAATGGTACTTTAAATTGGTATCCTTTGCTTCGTTTTTTGCTTAATGCAAGAGTTCAGATAAAAACCAAATCAAATTTTCAAGGGCATCGCGAAAGACGAAGAAAATTCAAAATATTTTGTTCTTTAACAGTCAAATTGGACTATCTTTTCTAGCTTTGCAAATTTTTTTTTCGATTTTTTAGTTTTGTATTAGAATTGCTTAAACATTCCTCTTCATCCCCTTTAAATTAATTTCAAAAATTCAAAAAAGTTAATATATATAATTATTTTATACGTTGCTCGTTTTTCTCGAAACCACGTTTCTTGATCTTGTAGCCAAAATTGCGCCAGTTCTACGGAACCGATTCTTATTAAAACTATATATATTCTTGATCAGGACGACGAGAAATTCCGAGTTCAATCGTCCGTCTGTCCGTTGTCCGTCCGTTTGTCCGTCCGTCTGTCTGTCCGTCCGTCTGTCTGTCTGTCTGTCTGTTTCTACGCGAACTAGTCCCTCATTTTTAAAGCTATCGAGCTAAAATTTTGCAAAGAGTCTTCTTTTTACTGCACGCAACTAATATGTCGAAACCGGCTGGATCGGATGACTATATCTTATGCACATAGGAACGATCGGTCGAAAAATAAGTCTTAGTGAGAAAAACTTTTTTATTTTCCATTGTAGCTTCACCAATCTTGGTATATATTAGTTTTAGATGATTTTACATATTTGGGAAAAATTTATCAAAATCGGATGACTATAGCATATAGTGCAAAAGTACCGATCGGTCGAAAAATGTGTTTTAGTAAGTTTATGGGTTTAGTAGTTTTATGGGTAAAAGTGCAATTCGTAAGTGAAAAATAAAAACAGTAGTTTAATTTCATTTTCCAATCTTTTAGGGAATTTAGAAAAAACATTTATGAGAATATATATTTTTGTGTAATAATTTTGTTTGTAGCATTGTAAATAATCTTTCCGCGATTGTTGCCAAATTTTATACTCTATAAATTTATACCTTACTTGATACCATCTTAGGTTTCTAACTCGAGATAACTCTCAAATGTAATTCATCTAATGAAACCACTAAAAAAAAAATCCATCTCAAAAACTTATTCATACAACATTTTTTGAATTTGATTTTCGAGTTCAGCGTTCCAAAATACATAAAAATATAGTGACCAAAATTTTGATTTTTTGAACCTGCTGTGCTGTGCAACGGCTGCAGCTCTAGACTCTACGGCGCCAACTACAATCAATTGAATCTCTAAAATGCTACGTTGCCAATTCTCCATTCAACACACACACACTCGGTAAACCGGTTTCACATGTATATGGATTATCGGGGCACAGCAATAAGAAGGCAGCAGATGAACAGAATCAAAATAAAAACAAAGAAGCAAGGGCAAAGACAATGCCCAATAATTTATTATCCGAACGTCGGATAACCCGGGATAACGCATGATTTTTTTATACACTTGAAAAGTGTATGTTAATTTTGCCCAGAAGTTTGTAACGCATAGAAATATTCATTTCCGACCCCATAAACTATATATATTCTTGATCAGGACGACGAGCTGAGTTCATTTCCGCTTGTCCATCTGTCTGTCCGTCTGTCTGTTTCTACGCGAACTAGTCTCTCAGTTTTAAAGCTATCGAGCTGAAATTTTGCACAGAGTCTTCTTTTTACTGCACGGAACCGGCCGGATCGGATAACTATATCATATAGCTGCCATAGGAACGATCGGTCTAAGAACAAGTTTTAGTTAGAAAAACTTTTTTGTTTTCCATCGTAGCGTCACTAATCTTGGTACATGTTAGTTTTATATGCTTTCACATAATTCTGGAAAAATGTATCAAAATCGGATCACTATAGCATATAGCTGCCATAGGAAAGATCGGTCGAAAAATAAGTCTTTGTGAGAAAAACTTTTTTGATTTCCATCGTAGCGTCTCCAATCGTAGTATATATTTGTTTTATATGTTTCAAATAATTCTGAAAAAATTTATCAAAATCGGATGACTATAGCATATAGCTGCCATATAAACGGACGGTCAAAAAACTACTTCTAGTGAGAAGAACTTTTTTGTTTTTTATCGTAGCGTCCCCAATCTTGGTATATATTAGTTTTATATGCTTTAACATAATTTCGAAAAAAATTATCAAAATCGGATTACTATAGCATATAGCTGCCATAGGAACGATCGGTCGGAAAATGTGTTTTACTAAGAAAAGTTTTTTTTATGGTATCAAATTTTTATTATCAATAATTTAAAAATATGAAATATCTGATATCTATATCCTATATATATTTTTCCAGTTAAATCAGTTGGAGTAAAGTTTTTCAAGTGTATTAAAACTTCGGCACAGTCGAAGTTAGCTTTGCCTTCTCGTTCGGAATTAATTTAAGAGAGCGATTTCACCTCTATGTATTTTCTACTCTCTGGTAGAAAATACATAGAGGTGAAATCGCTCTCCTAAATTAATTCCGAAAAAAATCATGCGTTATCCCGGGTTATTCGACGTTCGGATAATAAATTATTGGGCATTGTCTTTGCCCTTGCTTCTTTGTTATACCCTTGCAGAGGCTATATTAAAATTGTCACGATGTTTGTAACGCATAGAAGGAAGCATCTCCGACCCCATAAACTATATATATTCTTGATCAGCATGACGAGCTGAGTCTATATAGCCATGTCCGTCTGTCCGTCCGTCTGTTTCTATGCTATCTCCTCCCTCAGTTTTAAAGCTATCTTGACCAAACTTTGCAAAAAGTCTTTAAATACACATAGGCTGCACATTTGTCGAAATCGGCCGGATCGGATGACTATATCATATAGCTGCCATAGGAACGATCGGTCCGAAAACTTGTTCTAGTAAGAAAAACTTTTTTGTTTTCCATCGTAGCGTCACCAAACTTGGTATATATTAGTTTTATATCCCTTTACACAATTCTGGAAAAATTGATCAAAATCGGATAACTATAGCATATAGCTGCCATATAAATGGTCAGTAAAAAAACTAGTTCTAGTGAGAAAAACTTTTTTGTTTTCCATCGTAGCGTCCCTAATCTTGGTATATATTAGTTTTATATCCTTTCACACAATTCTGGAAAAATTTATCAAAATCGAATGACTATAGCATATAGCTGTCATATGAATGGTCGGTCAAAAAACTAGTTCTAGTGAGAAAAACTTTTTTGTTATCCATCGTAGCGTCCCCAATCTTGGTATATATTAGTTTTATATCCTTCACACAATTCTGCAATAATTTATCAAAATCGGATGACTATAGCATATAGCTGCCATATAAATGGTCGGTCAAAAAACTAGTTCTAGTGAGAAAAACTTTTTGTTATCCATCGTAGCGTCCCCAATCTTGGTATATATTAGTTTTATATCCCTTCACACAATTCTGGAAAAATTTATCAAAATCGGATGATGAAAAACTTTTTTGTTATCAATGGTAGCGCCTTTTAAAAACTGCAAAGGTATTTAAAACATCGGCGTAGCCGATGTTAGCCTTCTATTTTTTATTTTGATTCTGTTCATCTGCTGCCTTCTTATTGCTGTGCCCCGATAATCCATATACATGTGAAACCGGTTTACCGAGTGTGTGTGTGGTGGATGGAGAATTGGCAACGTAGCATTTTAGAGATTCAATTGATTTTAGTTGGCGCCGTAGAGTCTAGAGCTGCAGCCGTTGCACAGCACAGCAGGTTCAAAAAAATCAAATTTTTGGTCACTATATTTTTATGTATTTTGGAACGCTGAACTCGAAAATCAAATTCAAAAATGTTGTATGAATACGTTTTTGAGATGGATTTTTTTTAGTGGTTTTATTAGATGAATTAAATTTTAAGCAATATCTCGAGTTAGAAACCTAAGATGGTATCAAGTAAGGTATAAATTAATAGAGTATAAAATTTGGCAACAATCGCTGGAAAGATTATTTACAATGCTACAAACAAAAATATTACACAAAAAATATATTTTCTCATAAATGTTTTTTTCTAAATTCCCTAAAAGCTTGGAAATGAAATTAAACTACTGTTTTTTATTTTTCATCTACGAATTGCACTTTTACCCATAAAATAAGGTATTAATGAATAAAATCTATGGATATAGCAGAATAGTGAGCTATTAAGTGAATGTATTAAGGCAGTCTTTTACCTTTGCACAGGGTTTTTGAGTGTTTTTTAAATTCTGGAGTAAACAGCTTTTCCAATTTGGTTTTTTGTTTTGTGATATTTATTAATCATATTAAAACAATTAATATTTTGAAATTCGAGGTCTGTTCAAAAAAGTTATCAGCCTGCCAATTAAGGTTTCTCAAAAACACGTGTAGAGGTGGTGGCCATGATTCCGGGACCTAGGTTATCGGAAATGAAAACGGTAAATGAGTTTATAGTCAGAATTTATGTAATTCTGGCCCGTACATCAATCATACAAAAAATTTTTTTTTTGAAAATATGGCGCCCATTTAAAAAAATTTGGGTTAGAGTTTTTTTTTGAAGTTTACTGAAAAAATAGTAAAAAACGAGAAGGCAAAGCTAACTTCGACTGTGCCGAAGTTTTTAATACACTTGAAAACTTTACTCCAACCGATTTAACCGGTCAAATATAAAGATATTTACAAATTTTAAATCGTTGATAATAAAAATTTCATACCATAAAAAAAACTTTTCTTAGTAACACACATTTTCCGACCGATCGGTCGAGTGGCAGCTATATGCTATAGTCATCCGATCTTGATAAATTTTTTCAAAATTATGTGAAAGCTTATATAACTTTTATATACCACGATTGGTGATGCTACAATGGAAAACAAAAAAGTTTTTGTCACTAGATCTAGTTTTTTGAACGACCGTTTATATGGCAGCTATATGCTATAGTCATCCGATTTTGATACATTTTTCCAGAATTGTGTGAAAATATATAAAACTAATAAATACCAGGATAGGTGACGCTACGATAGAAAACAAAAAAGTTTTTCTCACTAGAACTAGTTTTTGGTCCGATCGTTCCTATGGCAGCCACCCGATCCGGCCGGTTCCGACATATTAGTTGCGTGCAGTAAAAAGAAGACTCTGTGCAAAATTTCAGCTCGATAGCTTTAAAACTGAGAGACTAGTTCGCGTAGAAACAGACAGACGGACAGACGGACAGACAGACGGACAGACAGACGGACAGACGGACGGACGGACAAGCGGAAATAAACTCAGCTTGTTGTCCTGATCAAGAATATATATAGTTTATGGGGTCGGAAATGAATATTTCTATGCGTTACAAACTTCTGGGCAAAATTAATATACACTTTTCAAGTGTATAAAAAGTTTTTCTCACTAAGACTTATTTTCCGACCGATCGTTCCTATGGCAGCTATAAGATATAGTCATCCGATCCGGCCGGTTCCGACATATTAGTTGCGTGCAGTAAAAAGAAGACTCTGTGCAAAATTTCATCTCGATAGCTTTAAAACTGAGAGACTAGTTTGCGTAGAAACAGACAGACAGACAGACAGACGGACAGACAGACAGACGGACAGACAGACAGACGGACAGACAGACGGACGGACGGACAAGCGGAAATGAACTCGGCTCGTCGTCCTGATCAAGAATATATATAGTTTATGGGGTCGGAAATGAATATTTCTATGCGTTACAAACTTCTGGGCAAAATTAATATACACTTTTCAAGTGTATAATGATGTATGGCGGATCGATAGGAAATGATGATTAAAGTATATGTCTAGAAGGTTCGAATAATCTATTTTCAAAATTGTGGGAGATATGAGGTTTTCATATTGCGGGGGCGGGGGGGCGTGGCAAAGTTTGAAACAAACTTGATCTGCGTGCAGAAGATACAAGTCTACACTGAAAAAATGGTTGCTCTAGCTCTTATAGTCTCTGAGATCTAGGTGTTCATACAGACAGACGGACGGACGGACGGACGGACAGACGGACATGTCTATATCGACTTGGCTATTGATGCTGATCAAGAATATATATACTTTATGGGGTCGGAGATGCTTCCTTCTGCTTGTAACATACATTTGTACAAACTTATTATACCCTTTTTACTCTACGAGTAACTGGTATAAAAATTCACATAATTAGAATAGATGTTGGGCTATATGCTGAAATGGATAAAATAGAAATCTAACTACCGTTCTAGCTTAAGATAGACGATTTATTTTGTAAAAATAGCCATAAATCGAGAAACGTCTTACTTCAGAGACCAATTTGGAGCCTTTTGCATGATCGAATTTTTTGGCTATTTGATTTTTTACCGAAGCATTGATATGTGCTCTGTCGAAAAGGGCAGATAAATTCAGAAATTCATGCCTATTGTGACCACAAGAAATTCAAGAGGACAAAATGTACTAGAAATCCGTTTTTCCGTCATATCGTGTAAACAAGAGCTGATGGAACAAAACCGATGATGCAGTTTTGTTCAGTGCACTCCATTCTTATATAATCAGTTAAAGATAGGGCTGCACCAAAACACTGTTGCCCTGTGTTATCAATGATATAAAAATTTTAAAT